>SMDT01001276.1:600000-1184326 GCA_005392925.1 Aquilaria sinensis
AGGTTTGGTGGCATGAATAAATCCTTAGGGTTAGAACTATAACTAAATATAAACAATAAGGAGTAAATTCGTAATTATTTTCTACAGATAACAACACAAATAAAATTATATAACATCTCCCAAACTTCCTGATTGTTTCCTAATCTATCCTAACTTAATAAATGTTATAAAACACCCATCGTCTTCCTCGAGCCTCTCCGCCCTATTCTAATCCTCCTTAAATGCTCCATCCAGAAATCCCTAGGTAAAGGGCACCGTCTTTCACAAGCTCCTCTACTTCAATTAGCACTACTACCATCAATTCGCCGTCCGTCGACCTTCGTCCTTCCCCGTTTTTAGTCCTTCGCCCTTCCCTACCTTTAGCTCTTCGCCCTTCACCGTCCGCCGCCCTTTGCCCTTCGCCCTTCCTCGGCCTTTGCCCTTCACCCTTTGCCGCCATTCTTCCTTCACCCTTCACCTTTCGCCCTTCGCCGTCCGCTGCCCTTTACCCTTCACGTGGCCTCATCGCGTCCTCCCACATGGCAGGTTTCCAACGCCAAAGGAAGACGAGTTGGATTCTGTAAAAAACATGGCGAGACGTAGATGAGGTGAACGGCATTAAAAACAACGATCACGTGACGGCACGTGTGGGTAAAGGGGTTGACTGGCCCATTTAACCAAGTTCAGGGGCTGAGTTGCCCCGAGTTGAAGTCCAGGGAGCTAAGTGTCCTGGTCATCCGAGTTTGAGGGCTGAAGATGTATTTTGGCCTGTTCTCCTTTCCCGACCCAACTCACCACCCTTTCCAACATTACTTTCAAGAGAAAACTACAAACCCTCCCCCTGTAGTTTAGCCTAATCTACAGTTTGCTTCTCTATATATAAAAACTTACACTTTATTCCTTTCTTTTTATATAGTGTCCGACAATATCTTTTAAAATCCTAATTTAAACTGTTTGATAATTATGTTTCAGTAATTTTAAAATTTTTTATATCTTTTTTGCGCAACTAATCATTTTATAAAAAAAAAACTAGTATGCATTTACAAAGAGAAAAATGTATTTACAGTAAGGAAAAACTTATAATTTAATATGTCTATTAATTATAAAAAAATATTATAGAGATCATAGTTTAAATATAGTTTCAAAAGTTATTATCAAACAGTATAAAAAAATTGGGGGTAAATTGTAGGATTTTAAAAATAAAAGGGATAAAATTTAAATTAGGGTAAATCTTAAAGGATAATTGTAAGTTTCTTACTTACAACCTGACTCACGATCTTGTCTACATTACTTACACATGAAAACTTACAGGAAAAAAAAAAAATACAACTAATCTGACAAATTCCAAATTTACCAGACACTTCATTGATCATGAGTTAGTTTTTGTTTTTCTTTTTGTCGTTTCCACCTTTTCATAACATGTTCATTGTTTGTCCTTATGAGACATTTCGCTCAATGATTCTGAAAATTATTTGAAAGTTAGATTATAAAAAAGTAACGTTTTTAGAAAGTAAGAATCCATAAAAATATAATTATGTATAATTACGCTTTTTTTATGTTTGGTTCACAGTTCACACCTTACAAAGAATGCTTTCTCATATTTTGGTGAGTAAATTTCATAAATGATCCATAACCTTTAACTATTTGTTCGTTTTAGTCCCTAATCTATTGAATGTTCTGTTTTAGTCTTAAACCTATTAAAAAGTTTCATTTTAGTCCTAAATCTATTAAAAACATTTTATTTTGATTCAAATTGAATGAAATATGTTAACTTCAAAATATTCATCTGATAAATTTTTTTTTAAATTATAATTTAAACTATTTGGTAACTGTCTTACAATAAATTTAATCTATATAATAATTTTTATAGTTAATAGAAAATTCAAATTATCTTTTTTTTTCTTTCTGTTAATTGAACTTATTTTATTCAGAAAGAAAAACTTATTAATTTAAATTTTTTATTTGCTATCAAAAAATATTAAACTACTTAAATTTACTGAAACATAGTCACTGAATATTTAAATTAAAATTTTAAAAGTTTATGTCAGACAGTTATTTTGAGTTAATGAATTTCATCTGGTGAGGGATCAAAACCAAACAATTTTAGTAGGCTAGGGACTAAAACAAAATGACAATTAAAGTTTATGGACTATTTATGCAATTTACTCTATATTTGGTCGAGGCATTTTGCATATTTTTTTAACTTTAGGAATAGTGACTAGAATGTAACTTTTAAAACCTTAGGGATATATTTATGAATTTTATACAAGTTTATGGACTAAATAATATAATGTTTAGGAACTATTTCATAAATTGCTCAAAAGTTTAAGGACCAACAGTTTATTTTAGGTACCATTTTGTAGAAGTTTGAAGTTTGAGGACCAAAAGGTAAATATTTGAAAGTTCGGGTGGTATGTTGTCATTTTTACTAAAGAGACTTATTTTGTGGATTCTTACTATACCAAATATGGAATTAGGAGAATGAATCCTACAAAATTGTGAAGGATTTAGATTTCTTGGATAATTAGAACGATGAATAATTTTTCTGAATTCTCACGGTTCTTGAGCCCAGCACTTTCTTATTAATAGACAATATTAGCTATTTAAATGGATTAATATGAGTTCCTAGCATAGAGTAAAATTAACTATAATATCAACAGAACCATTGATAGGGCAGTCAACAAATTATTTCAGGATAAGGTTTTAAATTTCATACTAGGGGCTATACATTTTTTTAATAGTATTGTACAATCTCAAATACCGTCTTCTATTGAATGAACATTTTGGATTTGGGTTTATAATAAATTTATACATATCTAAAAATTACGTACATATAAACAGAATATATAAACATATATAGTATACTACCATATTGAAAAAAATAACCATAAAAACTTGTTGAGTGTGTGGCCATACATCCCATTAACTAATCAAATTTTAATGGAATCACTGAAATAATTAGTATGTCATTTGTTGCTTGTTTTGTCATGCCTATTACTTCCCATGTTTCAAATTATTTACAATATTTATTATTCATATCAATTAATTCATAATTTTTTTATCTTCAATATTTGGTATATAAATGTAAAACTTTTACATACAAAAGATAAATAAAAAATTATATTCTTTAAACTATAATTTTTATAATTTTTTTAACAAATGATAACATAAAATAGATTCAATCAAAATTATGTAAATAATAAAAAATAAGGTCCTGAGATAATAGTATGTTTTCTCACCTTTGTGCGTTTACTGTGCGCATGTATAAGAACTAAATTTTGTCAATTTCACATGTCCAACAAGATGATTTTGACGGATGAAAAAACAGGCGATTTGGAGGGATGCCAATCATCAATTTATTTAGAAAAATAAAACAAAATAAGTAGTACTCCCTTATAGAATATTTTTTTTGGGTATGAATATTAAGATATATATAATTGATGATATTTTCCAATTTAACCTCTGAGACTAAAATTATTATTTTTTTAATTTCTGTACAGTGAGAGTTTAAATAATAATTAAAGAAAAATATTCATTTTGGAGTGGTAAGAGTTTAAATGATAATTAAAAAAATATTTTTTTAAGTTTTGTGTAGTAAAAGTTTAAATGAAGATGAAAAAAAGGGTTATTTATTAAGGAAAAAAAGGATTCTTTATTAAGTTTTATACGATGCAAGTTTAAATGATAATAGTAAAGTAAATTGGATGTTAAAGACTTTGTGAAAAGAATAAAAAGGTTGAATATTTTAAAAATAGACCAAGAAAATACCTTTTATCTCTTTTTTTGATAAATAAAGTATTTGACTTAGTGTGTATATTTAAAAATATATATATTTATCATATTGGCCTAGAAATTGCTTACAAGGCAATTACATGCTTGGTATCACCCCAACTAGAAGAGGCCCGTGGGCCGATCTGGCTAGGCTTGGGTAAGAGAAACCAGGCCTGGGCACGCCCTGCTCATAGATAGATTGGGCTTGAGCCAAGCCTAACCCAAGCTACAGGTTGGGCCACATCAGGATAGAGCTATGTCAGGTTTTTTTTTTATTTTTGAAAAAATGAAAAAAATTGTTAGAAATATTATTGGAGTGTAATTTGAATAAGCATATTTTTATATGAGGAAACACACAACCATTGGTGTAAATTTTATGAATTAAAAAGCCAAACAATAGTTACAGCAGCTAAAACGTGCTTTTACACTTGAAAATGACAAAATGATAGTTTATTTTGAATTATGGCGGTTTCAATTTGTAAAAGTTGTAAACTATTTTGAATACATAAATTTAAAATATGACATAAGCAATGAAAATGGGGAAAAAATCCCATCAAGATGTGATTTTATCTTTTTAATCAATTCCCTAATGACAACATTGTTGTTTGAGACAATTTCAAAATAAATGGATAAAACCTTACTAGCACAAAAAAAAAATCCCATAGAGTTTCTAAGATGCACATCATTATGTTCCACTCTGTATGATTAGATTCCATATATTTAAATGCAATGATGCATTTTTGCATTACCTGGTCATTATCAATTTAATGTGCAATCACACAATAATAATTTTGTCCTATGGGTGATGTCCACAAATTATATGTAATGGAACACAATGATCAAGTGTAGAGAAATATGCTTGCAACTCAAATTTTCTAGTTTTACATAGCTTAAAGCTTTCTCTTCTTACAATTTGCTTAAACATTATCTTATAAGCAAGGTTCACATTTTTAATAATAAATATTTCTAAATGCTCATTCTTAGTTTGTTTGGATGGTTTTTCCATAAGCAGCATCTAAATAATTAAAACCTTGTCTCACACTTTTTTTGTTATAGCAAAAAATACCTGGACTACGGCAGCTCCATACTTTTGTCAGATAGATTTGTCCACCAAAAGTGTCGGCAAGATTTTCATGAACTTTGCTCAAATGCTAGGTGAAAGTTCCCGTTCTTGAATTAAGTTTGTGCGCAAACATGTTACTGCAGTGTTTGCATTTTGTAAGCCAAGTTTGACTTTCCTACACTTTCTCGACGATGCACTTATACTGAAGCTTTGAGATTCCTAGATTTGCCTTGAGTTGCTTTTGGTTGCTCATTTTTTGGTCTTGGTTGTAACCCTTCGGTTACGTTTGAAACTTGGGTCAGGGGACTTTTCAATATCATCATCGAAAAGTTGAACATTAATACCCAAAGCATAATTTGTTGTGCCGATGTTGGCATCTTTGTCGGCCCTCTCTTGGATGTGGATGCCTTGGCTTCTATGGAACAAACAGCCTTGGAAAAATAACCCAACTCTAGCGTGGGATGAGGAGCTTGTGACACCCTTGCCAGTGTTTTTCCCCATGAAATTATTATCAATTAAGAGGAGATTAAGAGTAAATAAAGAAAATATTAGTGAGAGTTTAGGAAAAATGGATGAGAGTTAGTAGAGAGCATGTGAGAATATTGTAGATCGGGAAGAGAACTTGGTGTGAATAAGTGTGGGAGTGAAACTTTTTATTGATAGGGGAGCCATAAATTTGGTTTTTCAAAAAAATCCTAAAAAATATTCATTTATAAGAGTTAGAAAGGGGTAAATAAGTCTAGGGCATTTTTTAAAAGTCCGGAGCCATTTTGTGGGGACGGGGTGTAATTAAATTGAATCCCTAATAGGTGTCTAGCAAACAATCAACTCGGCATGGCTTGGATCTAGTTGGTCTAGGCCGAGCTAGTTTGGGTCTGAGCCAATCTCAAGCCTAGGCCAGGACAGTTCTATTTAGGCCTCCCTTTTTATCTAGGCCCACCTTTCCCAAATTCTCCATGTGTTGGGCCAGATGTAGGTTTAACCATGCTGGCCCGAGTTTGACCCAGGCTGAGTCAACCCTGCTCCATTGGCTAGCTTTATCCCCAACCCCTAGGCCCTCAACCATCCATCACGGAAATCTCGCTTCCAGCTTTGTCGGCACGCTTGTGGCTCTTCTCCGTCATTCTATGCCCTTCCCATTAATGGGTCATGTCATTTCGTTCACCGATCTAACACGCTTCTATAGCTTGTCCCCCCCAAATTTATGTTGCAACTTATTTTAAGTTTTAACGAGCACCTTATAGTAATAAATGAGGTTCATGGTGCCTGCGCATTACTGTGATTCAATTTGTATCAACATTAAATGTGAATATAAACAGTGGTGATCATTGATAAAAAAAAAAGAAAAAAAAGAAAGTAAGAACTAGGATAAAAAGTCATGATAAAGTTTTGGGACTAAGAGAGCAAAAAAAACAAATATAAGTATCAAGAAATAAACTGTGGAAACTAAAATTTTATATTAGACAAGAAAAATAATATGAAAAAGTTAAGAATATAAGATTAAGAGTGGAATTTCAATTACAAAAAGTAGGGTTTAATGATTAATAATTAAAAAATAGCAAAAAAATGGTCTTCAAGGTATGAGGGTAAATATAAAGATTTTAAGAATTAGAGGTTTAACTATCAACTTAATAAAGGAAAAAACATAAATGAAAACATTAGATAAAATGAATTAACTTGAACCATACCAAAAAGTAAACAACTCATAATGACTAAAGTTTTGTTTTAAAAAATAATAATAAAGAAATAAAAAAAAGTTCAACGAAGTCACTATAATTGATCTAAAAAAATAAGAGAAACAAATCATAATTACAAATATTTTGCTTTAGAAGAAAATAAACAAACAAAAAATTAGAGACCAAAAGAATAAGTAGAGAGATTTGATAACCCACACATCATAGTGGATATTTTTTGTAATAAATTTTAATAATAACAGTGTGACACAAAACACGTTATGTGCTTCAAAACAATACATATTTTATTTGTTAATTAAAAACAGTTCCATAAAAATTTTCATCTCCTATTAACACAAAATCTAATTTTTAATATCAATGAAAAATTTACTCTCAAATTTAAAAATTATGGACCAAATTACTTTATTAAGCTATAGAATTTGAAGTAAATAATTGATGCTAAAAATCATAATAATCAATAATGATAAAAAAATGATAGAAGTACAAAACTATGTTTAATATACATTAATCAATTAACACTTTAATCATTAACTTAATAAAGATAAAAAGAAAAGAAAGTGAAAAAAACTAAATAAAGTCGAATAAACCAGAATTAGGCAAAAATTAGGCAAATTATAATGATTAAAACTTTATTTTAGAGAAAAAAATAAATAAAATCAATAAAAGAAAGTTAGGATCAAGACAAAAAAAAGGAAAAACTTTAGGTATTAAGGATTTAACAATTGACTTAATAAAGATAAAAAAATTGTTTAACTAAAAAAATAAACAAATTTTGGTTACCAATGTCTTACTTAAGAAGATAGTACATAAAAAATAATAAGAAGAAAAGCTTGGGGGCCAAGAGAGCAAATAGAAGATTTAATTAAATTATTATAAAATTTGATGACTAAAATGTAACACGGACATAACTCAGGTCTAAAAATGAAAAAATAGAAAACTAAGGACTTAAACCTTGTTTTAACGGAGACAAACATGAAACAAACTAAAAATGGAGAAATTACAACCTAGGCCCTTAGAAAGGCAAGCGCATTGTGAAATGAGATAAAACTTAAGAAAGAGCAAATCGTATCCTAAAAAAGAAAAAAGAAAAAAAATAGTGTAACCAAGGTCCAAAATCAACTAGGCTTAACCAACCCATAACAATGAAACTATTCATCCAATAATGACCATTGTTGATCTTCAGAAGTTAGTAATAATATGAGGTTATTTTAGGTTTTAACAAGCACCTCGTAGTAATAATATGAGGTTATTTTAGGTTTTAACAAGCACCTCGTAGCAAGTAGTATTTTTTTAATAAATTTAAAATTAAAATAAATCTTAGTAATAAATATTTTAAAAAAATTATTCATAAAAAAATCTTAGCCATTAACTTAACAGAGGTAAAAAGAAAAGAAAACAAAAAATAGGCAAAAATTTTGTGGACCAAGAGAAGAAATGGAAAAATATCAGCTATTACAGGTTCAGCAATTGACTTAAATAAATGTGAAAAATGATGTAGCTAAAAAATAAACATCTCCTGGTGACTAATTTTTTGCTATGGAATATAGTACATAAAAAAATAAAAAAAAAGTTTAGGGACGATGAGAGTAAATAAAAAAGCTCAAGTTAAGTAGTTATTAAGTTCGGAGATAAAAAAGACACATGGATTGAACCTAGGGGCTAAAATGGACTGAAAATTTGTCTTAACCAAAATGTAATGTTAAATAGACTGAAATTGGAAAAGTTTCAAAACAGGTTATCGAAAATAGTGATTCCCTTGCAAGAGGAAACCGAACTTCAAAAAACGTGAATAGCATCCATGAAGAAGCAAAAAGGAAGAAAAAAAAAAGGGGGGGGGGGGGGGGGGGAAGAGAAGAAAATGCACTATCCATCTACAAATAATTTGCCATGTAGGTGAAGAGTAAAACCCCATTTTATTTTAAATATAATTATAATTACCTGCAATTATGTGTGAAAACGCTAATTATTAGTATGTGTTAAATACACTTATAAAATGCCTATATCGACCGAAACTAATTGATGATAATCATGACTAATGCTGGATTTCAGTCTTAATAAAGCCTATAACTATTTTTTTTTCGGTAAAGCCTATTATTTTACTTTCTCATGAGCTTGATGACTTATAGTCTTATATCACTACTAGAAGCGGCAATTTTTTTTGCAGACAATCCCTAACCTTTCATTAGCATTCTGTTTTAGAACCTAACCTATTGATCATTCTCTTTTTACATTAAACTTATTAAAATTGTTTCATTTTTATTCTTCGTCAAATAGAATCCATTAGCTTAGTGTAACTATTTGACATAAAATTTTGAAATATGAGTTCAAAATATTTAGTAACAATTTTTTAATAAATTTTGATCTTGTAACATTTTTTACAGTCAATATACAATTTTTATTAGTAGTTTTTTTCTTTCTAAATGAAATATGTCTAATTTATAAAAAAGGAAAAGCCAATGACTTAAATTGTTCAATAACTCACAAAATCTTATTATGCAAATTAAATTTACAGAGAAAAAATTATTATATAGCTCAAAATCCAATTTAACAAATTTTATCTACTTGAGATCAAAATGAAATGTTTCTAATAAATTTAAAACCAAATTATTAGGTAAAACTAAAATAAAGGGTAATTGAAACAACTAACTAAACAATTTACCGCTAGTCCGCTACTAGATATATCATATATAGCTTTTCGTAAAGTGGTTTTACATGTAAATGAAATAAATATAATTTAAGAATGGCGCTACTCCGCATGATATATATTTGTAAAAGGCTTAAATTAAGTGGCATCTATCTTTTTATAAAACAAAAATGTGTAATCTATCTTTTTTGTTTTTATTTATTTATCTGTTTAGTTAGTTATTTGGACAGGACATCAGACGGTCCATTACCATTTTGACCGGTACAAGAAGGACAAATCTAACATAGCGCATCAGTTTCGCGTTGCTAAAGCAGATAACTTTTCCTCTTTAACCTTCCTATCTTTTGCCTTTCTCTACGTGCTCCGCTACTTTTAACCCCCACCCCACCTCACCTCACCCCCCCAAAAAAAAAAATTGGCCCACTCCATTCCAAAGTCTGCTAAACGACGCTGTCCCTACTTATTTACCAGGTATTCGCAACAGTAAATTCTCCCTATTTGCAAGGATTAGAAACAGTAAATCTTTAGCTTCTCATCTCTCATACAAATCTGTTTCCAGTCTTTTAAGGCAGTGCATGAAAATCTAGCAACCACCATCAGAATTCAGAAATCTAACTAATTAGTTGGAGATAACAAGCTATCTTGTGGCAACATCACTAAATTGGGAAACAGAAAAATCATTTTACTGAATCGGAAAACAAAGTAGCCCCCTGCTCAACCTCAGCTACATTCTACATCTTTGGATGGATCTACGCCAGAGACGAAGATAAAAACAACACCAAAGCCCCCGCTAACAACCCCATCTTCCCGGGCCTCACCCACGAACCCGAACCCGTCCCATTATTCGCTCTCCCGCCCGGCACCGGAGCCCCCGCTGGCGTGATAGAGCTGGCCACCAGCACAAGCTCCATTTTAGCTTCCAAATTCGGCGGCTTTAATTCGTGCCTCGCCGGCTGGCCGCCGGCCATTGGCCCCACCTGCCACACCTGGTTCAGCCTCTCCGCACTCGCCGGCACCTTCACCGTCGCCAAGATCACGATGCTGCCGCCAGAATCAGCCGCGCTCAGGTCCCAGACATCGAACGAAAGCTTCGATTCGTTGATGAAGCCGTAGGAAGTGAGGTTGTAGGTCCTGACGACCGGAGCACCGCCGTTGGACTTGTGGGCGATCAAAGCTTGCGCGCCTACCATGCCGGTCGCCGCCGGGTTGATTCCCCAGGCAACCCATCCGTCGGAGCTAGGCGGCACGGCGACGAATGCGACGGAGAGGGAGGAGTTCGCGGCGTCGTACGAGTAATGGAGCGTTGAATTGAGGGTCCGCAGGTCTGTACAGTTGGTGTACTTGATCTTGCTGCTGGGTAGCTTCTGTGACGAGCAGGTGAGTGAACGGACGGGTGAGATCAGAGAAACCCAGAGAGAAATCAGGCCCAGAAACAGAGAAACAGAAGAAGCTGCCATGGCTGCTAGTTGGAAATAATGATGATTTGATTAAAGGGCCTGATCAGGAGGAATATATAGAGAGAGATTACGGGAGGGGGGTGGATCAACGGAGTCTGCGTGTTGAAGGACCTATCTTGTGCCACGTGGCACAGGATTATTGGATTATGCTTTTAAGGACGTCCACTTTGGGAGGAGGTTTGGGAGGTGTGGTGAGTCACGTGCGGAGGATGATGTGACTCGTATGTATGAGACAATAACGGGGACGGCATGTGGGCGAGGCGCCCCAGTTGTTATTTTCTTACTGTATGCTGAATTAATTTCTAAAGTATGATTCTAATTATAAATTATTTATTTTGTAGAACGATAAATCATTTTTTTTTGTGAATTGTTCTAAAAAGATTCACATTATTTTTTATGGAAATATTTTAATATTTAATTTACTTTATCATCTTCATTTAAATTTTTATCACATAAAATATAAAAAATAAATCTTTTTTTTGAGTTAATTCTTATTTAAAATTTAACTATACAAAATATAAAAATAATTTTTTTGAACTTTAGTTTTGAGTAAGTCTAATATGCGCCCTACCCTTTATGTCTATATATATATATTTATATACAAATACTGCTCTTCATAGTATAAAATAAATGTGAATACATCAAATTCATTTTTGTTTTAAAACTGGAGATATGTACAAACCAGATATTGGATATGTACAAATTCAATCTACAAAGAAAGTGAAGGATATATACAAATAATATGTGACATATGTACAAATGAGATTATGGATATGTTATCAATATATTTAACAGTGTGTATAGGTTCAACCTCTCACAAAAAAAATATGTGTAAACGCTTCAAATTATGCTTCGTGTTAAAATTGGAGATATGTACAAATTGGATGACAGATATGTATAAAACTCGATGTATAAAACAAGTGACGGATATGTACAAAATATATGACACATATGTATAAATAATATCATAAATATGTTATAGATGTATTATAGATATGTTACATTTGTTCATATATTAGTGAAAAAGATAAGAAGTCTCATATAAATGCAATTTGAATATCTAATGCAAATGGTAGAAAAGTAACTTTTTGAATGATAGGATAATATTGAAAGTTTTAGATAAAATTGAGGTGATTTATATCATTTGGCCAAAAAAGAGGGGGTGAAAAAAAACGGAAGAAGTTGTTGCTAATCTGCGATGTTCGCCGGTCGCCGCCGCTTCAATTCTTCATCCAACACCGCAAACACAACGAATCGAAATCTCTAGACACCGTTGTCGCCGTACCTCGTCGGCCAAACGCCATCAACCTCCCCTCCGCCGCTTCTCTCCATCGGATTCAACCTCCCCTCCGTTGCGTCTCCCCTTTGGCTTCAAACTCCCCTCCATCGGCTCTCCCCTCCGCCGCCTCTATCGTCCGTCACCTCTCCCATTCGGCCTCATCTGTCGCTGACATGGTTGAATAGTTGCTGCCGCCGTCGAAAACTCGCTACCGTTGTCGAATTGAGGATAAGATATGGTTGAAATTTTTATTTTTAAGAGCATAAAAGAGTAATTATAGGGATAAGACATACATGAGGTGGATAGAACATAAGACCACTTTCTTTAGCTTCAGGGAAAAAACTGAAAAGGTAATATAATTCACACAACATTAATTTCATTGTCCATAGAAGCATTTCATCCACTATGAAATGATGACAGTATCTGTTAGGGGGGGGGGAACTTTTTTATATGTTTATCCTATTCATGAGAAATATAAATAAAATGAATTTGACTAATCATAAAATTTTCGAATATAACTGGGTTAATATTTAAGCTAATCATTGAGGACGAACCTGGACTCGTAGTAGTAACGTTACATTAGGTTGATGTATAAGTGATGCAATTAGTGGTTTCATGATGTATCTACAGGGTAGTTGAGTGTGAAATCCGCGCCTGTACATGTGAAAGTTTGACTTGGTTTCTGGTTTAGTAGCGCATGTAGAGTTAGGCAAAGTTAAAGGTCAATTCGTTTCGTCTAAAGTCAACTGATTTTTTTTTAACTTTTTCATCTTTTTTACGTGAAACCAATTTCATTTGAAAGTCAATATTATATAGATGTAATAATCAATTTGAAAGTAAATTTTTAGGATGTTGTTAAATTTTTATGAATTTTTCTTTTTTAAGACTTGAAACTAGAAAAATTCATAAAAATTTAGTAAGATTATAAAAATTATATTTTTAATTGATTATTGTAGCTACATAATATTAGCTTTTAATTAAAATTAGTTTCAAGTAAAAAAGATGTAAAAATAAAATAAAAAAATCATTTTGTAGCCAATTGGCTAAAGTTGAAACGAATTGGCCGTAAAGGCCTAGCCGTATTTTTTGGAAAAGAATTACTTCGAACCCGAGTTTTGCCCGACCTATATCTCTGTCTTATATATATATATTTTTTAAATTTACACTTATCTCCTAAAAAGGTTAATTCAATGATTAGCTGTTAAGACTTAAGAAACACAAAAATTAGAGAAAAGCCCTAATTTTTCGCTCTAGCCTTTTTCAATAAATATGTTGTTGCTCAACTTTTGCAGTAATAAGGTAGGTCACATCCTCTATCATTAGCACCACTAGAGTCGCATCCTCCACCTATCCTATTACCGCTTCCATTACTCCCACTGTACCCAGATCTTGAAGATGTGGTCCTTTGCGCTACCTATGGTAACAAAGCTACATATCACAATTATATGAATTTGATTTAAAAGGTTCAGATAGGGACCTCACAGTGGATAGAATTCAAATTTCTTGGACAAATTTGTTTTTAATATTGTTAATTTAGCTTATTTCTTCCAATAATTAGTTTAACTCATCTCTTCCAGCAATCCATTGCCTCAATTAAACAAAATGAAAATACCTTGAATTCCCAAATTCTTCAAACCCCTAAACCTTTGACACAAATATCTTTACTATTAAATCTCATCATCCTACCAAAGCAACCATTGAACTTCACTCCCAGCTCACCATTCAATTGTGAATTGAATAAGAGAATGAGAAAATAATGTTGTTGGAAGAAACAGTGGTGAAATAAGCCATTGGAAAGGGTGATTAATCCACAGTTTAGGTTAATTCAAATTTTAACTAGATTGTCTAGGGACTTTCCCTCCTCCTTGTATACATGCCCAACTTATGTTTACACAATTTTTTTAGGGTAAATGGCACCCATCGTCCTTGAACTAAAGCTTATATTACGAATTCATCCTGAAACTAAAAACTGTTATGTCATTTGTCATTTAACTATAAAAATGTTGCACTATTCATCATGCTATCAAATTTTTCATTAAAATGGATAGAAAAAACCTGAAAAATAAGTTTTAACCTTAAAAAAATTTCCATTTGCCTTAGAAATCTCAAAACTTTTACATATTGTAATCAAACTACCTTATCCGCTTTCTTTCAACCATTTAACTTGAACCCATAGTTTTCCTTTAACCATTTTCTTCTTTTTCCCACCAAAACAAAGAAATGAGTCATGAGTTTAATGCCCAAAACACATACTTCATCACAGTGACAATCGTCTGTCTCATCAATGGCGCTTTGCTCATATCAGCCTTCCTCGGCATTGCCGACTGCCTTTTCATCTGCTCCTTTTGCAGCTGCCAATACCTCAGGATGCCACTCTAGCTCCACGCCATTGTCCACTATACCATCTCCACGGTTGTTCCTCAGCAGAACCTAAAGGAGATCTTCATCTCCTTGGATGTCCTAAAAAAACCCGCCCCTTGCAACTTGCTCATCTTCAGCCTTGTCACGACTCCCTATTGTCGACCTCTCTCAACCCTGACGGGGCCACCTTCTCCCTTGAGGAAGACTCCAATTAGGTCAACTCACTTTTCCATGACCTCAGCCCCGCCTTCCGTGCCTAATTGTCCGATATCGTACAACACTCTCTCAAATGGATGAGCTTCTCCAGCATTATCGGTCTAAACCAGAGTGTTTGCCATTGAGAATGTTCCTTCGAGGAAATGACCAATGCAACCTCGCACTGGAGAACTCTTTGGACAAGGTCTATGACAAGGAATATGGTGTGATCATGATCGACGTGCCAAAGGTGTACTTCACGGAGGTGTCGGGGAGGATGGGGGCGATATTCTCAACAGCAGTGATGGTGAGGAATCGAGAACAATTGGGTGTAACTCATGTGTTCTTACACAACATCGATTGAAAGGTAGATAAGGAATATGCTGAGGAGTTTTTATGTTGAAAGCATATAGTTAACGGTGCCGGAAGGCTTTGATATTTTGAGATTCTACCAGCTAGAAATGTAAGCAACAGTGGGACTAGAAAGAAGAGAAAAGGGAGAGAAATGTGTTACATAAACATAGTTTAAAGATGAAAGACTACAACACAGTTCGATCGGCATTGGAGAGATATGGGATTGCAAGTAAATAATGGCCAAGTGAAATACTAGCTACTTATAAATTAATTCATTTGCAATGAAGAAGGTTGTTTGATTTTGAGGCGTAAAAGTTTTGATGTGTCTAAGGCAAATGAAAAGTTTTTCGAGGGTTACAACTAGTTTTCACTTTTCTTCCATCCATTTTAATGGGAAATTTGATTGCAATTGAATAGTGCAACATTTTCATAGTGAAACGGTATAATATTTTTTAGTTCCAAGATGAATCCGCAACATAGGCTTTGGTTCAAGCACTATGAGTGCCATTTACCTTTTATTTTATTTGAACAATTTCCAACTTTAAGATCACCCTCTAAAAATTAATTTAGGCTCTGGGTGTAAACTCAAAATATCAAAATAGGCCCAAATGGAGATGATTTTTTGGCAGCATTTAAGAAGAATCTTAACAACGTACCGTTATTATTTAAAGGGCAAATTTCTAAATCCCCCTTTGAGGTTTGGTCAAACGTATAGTTTTATCCTCTATTTTTCAGAAACATATACTTACCCCTTCTCAAGTTAACTCCGTTATTAACTGTTACTAAAAAATAGAGAAAATGCTTAACTTTGTCCTCCTATCTTTCTTTCTTATAAACTTTACCCTCAACTTCTTTCGGTGGTTAACAAGAGCATTAAGACTCTTGCTGGAACTCCAAGTCGACAGAGGATAGAACATACTCATCTTCCCCTTCTGCGCCTCCTCGTTCCCCTCCAACTCCTACCCATCGCCCTTCTCTGGTGCCCCTTCCAACTCTCTCACCAACCCACTTCCACCGAATCTTGGCCTTGGAAAATCTCTCTACAAGCTTAAACTTTTCAATGGCACCATTCTTCGCGGCTTTGGCCTCCTTCCCAACTTCACCTTCGTTGATCTCAGCAGCAACGAATTAGCCCCAAAATCCTCACCAACCTTGAAATCTCTACCCCAAATGTCCGGACATTCTTAGCCAACGACGTTAAGCTCATCGACCCGATTCTCTATTTCGTCGGCCGCAAACTCGCTCATCGGCCTAATTCTGCCTCTATCCACCATCATTTCCTCCAAGTTGTGGATGTCGCCGTCATTCCTCGATCTTGCCGGCACATCCCTTGAAGCGGCGTCATTCCTCTAAGCAGTTCAAGCGTCGTTGCCCAATTAATCGTTCAAACCCGACGCTTCTGGTTTGCAAATTGTGTTTAACGGCAATCCGACTGCGAGGAAATGAATTGCCCTTCTAATCGCTAATCCTATCTGGTTTTGTTTCGCTCCATCGAAAGTGGTGATTCTTGAATTTGCAACCCACACTTTCCTTCGACGCTCAATTTGGTTTTGTCTCGCCAAAAATCAGGTTCTCGAGGGCGGCCTGCTCTGTTCCTTGATAGTTTTCCGGAAGCATCTAAAGACCGATTCGTTGACAAACCAAAATGGGTTTTACGGTAAGGATGGAGCAGAGGAAGAGGTGATGAGTTTCTGGTTAGATTCAGAAGCTAGGGGTGTAAATTTTTATGAAAGAATGTTATGACGGCAAAGTCAACGATTTTCCCTTTTTGCATTATCAATTATTAACAAAGTTATCTTGTGGAGGGGGTAAGTATAGATTCAACTAAACCTCATGAAGATTTTGATAATTTTCTTTTATTTAAAAAATAGCTATTACTATCTTTAATAACTTTTAACTTGTAATGACTTTAAAAGTTAACTTCCTCATCGATAGACTATTTGGAACTCTAGCATGATTTTTGTTACATTGAGGAACAAATGATCAGAAACTTGATTCCACTTGAACAAAGTCTCGAAATTAACCCTATGAATGAAGCAAACAGGTGCCGGGAACCCGATAACAGGTTAAATGATCGAACTATTCTTATGTATACTAGCCCTTCATCTAATGCTATATTATGGGGCCTAAGAAATCTTCTTAATTTATGGTACATTCTATATATCTACATACTGCTCACCGAAACAACATTACTAGTTCATGACGACAATCTTTCAAGCAAAACAATTCCGCAAGGGCATGATCAATGTATGCAATGCAATAATGTATCTTCTGAGGACGCACCTGCTCATATATAGAAACATTTATCAAGGGGTGCGTTGTTGTCGAGGAAGAGAATCATTAAAGTTTTATTACCCTCAGGAAAATAGATGGTTTTGTAATATAAAATTAATAAATGTAGGAGAGAGTAAAATAAGTTGGAGTAAATTGTAAGTTTATCAACTCCCTTTAAAACATTTCATGTCATAACGATATAAAATTTAGTTATGTTGGCTCCAGAAGAAACATCCCAATTTCTTGAAAGCAAATTTTATCTACATATTTCTTTATCTAATATTATTTGAAGAAAGAATAGATTTATCGGTGAGAGAACAAAGACAACGCACACAAATATGTATCTGTGTGTGCAAAGCTTTGCATGTAAAACGGCACGGAGAAAATTAAATGGAAAATCGTAGCCATTTGCAATTCCAATGGACACAAAAATAGCCAAACGGCTAGAAGAAACTAACGGTAAAAAAAATCAAACGGCTTGATGGAGAAAGAAAATTATATTTTTTTTATTGGAATATTACTCCAACACGTTACCTCTCATCAAAATCAGGAAGTTAATTAGCTTAAGCTTGAACACAAGAACATGGAGTGAAAATCAACACCCAATAGTGCAGTTGCCTTTGGCAGCATTCTTAAAAGTAATAGGTAGCTAGGGATAGGGAACCGGATAAAAAAAACAGGGCAATCCTTTTGGTAGATTTGAGGAGCACCAAGGAGCTAGCTAGCCAGTATTTGAAATTAAAGATGGAAGCGAAGTAAGGTAAAACAATAACAATTTTTGGCCGATATACATCCAATAAACAAAAGCAAAAGCAGTGGCATTGGGTTCATATTTTCATGAGACAAATAAAAGCAGAAGTTGATCATTAAAGTTTTTGTGACAGGCATGCATTTTTTAAACTGATTCACTATAAATTAACTTGTTAGTTAGGTTGACCATTCGACGGCAAAGCATTTTCTTTTTGTATCACGAAACAATATATATAGCCTTGTACAAATACCATACCACAAAACATGTCACTGTCCATAGACTTTGACATTTGTTCGATATTAAGTTTTAATTCCAGAATAGAATATGTCAATATCATCCCAATTTTGCATGGATCCTTCATAATCAAAATTAATTTCCACCAACCTTTCCTTTAATTTAAAGCTTCATTTATATATTTCCAGCGTTTATACCTGCACTGAAGCTAGCATTACTCACACAGAGACATGCATATATAAATATAATTAACTCAATCATTAATTTTGATTGGTGTCGATCGTATCGTGTTTCGAAATATTTTTCCTTAATTTTATTTCTATGCCTGTGTGCTAGTGGTAAGGCTCAATTCTTTAGAACAACGTACGTATAAATTCCACAAAAATGCACCGTTGTTGAACTGGAAGGTAGTCAATATTTGGAAGCTTTTATTGTAAAAATTAGAATATTTCAATTTAACTTGGTTAACTGGGGTTCACATCGACATTTAATGACAAGGATTTGGAAGCTTGGCAAATATAACACCTAAATTTCACCAATTTTTCTATTCATGGTTCCAAATTAATTACTCAACCACATTGATTTATGGGCTAGCTACTCGATTTCCGCGTTAATATATAGATTGCCAATCTGACACAAATCTCCATGTGATCAATATTAACTACTATACGTTATGAAATTAATTAATTGCTTAGTACAACTGTACAAGAGGATGCGTCTTCATCCCTCAATTCCTATATCTTCCGTTTCTTCCGGCTGCTTTCTTGCTTGCTTGTAAAATTAAGCTATACCCTGTTTTGTACTAATTTTTCACAAATGCAATATCAGCCAGCTCATCTGTGTCTAATTTTAGTAACAAAAACCCACACCTCCATTAAATATTGGTTTGCATTATATTATACCTATATTCTAAGAGGCGTTAGATGTGCAGTGTTTACGAAGAGTACCTTTTCGTCGATGAGATTGGCTCTTTTTCAACGTCACTTCCCATTTGTAAGATGGTCGATTTTTTTAGGGCCTATTTCTCTATTTATCCAGTTTCAGGCTGCTTGTGTTTCAAACGCGATTTCAACCCCAGTCCCTAATTTCGGTCCATGTGGTGTTTTGGTCCCCAAACTTAATAAGTATTTAACTTGAATCTTTCTATTTGCTCTCTTGGTCCCCTAACTTTTTTTAGTTGTTTTTTATGTATTACCTTCTAAAGCAAAATATTGGAAACTATGATATATTTGTTTTTGAGTTAAACCATTTCCTTTTATTTTAACTTTTATTAAGTCAATTGTTAAAACCTTAATATGTAAAGTTTTTCCTTTTCCTTTCTTTATACCCAAACTTTTTCGCCAATTTTTCCCTTTTCGTTTCTTTTTACCTTTACTAAGTTAATGATTGAACGTTTGATTAATTAACACAAATTAAACATAATATTATATTTCAGTCATATCTTTTCATTATTGATGATTGAGATTTTCATAATGAGTTATTTACTTTAAAAGTTTTATGGTTCAATAAAGTATTTTGGTCCATAATTGCTAAAATTGAAGATCAATTTTTCTGAATAAATTTTTTGTAAATATTAAAAATTGGAATTTGAGATAATAAGAGATGAAATTTTTTAGTGAATTACTATTTTTAATGAAAAATTTATCCATCATTTCAAAACATGTATAATGTTATATTTTATATTTACTTTCAATTTTAGCAATTATGGATCGATGGATCAAATTACTTTATTAAATCAAAGAGCTTTTGAGTGAATTTTACTAAATAAATTTCTCATCGATATTAAAAATTAGAATTTGAGTTAATAAGAGATGAAATTTTTTAGTGAATTATTTTATAATGACAAAAAATATTCATCATTTTGAAGCACATGTAGTATTATGTTTCATAGAGTTATGTTTCAGCCATAACTAATCATTTTAATGGCAAGAACATAACATAAAGAGAACACAACCCAAAATTAAAATGAAGCAAAATCCAATTGACTAACATAAAATCTTGAATAAGATTTTTTTTAATTATTTATTATTTACATTTATTTTAATGTCAAAATTTATTAAAAAAATACCATCTGCAAAATGCGACTAAAAAACCTCATTATATTATACACTAAACCCCGTTTCGGGTTACTGTTCAAATGAACAGTAAACTAAAGTATCTTTTCACTTTTGCCCCTTGATTTTGGGTTGGGTTGCGGCCTGTCCTTTCGCCTTTTTTTCCTTAAGGACACGATTGATTGTTTTAGAAATTTGGTTAGATTTTTTTAAAGACAATAGTTTTTTAGGGCATATCTTGCAATTCTCCCATTTTCATTTTGTTTCACGTTTCTTTTTGTGAAATGCGTTTCTAGTCTCTGTATTATTTCCATTTCCCGTATTAGACCCTAAGTTTGATCAACTTGACATTTTGGATCCTAAACTTAGTAACTACTTAATTATAGTGTTTTTGTTTGATCTCTTATTTTTTTTTTCTATGGTGTGTTGTTTTCTAAACTAAAACATTGGTCACCTTGGTTTATTTATTGTTTTAGTGAAATGGAGCTTTTTTCCCTTAACTTTTCCTAAGTTAATTGTTAAACTCTCAATACATAAGGTTTTTACATTTTCTCTCCAAGTCCCCAAACTATTTTTTATTGCTTTTCCTTATTATTATTTTACTTAATATTGTGACATTATGTGACCGCCGCAACGTGCAAGACTTTTGAATCTTGTATTATACTATATTCAAAATGAGTAAGGATTATTGCTATATATCACAGTGGAATTGCTGTTTATAAATAGTAGCAACACTGCTACATTTTTTTTTTATTTTCTCTTTTTTATGGTAGAATCTCTCTTTTGGTCCTTGAATATTTCATGTTTGCCACAATGATCCTCCACTTTCACCTTTTGTCATGAGATAGGATTTTATGATAATGATAAGATTAGCAGATAATAGAGCTTAGGGAGCCAAAACCAACAATCTATGGACTATAAGTATATTTGTCCAATTTATGGCAAGTCCTCTCTTATGTCGTTTCATTTTTTTTTCCCTTCACAGGGAAATAGTCAAATCCCTCTTTTAGTTCTTCAATATAACAATTTTGTCTTAATGGTCCCCAACTTTTGCAATTTGTTGGAAACTTTTAGAAAAAGTGAAAATTGGATGGTCTGTTTAAGTTTAAAATGATAGAGTTTTAACTGAAAATGAGAGATGTGCCTTCATTAATCATATTAAATACCATTTTTTTTTTCTTTTACATGGTTTTATTGAAAGGTTTAGTTAGATAGGTTAGACTTACATTTTTTATTAATTGAAACAGCTGCATAATTTGTACAATGCACAAGTGCTTTACATGAGCTTAATCCATAGTTTTGATAAGTTATTTGCATTATGTATAATGCTTGATTCTTAACAGGTTTTATTTTATCACTAGTTCATTGGTAAGTAAAAAGCCTAAAAAATTTATGTATGTATATTGCTCAATGTTATCCTACATTATAAATACCAGAATCAATTTTTAAATTTATTCAGACAATTATTGACCCCTTAATACCTAAATTTTTTCCTTTTTTTTTTTTTGTCTTGGTCCAAACCTTTCTTTTGTCATCTTTCTTTATTATTTTTTCTCTAAAATGAATCCTTATTCATTATAGTTTGCCAACTTTTAACTATGACTATGGTTGATTCAACTTTAGTCAGTTTTTTATTTTCATTATATTTTTATTAAGTTAATAGTTAAACCACTAATTAATTAACATAAATGAAATACAATTTTGTGTTTGGGTCATTTTTCCTTTATTGATAATTAAGTTTTATAACATCAATTGTTTATTTTAAGGTTTATAGTTTGCTGAAGTAATTAGGTTCATTATTGCTGAAATTGAAAGTGAATTTTTCTGGATAAAACTGTCATTGATATTGAAAATTGGAGTTTAAGTTAATAAGAGATGAAAAATTTTAGTAAATTGTTTTTAAATAAAAAAAATATGTATCATTTCGAAACACATATAATATTTTGATTTACAGTGTTATATTTTGATCATAATTAATCATTTTAATGATAATAATATAATATAAAGAGAACCCAACTCAAAAATTAAAATAAAGTAAATTTTTAATTGATTAATATGGATTTATGAGTGAGAAATTTTTAATTTATTATTACTAAAATTTATTTTTATGCTAAATTTTTTGAAAAAAATATCAGCTACAAAGTGTAGGTCATTAAAACCTTGCTATATTCTAAAAGAAGAGATGTTTTTATCATTCATCTATAGTGGGAATCATTGTAGGTGAACAGTGTATTCTTCCCTTTCTCACATAGAAATCACTTTTATAAGGCCATGCGTCGTTATTTTTGCAATTTCAATCTGTTCCATGTTTGTTTGTGGTTTAGCGTATTTTCAGTACATGGATTTATGCATTTTTCCCATTGAAGTCCCTAATTTTTGTTTGTTACTGCATTTAATCCCAAAGCTTAATAACTGGAGTTGTTTCATTTTTTCTCTTATTTGTTCTCTTGGTATCTAATTTTTTTCATTTTTATTTATTATTTATTGTCTTTTAAAGCAAAATTTTGAAAATCATGGTTATTTATTTTCTTTTTCTAATCAACTATAATGACTTCATTTAAACTTTTTTTGTTTTTTTTTACTGTTATTTTTTAAAACAAAACTTCAGTTACTATGAGTTGTCTACTTATAAGTATGATTCGAGCTGATTCATTTTAGCCAATGTTTTCATTTATTTTCATTTTTCCTTTATTAACTTAATGATTAAGTCTTTAATTTTAGAAATTTTTACATTTTCTCTCTTAACCTAATGACCATTATTATTATTTTTTATGTTTTAATCATTTAACCTCGTTTCTTATCATTAAAATCCCACTCTTGTTTTATTTTATTAACTTTTTCATATTATTTCTCTCTTATCACAAAATTTTAGTCACTAAGGTTTATTTATTGATGTTTATAACGTTTTTCTTAGTTCTCTTAGTCCCAAAACTTTACCTTAACTTTTTATCCCGGTGTTTGCTTTTAAAAACAAAATTTGAAACTTTTTTCTTTCGTTAATCATCATCACTATTTATATTTATGTTTAATGTTGATTAAAATTAAATCACCGCAACCCACGAGCACCATAAAACTCATGGTTCTCTAAGTATTTTCAGGTATAAGATTTGTTTTGAAAATTTCACCTGAATACTCAATTAGATCCTCCAAGTTTGAAAATGACCTAAATCACTTTTGGTTCCTTGAGCTATAGCAACTTAAGCATTTTCGTCCCTACCATGTGACGCAATCAATTTGGTCATTTGAACTATAAAATGCAGGAAATTTTGCCTCTGTAACTTGGTCAACTTAACGTTAAGACAACTATATTTTTAATGGTTTAGTGTCCTAATTACAACATTTAAACTCCTAGTTGCTAAATTACAAAATTGTATAAGTTGAAGCACTTGATAATAATGAGACCTAAACTCCCCACCAACACATCTCCTTTACACATCGCCACATCCAACCACCTCCCCACCTCCATTCCCCCTCTGCCCTCCAACATCCTCCCTATTGCCTCTACCATCCTCCACTCTCACTCCCTCTTTGCCCCATCCTTCATCATCTACCCCATCGTTGCCTCTATCTAAGAACAGGTTCGGTCACCATTACCTCCAGTGGATAGGTAAAACTTGGTGGTGAATTTCATGCCAAGGCTTTTCGGTTAGGAACGTAAAATGTCCAATATTTTTTGCTAGAAAAATTAGGAACCTGCCTTCCAAATATTCCCCTCTTCTGTCCATAATTTTTACAATCTTATGTTTTTGCTTTCAAGCATGGTCATATTGGGCCTCTTTAGTGTCTTCTATAGTCATTGATCGTTATCCTTAAGTTGGCCTGGCTCATTGTCACTTGCGGCCATTGAGGATTGTTGGGCTACTGTTGAGAGAGATGAGTTGTTGGTTCTCGTTTGAACTTTTGAAGAAATGCTATGATTGATTATATTTTTGCTAATTAATTAATTTGTAACATTGTTTAATTTTTATTTTTTAGTATTTTTATAGAAATTAAATTAAATTTTGTAATTATTGTATTTTTTAGCAATATGTTTTTTTTTCAGACTTCTTATATTTAATGTTTGGGGCTTGGATTTGTACATGTTAAAATATAGGGTATAAAGTAAAGAAACTAAGAAGATGGATGAATAGATACACAATTGTATTTTTTTTATGGGTTAGTTGAGTAACGGACTTTTGGTCAACAGGTCAAAGTGCTATAAGATTCATAGTTGGGGGACTGAGTTGCACCACACTAAACAATAGAGACTCTTCTTACCAAGTCACTATAGTTTGAGGGATGAAAAATGATTTAGGCTTTTGAAAATAAATACAATGTCAATATGATTGACTATTGACTAAGAGCCAAGTCATTTTAGTTTAATCCAAAATGTATTATTTTTATTTTTATATCCTTTTAACTCAAAATCAATTTTATTTTAAATGTAATATTATTTAGATGTGATAATCCATTAATTGTAAAAAATTTATGATGTTAATAAATTTTTATGAATTTTTCTTGTTTTATGTATTAAAAATTAAAAATTCATAAGAATTTAATATCATTGTAAAAATTTTAATTTGGATTTATTGTTACACATAATTTTAGCTTTCAAATAAAATTAGTTCATTGTAAAAAAAAATAAAAATAAAAAAAATGTATTTTGAATTAAGTTAACTCAAGTTGAAACAAATTTACCCTAGTACTTCAAACAGACACACTTTTTTAATTGTACGTTGTCCTTTTAAACCTCAAATGATCCAAGATAGATACTCAAACTATTTTTATTTATTATATACATAGTTCTCTTGAAGTGTAAAGTTTGTCAACAAAACCAATTCGTGAAGAATATTTATTTTAATCATTTTTCAGACAAGAAATTTATCATAAGAACTAATTATGATGACAGTACATATAATGTTATACTTCAGGCAGCGCAAAAGTATATGTTGCAGATGTTTGGCCTGTCAAAGATGTTGCAACTCACTGAGTTCCCATTTGGAGACAAAGTGTTTCACCTGCTTCTTTTAATTCTTCTGTTATTATTATTTTTCTTTATTTGATGATCTTTTAGTGCCTTATCATGGAAGTGCTTCCATGAGAAAAGCTTTTGGGAAAAATTCGCAGAGGAAGAAGAATTGGAAGAAGAATAAGAAAAAACATACGCAGAAGCCGGGCCTAAAAAGTCACATAACCCATTACCTTCATGGGCCTCAGAGCCTTCATCAGGTCCAAATTGTAAGTCCAGTTCGACCATGTGAAGGTTGCTATATTTGGATCAACGGTAAAGGTTAGCCCCGATCTGACGGACATAACATATCATATGACCCGCATTTAGGCAAAGGTGTTAGGTGTATTTAAAAGATATTAATAGAAAGTGATTATTTTTATATACAATAATTATTTAACTAGGATTGCAAATATGGATGTGAGGGAAAAAAATAAAACGCTGTTGAGCTTAACAGGCCCACAGGTGAAACCACCTAGAAGCCCAAGTTTTACAATTAGGCTTTTCTATATTCGGTTGCAATAGTGGACAACCCAGATGTCCCTCCGGTCCTCATATATAAGCACTCCAGTGGCACATTAAAACCCTAGCTCGCCTCATCCTCTTCTCACTCGTTGCCGTAGGGTTCTGCCGCAGTTCCACCAGGTAACTCTCACCGCTCTGTTCCGCCTCCTGTAGGTAGTCTGATTCCATTAGCATCTGCTTATCAATTTCAGTTTTTTCCGACTCGTTGTTTCGTTTTCATTGAACAAGCTAGCTCTTGATATGATTTGCAGACCCGGCTCCTCTTGTTTTTATTTGTTTCGTTTTCGAATTTTGGGTCTCTCTGTAATAGGCTCTCGTGACTGATTTTGGTTGCCCTGATTTTTCCCCGTGGTGAATTTTAGAAACACCATGGCCGTCCCTTTGCTGAGCAAGAAGATTGTGAAGAAGCGTGTGAAGAAGTTTAAGAGGCCCCAGAGCGACCGCAAGATCGCTGTTAAGGTACACTATACCTTTTTTTAGTTCTTGCGGATATTGCATTTCTCATTGCTGGTTTCAATCTGCTGGTCGATTCAGAAATGTCGAAGTGATATTAGGTAGCTGTGTTCCTGTTATTTAGTGTTCCGTTTATTTACTCGATATCATTTTAGTACATCTTTTCAGCTCTCAAAAAATCTTTATATACCAGTGAGCTTCTATGTTGTTTATCTTGGTTTTATCATTTGGGCTGTCTGGTCTTCAATTGGTTGTAATAATTTGTAGGAGATGTTCATTTTTTATGGCTTCTTTATTATTTCGCATCGAAGTTGCAAACAATTTTCTTATGAGGTTCCTTTGATATTTGCTTAGTTATTAGGTGATTTTGTGCATGATGCCTGACTATTTTAAGTAGCTTTGCTATGAGTCTTGGCTGGCTTCTCCGTTTGATCATGATTGCCTGCTCATCTTTTGGTACTTGTTGTAAATACCATATGTAATGCTTTTTCTCTGTTACTGTGTATCATCGTATCCAGAATCACTGCTTTGCTTTGCAAAGTAGAAGACAATTTATTTGCTTTTTTTAGTGATGTGTTTAACCAAGTTATGGAGTTGATTACAGCCAAACTGGAGGCGCCCGAAGGGTATTGACTCACGTGTGCGGAGGAAGTTCAAGGGATGCACTCTGATGCCCAATATTGGTTATGGTTCAGACAAGAAAACCCGGCACTATCTTCCCAATGGATTTAAGAAGTTTGTCATTCATAATGTCAAGGAGCTGGAACTTCTGATGATGCACAACAGGTAGTTGTTGTTTCATCTGTATGGTTCATATTTTAGCTTAGAGCTTTCCATGCATGTTGATCCTTGTTATATTACAGGACTTACTGTGCTGAGATTGCTCATGACGTTTCAACCAGAAAACGGAAGGAGATTGTTGAGCGCGCTGCACAATTGGACGTTGTTGTGACCAACAGGTTGGCTAGGTTGCGTAGCCAGGAGGATGAGTGAGGGGATCTACTCTTATGCTAGTTTTGTATTTGGGAACAATTTATTCTCTGCTAGTGAATTGTGTTTTGAATTGGATCAACTGTTGGCAAGGGTTATTCTGAGTTTTCAATCTGTAAACTGTCTTTTGAGAACTATTATCTGTGAGTTCTGTTTATCTTCCTGATGGCTTGCTTCGAGCAACACACTCCAGTATTTTACTTGATTGATTAGAATCATCAGCTCAACAGATGAACCCGATCAAGTCGAAGCGCAAGTGAATCAATGATTTTCAGATATTATCCGACTCCGCGCAGTGACTCTTTATGCTCCGCTCTGATTGGGGTAGCATTTTTCGACCACGTATACGATTAAAATGGATGTGGGCCCTCAATGGTAAAATCTAAATGAACAGTTCAAGATAGAATTTGGCTTGATTTAGAATTTACGAGGTTCAATTCAAGGTAATATTAAATATGAATATGAACAATTGTGATTATTTATGAAGAAAAATAATTTTATAAAAATAATAAAAGAAAAGCAAGAACCAGCTAAAAAAAAATCAAGTAAAGTTTTGGGGCTAAAAGAGCAAAAAAAAAAAATTTAAGTATGAAAAGATAAAACTATGATGATTAAATTTTTCTTTTAGAAAAAAAAATAATATAAAAAAGTTAATAATATAAAACAAAGAATGGAATTTCAATAACAAAAAGTAGTGACTATAGTGGTCTTCAGGTCCAGAGAGAAATGTAAAAATTTTTTGAATTAAAAGTTTAACTATCATCTTAATAAAAGAAAAAGAAAATAAATAGAAACATTGGTTGAAATGAATTGACTCAAACCAAACCAAAAAGTAGAAAACCCATATTGACTAAAGTTTTGTAAAAAAAAAAAACAATAATAAAAAACCGATAAAAAAAGCCTAAACAAAGTCACTATTGTTGATTAAAAAAAAAACAAACCATAATTACAAAGATTTTACTTTAGAAGATAATAAATCAAAAAAAATAAATTTTAATTGATTTTTATAAATTTATTGATGATAATTAATTAATTAATTAATTATTAAATTTATTACAAAAAAATATCCACTACGATTTGTTGGTTACCAAATATCTTCATTTATTCTCTTAATCTCTAATTGTAAACCAAAACCATGACAAAAGTACAGAAATTATAATGATTAAAGTTTCACTTTAGAAAACAACAACAAAGAAAAACAATAAAAAAAAAGTTAAGATTAAAAAAAAAAACTTTTTGTATTATGGATTTAACAATTAACTTAATAAAGATAAAAGATTGATTAAATAAAAAATAAATCAACTACGTTCACTAATGTATTGCTTCAAAAATAATGCATAAAATAATAACAAAAAAACAGCTTGGAGACTAGAAGAGTAAGTAGAAGATCTAATTAAATAGTTATAAAATCTAGGATTAAAATCTAAGACGGGCATAACTTAGAGTCTAAAATAGAAAGATTAAAAAGTCAGGAATTGAAACAGCATTTTTTTTCCTTTTGTTTTTTTTTGGCCTTTTTCGGATGCAATTTACTCAAAATCTAATTTTTAATATTGACAAAAAAATTATTTAGAAAAATTTATTTTCAATTTTAAAAATTATAGATCAAATTACTTTATTAAACTAGAGAGCTTGAAGTAAATAATTGATGTTATAAAATGTAATTATAAAAAATAATTAAAAAATGAACAAAATATAAAACTATGTTTAATATATGTTAATCAATTAATAGTCTAATCATTAACTTAACAAAGATTAAAAAAAAAAAAGTGAAAGATAAAAATAAAAGTTAAAAAAAAAACGACTAAAGCTGAATCAAGTAGATTCAAATCAAAAGTATGGACATTATAATGGTTAAAGTTTTATTTTAGAAAACAATAATAAAGAAAATCAATAAAAAAAATGTTAGGATGAGGACAAAAAAATGTAAAAATTTTTGCTATTATGAATTTAACAATTGACTTAATAAAAATAAAAATATATATTTTAATTAAAAAATAAACAAATTATGGTTACCAATGTCTCATTCTGAAAGATAATATATAAAATTGCAACAAAAAAAACCGACTTAGGGACTAAGAGAGCAAATAGGAGATCTAGTTAAATAGCTATAAAGTTTAGGGATCAAAATATAACACGGATGTAACTTCTTGCCTAAAATGGAAAGATTAAAAAGTTAGAAACTGAAACCCTGTTTTAACTGAAATAAACGTGAAATGGACTAAAAACAGGGAAATTGCAACAGAGGGCATTATGAAGTCTAGCTCCTTGCGAAAAGAGGATCAGGCTTTAAAAACGATCAAACCACATCTGGATAAAGCCAAAAAAAGAAAGGCCTAAATACCTATTACTCCCTTGAACTATAGTGACTCGGACAGTTTGCCCCCTGAACTATAAAATGGATCAATTCAAACCCTAAACTTTGATGAGTGAGGCAATTAGAACCCTGAACTATGGTGACTCGGACAGTTTGCCCTTTGGACTATAAAGTGGATCAATTCGAACCCTAAACTTTGATGAGTGGGGCAATTCGAACCCTGAACTTTGATGAATCAGTCATTTTAGTCCTTTTAACTCAGCCCAATTCTCACGTCATCCATCTTTAACAGAGCAACTGCTACCGCTGCCCCCTCATCCGCCCGATCTCTGCCTTCCACAACCTTTCTAGCTTCTTCTTCATTTTCCTCTTCTCCTATCTCCGACACTAAAGTAATCTCCTCCACAACCGAAGCAGCCTACTCCCTTCTCTTATTCATTCCTGACGCTGCCTCGATCAAAATGCCGCCTCTGTATTCCTTCTGCCTACCTGAGTTTCGATTGGATTTCCTGACATCGCGAAAACCCAATAGCATATTGACATCATAGTTCCAATCGGAGACCTAACAGTGGAATGACATAAGCGGAATTGGATGTGCCACGATTCTATGTTGCCACTAACAAGCAAAGCACGCGAAGAAAAAGAGAGGGTCTAGAAGTCGAGCATGTTTTTCGTCTCAATGATTCATCTGATTCGTTCAAATACTCTCCATCTGACAAGTGGCATGATTCATCCATCTCAAAGTGACACGATGCACTGTCAAATGAGCGGTGAGTGAGTAAGCTACTTCGGTTGTGGAGGAGGCTGCTTCAGTGTCGGATATAGGAGAAGAGGAAAGTGAAGAAGAAGCTAGAAAGGTTGTGGAAGGCAGAGACCAAGCGGAAGAAGGGGCGACAGCAACAACTGATCTATTAAAGATGGATGGCGTGAGAATTAGGCTGAGTCAATGGACTAAAATGACCGATCCATCAAAGTTCAGGGTTCGAATTGATCCACTTTATAGTTCAGGGGGTAAACTGTCCGAGTCACTATAGTTCAGGGTTCGAATTGCCCCACCCATCAAAGTTTAGGGTTCGAATTGATCCATTTTATAGTTCAAGGGGCAAACTGTCCGAGTCACTATAATTCAGGGGAGTAATAAGTATTTAGGCAAAAAAGAAAAGCAGAATTGTTCAACTACAATAAACACGGTTGATAAACAACAAAACGTCTTACTCTTTTAGAATATAGTATAATATAATTTGTGGTTCAATAAAACTGTTAGTTGTACATGGTTTGCATATCACTTGGTTGATTTGGTTTTAGTTTTTTTTTTTCCTTAATCAGACAATTTGAGTTTAAGCCAAGTTCTATTGGTTAAAACTCGCTCATGTGTTTTTCAATTAAAATAGGAACAAAATATAAAATTTGAGAAATATTTCAAGCTGGAGATAATCAGCTTACTCGTTTTCCGCGTACGACATTCGTTCATGAGCGACAGTGGGAGGCAACGCAAGGGTCTGCTTTTGGCGCGAGTGCTGGAGTATCTCCGGAGAAGACTTCAATTCGGAGAAATGCCATTTATTCCCCTAAGCTACGTGTCCTGGACAGTTGAGTCCATGAACTGTAAAAGGCATCAAATTGACTCTATAACTTTGTGCGTGCATTTGTTCATGAGCGACTCTAGGCGTGAGGGTACAGCTTTTGTTTACTTAGAAAAATTGAAGGATAAATGATTGTTGAAACGACTACATGTACAGTTTTACAGTGATTAGAACCTCATGTAATCAAAGTTAGAAATGGTTAAACTTGGCGCATGAAATACATTAGTCTAAGCTACCGAATTGGTTGTGGCAGCCACAGGCATGTCTTCCAATATCCGAATTGGGAACACAGAGTTAGCGTCAAGGCCGAAGTAGTAGAAGCTATGGACAATAGAGAACATAGCGCTAGGGGTGAGCATTATTTGGTACATTTAGATATAATAGTTCAATTATTTTTTAAATCTGTTCGGTTTAATGAGTTTTATGTATGATTATCATATCGATTATTGGTTCTTATACTTAAAAGAAAATAAAACTGAATAGTCTGAATAATTATAAATATTTTATCTTTGTCCATATTGATCTACACATATAAAGCTATTTTCCTCTAATTTTAAAATATATATTATTAATCAAGCTCTAATTTTGGGTATGAGATGTAAAATTTTTGAATATTTATTGTATTTTTTTCATTTAGGATATGTTTTGGCCTTAAAAAGAAGAACTAGAAAAATCGAACTAAATAAATTGAAATGTAATTCGAATTGTTTGAATTAATTCAAAGAAATAATTCAGATGGTTTGAGAACATTTTGCGAAACCCAAAAACTGATTGAATCGTTGTATTCATATTAATTTCAAAATAAAACCAACCGATTACTCACCTGGAGCGCAGACATTTATAAAAGATTCTGGAGTCGATACTTTGATACGTTCTAGATAATAGTATTCGTTGTTAAAGGAGTGCGAAACCGAATGGTTATCAATTCCATGGGTTGTTTCTATAGACTTTAACCCAAACGCCCAGGGCCAGGGGCTGAACCTGAACTTTTGGTGGCAATAACTAAAGAGCTTGCTAAGCCTAAGCCTAGCCGAATAGGCCCAGTGAAGAGTGGCCTTACAAGTATGAAACCTGCTACTAGTGGCATAACAGGCCACTGGAGTGGGGTAATAGGTAAGCCTGCCTGCCCCAAGGAATCAGGCCAGGCCTCGATAAGAAACAAGGGCACATGGCACCAGAATTTAGTTTGTTCCCAAATTTCAATTTAGTTTTTTTCCAGAAAAAAAAAAAAACCGAATGATCACCCCTACAACTAGGTTGCTACACCTTTGCAGACTGAACTGAAATTTTTAATTTTTTTTGTTTTTTGTTTTTTATTATAATAAATCAAATTAATCGAATAGAATGATGGAACCGAAGTAAAACCAAACCAAATTTTTTAGTTCAATTCGGTTTCAACTTGAAATAACCGAAATACTAACTCTGATTTTTCTGCTCTAATGAATAAAATGTAAACTTTAGTATTTGTGTACCTTGTTAGACTATTTACAAAAAAATAGAGGATCAATTTCGGGTTTAGCCAAGTTTGTTCTTTATTTGCAAATCTCCGACTGCAATTTCATCAGTTTAGGCATGACCAGACGGCACCCGAGCCTCTCCATGATTTCATTAGATTTTTTCACATATATGATTGGAATCCTTACCTTGTCACTCATTGGTCGGCACCGGCGTTTTATCGTTGAAGTCTTCTTAATTTAAGAGTAGAGGGCTGACGGCGAGGGTGAGGACAGAAGCGAGGTCCGACAGCGGGGGAGAGGGCAAGGGTAGATGGCGGGGGCTAAGGCGGAGGTGAGGTCAAACAGCGGGGGCAAGGGGGGAGGGGAGTGGAAGGCGAGGGCAGACGGTGGGGGCGAAGGCGGAAGCGAGGCCGAATGATGGAGTCGAGCGATGGGCAGAGGAAGATGCCATCAATCTTCTATTTACCTTTCGCTCAAACCCGTATCCTTTTAAACATGTCATCTGGCCCACCAAAACCTCAAATATGACATTAAAAAATTTCAATTTTTTCGGTTACCAAAATAACCGACACTCATAACCGAATAACCCCACCCCCCCCAAATATTTTGGTCCCCTCCGCCTCATTTTTCTTTCATTACCATACAAGCACCGGAGAAACATCTATAAACTCTCTCATTCCAAAAATAATGAAATTATTTTTTTTACGTTTTAAAAAAATGAAGTGTTTCATGTTTTAGAAACATCTATAAACTCTCTCATTCCAAAAATAATGAATTTTTTTTTACGTTTTAAATAAATGAAGTGTTTCATGTTTTAGAAAATTTTTAGTATTCAATTTACTCTACTATCCTTATTTAAAATTTTCAACATACAAAATCTAAAATAGAATTTTTTTCTTTTTTAATATTTAGTAAAACTCTTATTATATAAAATCCTAAAAAGAATTTTTTTCTCTTTAATTATCATTTAAACTTTTACTAACACAATCCTAAAAAGAATATTTCATCCGTCCCAAAACTTTTGCTCAATTGGACTTTTTATTATTTTTTGACTTAAATTTATTCATATTATTATTTTTTAGAAAAAATTAAAAAAATACATATTTAGAAACTAAATGTCTTGATTTATCATTCATATAAAAAGAATTTTCATTTATATATTAAAATATTAAAAATAATGAGTAAAAAATTTGAGGTAAAGAGAGTAATTTTTCATTTTTATGTTTCAGGGTTAAAAAATGAAAACAATATAACAAACTACACATATGTAATTTTTGTGTAAAAATACATCATCATTCATGAAACGGATCAGTACCACTTAATGCCTATCTTCTCATGCGCAAGTTTCTTTCTTTCCTGTTTGTCTTCTCACCCATAATAACCTCGCGTGGATTATACTCTTTTCATCCCATTTTACTTGAAATATTTTTTAGGTGTGAAAAGTAAGATATATGTAATTTGTATATTTGTTTTTTTGTAGTGAAAATTTAAATAATAATTAAAAAATATTTTTTTTTATTTTATGCAGTGAGAAATTAAATAAAGATTAAAAAAAGATTATTTATTAAATTTTATGTATTGAAAGTTTAAATGTAGGTAAATGGGTAAATTGATTATTTAAATTTTCCAAAAAAAGAAATGTTTCAACCTTTTTGAGATATAAAAAAAAAAACAAATACATTTCAAGTAAAATGAGATGGAGGGAATATTATTTTGGAAAAGTTACAATTACCCCTAAGATTTATCCTAACATGCAGTTTGTCTTATTTATTTTTTAAAACCTACACTTCACTTATAATTCTTTTATACTGTCCGATAACAACTTTTGAAATACCAATTTAAACTATAAGATAATTATCTTCCAGTAACATTGGTCTCTCCAATATTTTTTTATATTTAATAGACATTTAAATTATCAGTTTTTTCTTTCTATAAATATTTTTTTATGTAAATATATATCAGTATTTTTTAAAAAGCGGTTAGTTATGAAAAAATATAAAAAATTTTGAAATTACTTCAATATGGTTATCAAATAGTTTAATTTAAAGTTTCAAAAATTGTTGTCAAAAATTATAAAAAAAAATATGGGGCAAAATATAAAACTTTAAAAATAAAGGGACAAAGTGTAATTTAGAGAGGCTTTTGTAATTTACACTATTATCATACGTCGTGACTCTTCTTTTGATCTAATGGCTCATAACCATTCAGTTATTATTAACGAGGTGCACTCCAATTTCAAGTCGTCATTTCCCCATTCAAATCATACACTTCGTCAGCGAAAATTCACTAATGAATCAAATTCCATCTCTTCTCCTACCAATAAATTTCATAAATGATCCTTAACTTTTAATCATTATTTTTTTTAATCCCTAACCTATTGAATGTTCTGTTTTTGTCTTAAATCTAATAAAATGTTTCATTTTAGTCATAAATCAATTGAAAACATTTCATTTTGATCTCAATTTTATGAAATTGTTAACTTAAAATATTTATTTGATAATAATTTTTTATATCATAATTTAAACTATTCAGTAACTATTTTACAATAAATTTAATCTGTATAATAATTTTTTACAATTAATAAAAAATTTAAATCATCTTTTTTCTCTCTCTATCAATTGAATTTATTTCATTCAAAAAGAAAAAAACTACTAATTTAAATTGCCCATTTACTGTAAAAAAAATATTAAATTGTTTAAACTTATTAAAAGACGTCATGAGAAGAATGGGATTCCCCTATAGGTGGATTAGTTGGGTTATGACTATTGTTACCACAGTGTCCTATACTCTGTTAGTTAATGGAAAAGAGACTGAAACTTTTAAGCCTACTAGGGGGTTAAGACAGGGTGACCCTTTGTCACCTTATTTGTTTATCATGGTTACTGAGGCTTTATCACAATTGATGAAAAGGGCAGCAGATCAAAATTTTATAGAATGCATTAAACTGAATAAGGAGTGCCCCACATTAACGCATTTATTGTTTGCAGATGATTCCTTATTCTTTGTTAAGGCTAGTGTCAGAAATGGCCACAACTTACAGCAGGTTCTGTTAAAGTATTGCCAGGCTTCTGGTCAGTGTATAAACTTTGAAAAATCTGCTATTTTCTTTAGTCCTAATACTCCTAAAAATCTGTAGGAAAGAATTAGTCTTTTCTTGAAAATTCCCAAGGCAGAAAATCCAGGGAAATATCTTGGCCTACCTACCCTGTGGGGATGGTCAAAGACAGAGGCGTTGGCCTTTCTTAGTGACAAAATCATCAAAAAAATACAAGGGTGGAAAGAGGCTCTACTGTCATACTCAGGTAAGGAAATCATGCTTAAATCTGTCATTTCAGCCATACCAACATATGCCATGGCCTGTTTTAAATTTCCCAAAAAATGGTGTTATAATATTCACTCCTTAATGGCTAAATTCTGGTGGGATGGGAAGAATTCAGATTCGAGTATCCACTGGAAAAGTTGGGACTGTTTATCCTCAACAAAAGAAAAAGGAGGGATGGGGTTTAAGGACTTAGAAGCTATGAACATTGGCTTGCTTGCGAAACTTGCATGGAGGATAGAGTCTCAGCCCCAATCGATTTTGGCCCAAACATTAAAAGGAATATACTTCCCAAATGGTAATTTGTGGAATGCAAGTAAGGGACCAAAACCGTCATGGGGTTGGGCTAATATCTTAGCTGGTAGAGATTTCCTAAAAAATCATGTTTGTTGGCAAGTGCAAAATGGACAGTCTATTTCAGTTTAGAATGATGCTTGGATTCCAAACCTTGAAGATTTTAAGCTGCAAAAGAACATGAATATTCCAGCAGCTGTAAGAAATGTGACTGTAGATAACCTCATTAATTCTAGCACTCATACTTGGGATTTAAGTCAAATAGCTCCTTACATTTCAACAGAGGAAAAACAAGCCATATTACAGATACCCATTAGTCATAACCCAAGGGAAGATAAGGTAATTTGGCCATATGACAGGACTGGTAGAGTCACAGTAAAGTCGGCCTACAGGGTACAGAAAATATATCATTCTGTTAATCTTTGTGCTTCAACTTCTCATCAAATAAACTCTAGTGTATGGAAAATAATCTGGAAAATTAAATGTGCTCCTAAGATTCAGAACTTTATGTGGAGGCTTTGCCATAATGGAGTTGTTGTTCGGCTAAACTTGGCCAAAAGAGGTATTTCGATAAATCCTAAATGTCCTTTTTGTATGCATGATGAAACTGTGGAGCATATGGCGCTGCAACGTGAATGGACACATCACATCTGGTTTGTATGTTTGGATTATAAACCCAACAATGCTGAAATTCAAACTTTTGATCAATGGTTTTTGGAGTTCTGTTGTGCTATACACCATACAGGGGAAAATAAGGAGCTTATTATCTTTACTATTGCTTGTACTTGCTGGTATATTTGGCTGGCAAGAAATGATGCCATTTTCCAAAAGAAAAATGTTAACCCTGCCTCTGTCATTTATAGGATACAAAGTGCTGTTGCTGAGTTTCAACAAACACAGCAGAAAGTGGGTGATACAAATCCTCCTTTACGCAGGGATACTCTTTTAGATAGGTGGTGCAAACCAACCAGGGGCGTTATTAAGCTCAATGTAGCTGTAATCCGCAAAGCTAGCTAGCTGGGAATGGCGTATCTAGCCCGTGACTGGCTGGGGAATGTGCTGTACAATCAGGCGGGGGTAGCTGACAGCATATACAAACTAGCAGCCTTTGCGGAAACAATTAGGAAAGGGCTTTTGGATTTGCTTCGACTAGGCTACAATGCTGTAGATATTGAGGCTTCTGATCAGGAAATCATCGGCAGATTAAGGGATCAAAAAGATTGGAGAATTGGCCCCTTATTTTTTGACATTAGAACGCTGCAAAATTCATTTTCTGATTGTACTGTCCAAAAAGTGTCTGAAACAGCCAATAAATGTGCTTTGTGCATAGCTAAATGGGCGAGTGCCCGGAAGAGAAAGAATTAGACAATGTGTCCCTCTTTGGCCTATGCCATTCAACAGGCGGCTAATGTAAATTTTGAACCTCCTTGAGGTCATTTTTTCTTAATACATTCTTGTTCTTTTGATAAAAAAAAAATTAAATTAAAAGACAGTTACCGAATATTTAAATTAAAATTTTAAAAATTTTTGTTAGATAATTATTCTGAGTTAATAAATTTCTTCTTATAAAAAACCAAAATAAAACAATTTTAATAGGTTTAAAACCAAAACGGAACATTTAGCAAATTAGAAATTAAAAAAAAATAATGACTAAAAATTAGGGACCATTTACGCAATTTACTCCTTCTCTTACTATACGAAGAAAAAGAAACAATGAACCAGCAAGTTAGAGAGCCTCAGAATACGGTGAACAAAACATCATTAGTATTCTTCTTATCGTCTTCACCTTTATTCTCCTCCTTCTCCTCACCGAATATTCCCCAAACAAAACCCTCCACGTCCATCCTCTCAGTTCTCAATTCCCCTTCCCTACTCGCCGGAATATATGGCGGCCTCAAAACTTCAATCACATACTCCCAGTCAATTCCCTTGAAGAAATCGTGGCGCTTTATTTCCTCTAGCGTAATTCTCTGCTTCGGGTCCTTCTCTAGCAGCTTCCTTATCAGGTCCCTCAACGGCGTTGCTTCACCCACCAAATCTGGCTTCTTCGCTAATATCCGGTAAAACGTCTCCTTCCGATCGGAACCCATGAACGGCGTCCTTCCGTACAGCATTTCGTACAGAACCACTCCCAGCGACCACCAATCCACAGCGAAATCGTGGCCCTTCCCCTCGATGATCTCCGGCGCCACGTACTCTTCCGTCCCCACGAACGAGTTCGATTTCTCCGCTAGGTCCGCTGTGCCTCCGGCTGAGTTGCCTCGGTACTGATAATCAGAATCGTCGGGGATTATCCCCGAGTTGCAACACCCAGGGAACAACGAGTACCTTTTTAGGTTCATCGGGGCGGGTCTCTTCACCGCCGGCGAGGTTTGGGCTTTTCTCGGTGGGAGCCTCGTCGAAAGATCGAAATCGACAAGCATTATGTGGCCATTTTCTTGGATCATTACATTTTCCGGCTTCAGATCCCTGCAGACTATTCTGCGACTATGAAGATATTCCAAAGCCAGAACCAATTCCGCCGCATAAAATCTGAGGAAAAGTAACCACAAAAGATGAAGTTCAGAGATCTGTTTGGCTCATGTAAACCAGCAACACGTGAAAAATAGAAAGTCGGATCGCTTCTAATCACCTGATGACGTCGTCGGAGAACATCTTCTCCGTCTGGCGCTTCTGGAGATCGTGAAGGTCGCCGCCGGGGCAATAGTCGATGGCGTAGCCTATCACTTTTTCGGTGGCCAAAACGCCGCGCAAACGTGGTAGCAGGGGATGCTTAAGCTTGCTCAAGATCTCTTTCTCCAGCCAAACTCTTCTGTACTCGCTCCCATCGCTAGCATTACCCTTCACACCTTTTCTCTTCTTCTCGATCAAGTCTTTCCATATAATCTTCAAAGCTAAAACATCTCCAGTCTCTTCGTCCACCGCCAAAAACACCACGCCCTTGGCGCCCCGGCCGAGCGCCGCAACTACTCTGAGACGCTCAAAATTGAAAGTGGGGACTGCTGATTCTACCAAATGGTCTTCATCGTCGAGCATGGTGGACGGGGGCGAGGTTGACCGGTCCGGCGAGAGAATGACTTTATGCTTCAGCTTAATAAATTCCGCCGTATTAATTGTGCGGTGGAAATGAAGAAAATGTTGGGTGAGAGGAAGGCATTTATGGAGGAGTTTGCGGAATTTCTTGCAGAGGAAGGCGCAGGGATAAAGCACCGGACATGGAGATGTTGCCACGTGGAGAAAATGAGTGACGTGGCGAGATCTGGGAGGGAGTGTGGACTTGTTTGTCAGAGCCAGAGGGCTCCTTCTGGAAGGACTTCGGGCGCAAGAAAAATCTGAAGAATGTCGCAATGCCTGAGTCACGCCGCGGACCGGCACTTTAATTTAAAATTTCATGGTTCATTTCATAAACTACTATTAGCTTTTAGTCAACAATTGACTGTGTTATTTTGCTTTTCTTTTATAAATACTCCTGGCGAGATTGAATATTTACTACAGTCAAAATTTTGGAAAAGGTAAATTGTGTGGAATACTTTCTGACAAGAAAAATAATTGAAAATCAGTTACATGGTGTTGAAATTGATTGCATTTAGATGACTTTGCTCTTAATTCATAAACCTTATCATGGGTATATAGGAATTTCGTAATACTCATTTCACTTATTTGATGATAACTTTGCACCTTAAAAATACACGTACGAGAATTTTTTTTTCTTTTTTGCAAAACACAGATGTGCACTGCAAAATGTATAACGTATTTTTTTTTTGGGCACTTAAGTATTTAGTACTATTTGATTTGCACGTTTCCTTCTATGAGAAAATTATGCAATTGGAAAGTTGATTTTCGGCCTAATTAAATTCATTCCCTTTTTGTGGGGGTCATATTCAATTTTGGGGACTGACGCGGAGAAAACAAAATAGACTGTTGACTTGAAACGGACAAAGGTCTTGTTGTTTAAAATGGGCTCTTGCTGCCTCTTGAGCCATCCAATCGGAAAACCCAGTTGGATTTATTTGTTAGTTATGGGCCCCTACTTCAAGCCCAATCCTTTGACTTATGGTCCCATTTTGCTACTGTGCGATCTTTTTTTTCGTTGATGATCCATTATATATATATATATATATATATATATAGTAGGATATACTTAAGGAGTAAAGAGATTTTACGTTTAATAGAGATGATACTAGATTGACACTTGGCAACCTAGCCATTTTAAGTAACAATTTAAGACTATTTTACATTATCTTTTCGATTATACTCCATCTAGTGTCTCGCCTATTTGAAATGGCCAAAATGTTGCGTTTTGGCTGTTAACATAAAAGGAAATGAATCAAATTTTACCTTTTAAAGCAATTCTAAATTAATTTCTAAATCGTTTAATATCATATTTTAATTTCCTGTAATTGCTTCCAATTTTGATTTAAAATACATCAAGCGTTTCAGATCAATTCTAAAATTCTTTCAATTCCGCTCCACTCCAATGTCCAAAGTAGAGCCCCAATCGAAGCAACATTCCACTCTCGTTGCTGAATTTGTTTTACTATTTACATCTGATGGGCACAAGAAAGGACAATCCCTTCACTACTTTGAGCAACACTGGCTGCTGCCTTAAGCTTGACCTCTTATGAAACCCTCTGAAGCTACAAGTGGCTCCTTAGGGGAAGTTGGTGGGGATTCGAATTGTTGTGCTGGTTCCTGTTTCACCTTCTTCTTTAGGTGAGTTATGTCAGTTTACTTTAAAAAGGACTACGTAGACAGATGGTATTTTTTGGTGGACATATGGAATTCTATGCATATCATATTAAGTTGTTTTTTCTTCAGGGGTTCCTGTCTCACATTCTTCTTCAAGTATGTTTTTTTTATTACAGATAAACACAATGAAGCAGATATTTTTTGGAAAAAAATATTTTGATGGACGCTTTTTCCATACCCAGCTTTAAAAAGTTTAAAATCAATAAAAAAATCATTTTTCTTTTGTAAAAAAAATGTTTTAAAAGAGATATTTTGGGCTTATAAAGTGTAAAGCCCTGATTTGTGCATACAAGCTAAGCAAATAATCTACAAATATAAAAAAATCACTAATAATTATTTATAAATAATTTTCACCAAATACAGCCTAAGAAACAAACACAAAAATTGACTAAGATATGGTCCAACTAAGATAAATAATAAATAAATTATTATTTTCAAGTGAGAAAAAAAAAGAAATTTAAAATGTTCCATCATCAAAAAGCTAAAATTTAATACATTATTTGTCATAGGATATAAAAAATTGATTATTAGGAAACTTCATGAATGAATTATACATAAAAATTACTAAAAGAAAGACCATCAAATTATCTATTGATAGAGAAAATAATTAAAAATAATTAACCTTTTATGTTCCAATTCTTACAAAAAGGATAAAAGGTATTGACATGTATGAACAAGAAAAAGTTTGAAGAAAGAGTGTGAGGGTGCGGATGTAGAACAAGTAAGAAAGAAATGGAGGGTTATCTTCTCACATTCTCAAATATTTCAAAGATATAAGATAATTAATTTTTTATCAAGATGATAAAACTAATTATTTCATGTTAGATTTTTTTAACCTTAGTCACAAAAATCAAGTATATTTATGGAGAATGTTAGAAAAGATAAAATTGCTGAATCTGAATGCTGCTTTCATTACCTAAAATTATTGAAGAATACTTGCTAAAAAAATTATAGAGGGGGTCATGAGAGAAATAAAAAGGTTATATAAGCTTTATCCTTTAAGACATACATACATTTTACGAAAACTTAGGGGGGCCAGACACCCCTAGCCCCCCTAGCCCTTGAAGAGAACTAAGAGCGCTCTTTTGGCTTATTATTTAAAGGAGAACTAAGAGCCTTGGTATGTTTGTGATTGTAGTGTGTCAGGTTAAAATATGGAACTTTCAAGGTTTGAAATTCATAAAAGAGCTAGAGAAATGGCAGAAATCAAGTGTCTGGAAAAGCCAGTAGTGCCGGGCTTTGTAGAATTTGAAGGCATCGGCCTTTACTCAATCTAAATTCACTGAATTTTGTTTAGAGTTATTTATTATGTACTCCCAACATGGGTAATTGTAATTTTTTTCATAATTTATTCTTTTATTTTTTAGATTATTTATTATGTATTCCCAACATGGGTAATTATAATATTTTTTTATATGTATTCTCACTTGTTGTGTGGGCATGTGTTAAAAACAGTGATACATTGATTCAAATTTTGAAGCTGTAGTACTGAAAATAAATAAAATAGCTGGTACACCAGCTGTTTATTGTGTTTATTACGCATATTAGCATCAGTATATTTTTACTTGTAATGTCTTAATTATGGTGAATTACATTCTTTTTGATTAACTTTTTATTTTGATTTTTTTTGTCCTGTGGCAATATCAGGTATTTTTTATTTTAAACTTTTTTATGGTTAAAATGTTATAATGAATTGTTATTTTGATGATTATAATTTTCTTAATAATGTTTGTATAACATTTAAATATATATTATTTTCTGGTATTTAATATAACCTTGAATCCTATGGCAACACTGGCATGTAAGCTACTTTATTTAGTATTTAAAAGCCTGAAACATGATTAGAACAACAAAACCTCACTGCTTAAGCCTAAATGACCAAATAAGCTGAGCTGAGCTGATTAATGATAATGTGATATCCATACCTGGAAAAGGACCACTAAACTGAATATCCATACCTGAATAAAATTTAAGCAGTGATCTTGTCCACCAACACATCATAATCCTTAGAAGTAAGCCGAGCAGAGTGAAGGGGAATTTCTAAATATCTGAATGGGAAATGCCCTTCCTAAAACTTCAAAGAGGATAGAATGTCAAGCTTAAAATCATGCTCCACACCCCTAAAATAAAATTTAGTTTTCTCTTGGCTTGGCTGGAGACCGGATAAATGAGCAAAATCCAGGATATAGTGCCACAAAACACTCAAAACTTATCTTGATTCTACGTATCCCAAAGGAAAAAAAAATGTCTTGTAGGTTTTGTAAAAAGTGCAAATAATAAGTATTGTTGGCACCACACCACGCACCAAGAAGGGAAATAGCCTATTTCAGACATGAATCGAAGAAAGTCAAAAATATTTTAAACATACCACTAACTTTGCAAACTATTATAATACATTTTAATTTCAATTCAATACAGTTATTCGATTGTTTATTCTAAATTTCGAGAGTTTACACCAACAACTAACAGAAAAGTGTAAACAAGCGCTCCTATTTGGGTTTCTAAGTAATGTTCTTGAAATAGTAGGGGCATTCTGCATTCCAACAAAATCTTGAGGTTATTTTGACCCAATTCCATTTAACTTAAGTTAATTTAAATTAAAATGACTTATTTTTAATTTTACATATTTTTTATTTGAAACAAACTTTATTCAAAATATCAGTGTTATGTAGGTATAATAATTTAATAAAAGCAAAATTTTTATGATGTTACTCAAATTTTATGGATTTTTTGCATTAAAAAAATAAGAAATTTCATAAAAATTTAATAATATTATAAAAAATTTATTTTCAATAGATTATTTTATCTACTTATTATTAAATTTCAAATAAAATTGGGTCCAAATAAACAATATAAAAATAAAACTATACCATTTTGAATTATGTAGTCTTAAGTAAATAGATTGGTTGTTTGTAATTTAGAAAATGTATCTTTGAAAAGGAATTGGAAAAGAAACAATTTATTAGTATAAACTATCAAATGAGCAATTGCTTGTGTTTTGTTGTGGGACAGATTAAATTATGAGTTATTGAATGCATTATTCTTAATTTTGTCGACTTTTCACTTAATTTATATAGCCATTAAATTTTTATAATTTAAGACAATCTAATATTTTTAACTTATTTTTCTAAAAAATTGTTGTGTAATTGCAACAATTTGTAGATTATAAAAAAACAAGAGTATTTTTAATGCTTACAATTTCACTTAATATTTTTTTTAAATATTATTAATATTGTGTATTGTAAACATATTAGGCATGTATATCTAATATTACTCTTTACCAACTAATATAATTGCAACAATAGATATCTATAAATTTTATATAATGGAAAGAGTTTATTGAAAACACTATGATAATTAGAAAAAAATTAGACAAACGTTTTACAACAGAAGATAGAAGAAATAATAAATATTTGAGATAGATAAGTATACCTAAAATAAAATAATATTTCTTAACAATTGAGATAACGTTTTGATGCAATAAGTATTTTCATTATTATCAAAACTAAGGTCTCAGCTTAATATTTGGTCTTGTTTAAAAATAATTTTTATAATTAATGGTAGAGTTTTGCATAATTTAATACTGCTGGAAACCAAACAACGGATTCATTTTAACTTAAGTCAATTGATTTATTTTTGATTTTATATTTTTTTTATCTGAAACTAATTTTATTTAAAAGCCAATATTATGTAAATATAATAATTAATTTGAAAGTAAATTTTCATAATGTTGTTAAATTTTTATGAATTTTTATATTTTTTAATGCCTTAAATTAGGAAAATTCATAAAAATTTAATAATATTATAAAATTTATATTTTCATTGAATTGTTACAGTTGCATAATATTGCTTTTAATTTTGTTCCGAGTAAAAAAAATGTAAAAGAAAAAATAAGCTATTTTGAAGTTAGTTAACTTAAGTTAAAATGAACTAAATGTAAAATTAACCATGATAACTTTTTAATAAGTATCTGGCACAGTTCGTTTTGTGAGATCACGTTAAAAAAATGTGTTTTCTTCAGTCAAACGTGCTTGTCAATTTTGACCTTAATGGTCGCGAACAAGAATGAGCTTATTTCTAATTGATATTTATGTCATCTGCCATAAGCTATTCTCTTAGAAATCATCTCATTCTCTTTTTCTCTAACTCCGGATCGGCTGAAGCTCCGATTGTATGTGGCTTCCCTGCCCATCATCCATATGACCGATGATGTCTTTCTCTCTTCAGCCTTGTTTCGATGATAGTAAATCAAGCTTTAGTGAAGCCAAATTTTGGCTCAATCCTCGACTTCAAGCTTTGAGTCATCTACATCGTTGGAGTCGACCTTCGACTTTAAATCCACATGGTCGGCGTTGACCTTCAACTTCGACCCAGCCAACCCCTCTACTCAATTTCAAATTCCAAGTGAATTTGCTGGAAGCGATGAGTTGGGTGTACACTTTGATTACTGATGAATCAGTGCAAGGAGGAGCTTCGACCAAATGGAGGGGACGGATTTGCTCGGTGGACGCTTGGCAGCGGAAGGAGGCAACAAGATGGGCCGGGGTCGGTGAATGCTGAATGGGGAAACTGCAGGCTAACAAGATCACCAACTAGGTGGAGAGTCTGAAGACAGACCCATGCATCACCGCCTGCGGCCTCGACTGCCGGCATATCCTCCAACTCCCTCCTCGATTTTCGATTCACTTCCTAGGCTCAGCCCCTCTCCTTACTACAGTGCTTGCCCCAATGTCATCAACTTCTACTTCAACCTCGCCATCGATGAAGGCATTTTTCTTCCTAATTTCTGTGAGGTGCAAGAGAGAATGTAAGGAGAGAGATGACAAGGATCCGAAGCTCCATTGTAGTTACACCGAGACCAATTTTAGCCAAGAAGCTCCTGAGGATATTCGAATGTTCGTCTGTTTTGCTGAGGCGTGGGTGAATTGTAATAATAATGAAATTAGAATGAGAGGTTTATAAGAATGGTTAGTGTAGGACGAAAATATACTTATGCCATGTGATCATCTGGCGGAGAAAATACAAAAACAAGCTTGTGTTTCCCCTAAACGAACTGACCTAACTCTAATCACTAACGGCTCACTTTTTGGCTAGGAGTGAAAAGAAAAAAATGGAAACATGTGGATAGTGGAAAACAAAGGGCGGGGAGATGTGTCGTGATGCCGAAGCAGTGGGCCAGGAGTGAACCATTTTGCCCACAAACGTCGATGTTTGTCTTCTCTTCTCTCTGACGTGTCTGCTTGTAGATGAAGCTGCCTTCAGCTTCTGTTCCGACTTCTAAGTCCCAATTCCCAACTCAACCACCGCTCTATCTGTTTCGTCTCGCTTCTTCTCCTGTTTCAGCACTTCGACAGAAACGATGCTCCACTCCTAGCTCCCCCATGGAGGCACGGAGGCTCGCTGTTCTCCACTCTCATCTCTGCCCCTCCTCCGCCGCCACCTCATCCTGTCCCCCCCCTTCTCTTTCTGTCTGCGCGACCCTTGGCAGTAGTGATGCTGGGAGGTCTCAGAACGGCTGTGTGTTCTGTCAGATAGTCCGCGGCGAATCACCGGCACTCAAGGTTTCGTTTGTATAGAATTATCCAGTGAAAAATGAACAAAAGCTTGCTCCTTGTCCTGATTCTACATTTTCCCTTGTTTTTGAAGTTTCTGACTTGATGTTTCAATGTGCAGCTTTATGAAGATGACAAGTGCCTATGTATTTTGGATTCGAATCCTCTGTGTCGTGGGTAAGGTATCAGCAGCTTTTTCAAGTTAATCCCCAGAATCCGAATTGTTTGATACTAAATGCAATTTATTATCCATACATTTCCATTTGGTACCCTTCCTTTAAGAAAATTTCTTCTAATTTTCTTTTTTCGTTCGTAGGCATTCTCTTATTATCCCTAAGTCTCATTTTCCCTCTCTGGATACTACTCCTCCGTCTGTAAGTGATTTGTTTTCTCTTCTCTGTATGCATCGTCTTGTTCACATACTGAGTTCTCAAATTAATTGGCCCAGAAATAAACCAAGGGAAAAAAAGGCTTCAATTTCATCTCAACTGTTCCCAAAACTACGGTTTGTTTATGTGTTAAAAGTTGACATTCATGTGCTGTCATTGAGTTGAGAGTTTTGTCTGAGGGCGCTAGATCGACTTTGCGAAAATAAGCACAAAAGATTGCATTTTTTCTTTTGCCTGAAATTATGGTGTCAATATGACTTCTAACAGCAAATTGACTTCATAACTCCATTATCTAACACAACGGTGAAGAACTTTAGAGGACGAACCTCAAATTTGCATCTTGATGGTTCATACTTGATAGTCAATTGGTTATTCTTTCAAGGGGAAGTTGTTGGGTTTTGTTCAAGTCCATGCCTGTTAGGCATGTGCTAGTTATAAAATTTCATGCTCTCCTAGCGTTGCTGAAACATTTGCAGTATGATCTATGCATGAGTCTTGGAGCATGTAGATTTGAATGCATAAGTTGCCAGCAAATAGCAATAATGGCAGGTTGCTTCTTTTGATGCCGGATACACGATTCTGTGACCTTAACCCTGTTGATCTTAGTTTTTTCCTGGTCAAGTCCAAAGCTTTATGGATTCTTACTCTGATCTTTGGACAAACATGCAGGTGATAAGTTCGATGTGTTCAATAGTGCCTTTTATCAGCAACGCGATCATGAGAGCTAGTGGTTCTGGTATATATTCTGGTTTTTGCTGCTTCATGGTTCACTGAAAAAGTTAATGGTCCTTTAACTACCTTCCATCGGGGTTTGCTTAGAAATTTGGCTTGAACCAGTCCAGTCTGTATTCATCTTCGTTAAATGAGTGAAATATGTGATCCATGATTAGTTGAGTCTATGTTCTCTTCTGTTCTGAATGTGAATATTTACTGTTCATGTAGTGATGTAGGGGATATTCAGTCATGTTGAAGCATCATTGAAAGTACTGTTACTGTGTTACATGTGATAGAATGCATTTTAACATTAAGATGTTGATAGCTAGATAAGATGATCCCAGTGTTTATTCTGTTGAATGCCAAGATATCATCGACCATCACATAATGTAGTAATATTCATGCCAAGTATAGTGCAGAAAATCTCTCCCCCCCCCCAAAAAAAAATAAAATAAAATAAAGAGTCTCCAATAGAAGCATGTCGTTTCAACATGAAAAATGTGAACTTTCAGGTGATTCTGCTGGAACCACTTCACTCAATTTCATTCCTTCTCTTTTGTATCTATTCTTGCACCTGACTGTTGTCTGGTTCTCAGCGAATTCTTTACGTGCTGCTTTGTGTACATTTGGCTTGCTTCTGCTCTGAGAAAGTTGAGGAAAGATCACAGAAGACATCTGCTTTGAAGTTTTAAGACTTCAATGTTCATAGCTAGAGAAACCTTATTTTTCCTGTTATTTATTCACTTTGATGACTTGATTTTTCAGATTCATTCAACTTGCTTGTCAATAACGGTGTGTCAGCGGGCCAGGTTATATATCATGTAATTTTTTTTATCGCACCTTCTTCTCTCTTGCTGCCCACCAACAAAATACTACCATTTCCCTGAATTGGAATAAGTTGAATAATATATGTCTCTATGTTTGATAGCTGTTTTAAGTTTGGAATTGCTATTACTACTATTGTTGTTATTAACTGCTACTGCTGCTGCTGCTAATAATACTACTACTCCATCTTTAACTCATTAACTCATCTCCACTACAATGTCCACATTTCAGACTCATATTCACATCATCCCCCGTCAAGCAAATGACTGCTTATGGAATTCTGAGGTATGCTTTTGCTTGCTTGCTCTTTGCATTATTAAGCAAGGCAAGTTCAGTCTTCTTGAAGAGGAATGTGAAAAATTGGTAGTTTTCCAGAGTTTACCCAGGTATCCTCTAAAGCTGGACCAGGAAACTTTTGGACTCGTAGATCGCGTCCATAAACTTCTACCGAACTTTTGTGAATACATCAAAGGCCAAGAGTCTAGTCTTCCCTGAAATCAACTGGACCAATAATGGTGTACGATTCAGGTTACATGTATGTGTATGAATGTCATTCTCCATTCGCAGATGAGTGTATGGTTCAATCGTTGAAGTTTCTTGCTCTCATGTGATACAGTTATGGTGGTATGCTTATCTGAGCACAGATGCTGGAAAGAGTTTCGGGCTGGTGGCAAGGTGGAAGTGAAGAGGATCAAAGCCGATCTTCGGATACAACATACATACAAAAAAGCTACCTTTCGGATCGCATCTGTTTGTGACAGAACATTGTCTTGCTATTGTGTACGTTTATGCAACTTATGCTTGATGTTTGTGTTTTATGTTTCGGCTACATTATTTCGACTGCCAAACCATTGATTTGGGGAACCCGGTGCTATATGCGTAGGAATTGCTTTGGATGGTTCCTTTCATGCTTTTCTAGATTGCAAATCTTTTGTTTTTTCCTTGGTACGTAAAAAGAAAACAGACTAAAGACGGACGAAGGAACCCCTGACTATCTGGTACAAGGAGCTGGCCAATGCCTGCCGGTGGGCGCCGAAAGAAGTGCCAATCATGTGCCCCAAATTAGCCATAAAATCCGCACAATTCAAGCATGGCTTTGACGAAAAATATGCTGCACCTCGCCCACTCCCCAGAGGCCTACCTACCTAGGGCTAGCAAGTGTCTTTAGTCCATGATCAAGTTATGACAGCAGCTGATCATCATTGAATAGAAAAGAACCTCCAGACTCTGCCAGAATCAATCATCTCACCCCACACTGAGAAAGCCATATCGCACCTCCGGAAAAAGATGGTTCCTGCAGCACAAAATTGTCACATGAATCATCGTCCACAATATTCCGCTCGCTTAAGCGGGTTCTAGGTTGCAAGTATACCTAACCTATTAATTCTTAGTCTTCTGTCATCAAAGTCAAAACCTTTTTGTTGTCCATATTTGATTGATTTTTCAAAACGGTTGATCAAGTCATTAAGCTTTACAATTACAAACGTTTTCTTCATTATTAAAGGTTCTGACGCTGACTATATAATAGCTTTGTTTGCCTTTGCCAAACAAAAATATGTGAAATTGAAAAGTACTAGTTCTAAAATTTTATTATTTTATATATTATTAATGACAAGATTTATATTTAGCATAGCTAAATTAGTATCTCCCCCTTGCCTGTCTCTATTATCTCTCCAAATTGAGGGGAAATGAAAGGAGATTTCCTCACCTATGTTTCCCATTTGATTCGAATATATACACATATATAACAGCAAAAGAAAAAGAAAAAAAAAAGAAGCAAACGCATTGAAAAATTGAGGGAACTAGTGAGGCCTAGCCGCCTAGACCGACAATTGCATAGATATGCATATACTTATTTATAAACGTGGAATTATTAATTATTATCCCTTACCTCCATCTAAAGCATGGTCTCCGGTTTCCTTAATTATCAATGGAACCCAAACAAAAATGAGTTGAAAGATTAGGATTGTTGGATGTAGGCTCGGGCTTCAAATTGTGGTTCAATCATGCCCCTATCTTTTCATTTCATGAATATCACGTTTGAACGCAGAGAGCGTGGGCACGATTCCTATGTCAATAAAGAACGCAAGAGGACCATCATGCAAGTATTAAACATTTATCCTCCATAAAAAAGTTCCCCTCTTCTATCGTGGAATGGACTCAAATCTGTAAACGCTTTTTATAAATTAGATAGAAGATTTGTTTGAGAACAACATCAGCATTTTACGTTAGAAGTTAGAAAAATTATTTAACTGTAGCCTTTAAAGTTAGAGATTTGGAAATGTTATCACAACAGTTGATAATTTATTTCAATTTCTAACAATAATTTTAAACGTTATTCACTTATTATCAAATGAAGCCAGAATTAACAATTTTGGGCTTTCATTAAACAAAAAACACTTTTGGGCTTATGTGAAGGAAATATGAAAGCCTAGGCGCTAATTCTGGATTTTACACTTTCGCCCTCCTGGGTTGAAGATTGCTTTCAAGGTTCAACATTTCGACCTTTCCTTTGATCCAGAAATGGAATTTCCCCGAACCATCTCCACGGAGTTTAAAATACAAACATTACGCACGAACGGCGACGGCGGAAATTTGCTCATTTTGCATCCCGGCAGAGGCTTCTAGAGGCGAGAAAACTGAGAACAGATGCGAATTTCAGAGAGAGAGAGAGATTGAGGGAGACGTAAATCATCTAAGTTGGGGCTCGAGGAGACAGACCGAGACAGAGAATGGGTCCTGGCGCGGCTCTGAGTGCGGCTGCAAAACAAGCGGAGCAGCTTCGTAAGGACGGGAACATTTACTTCAAGAAAGATCGTTTTGGGGCCGCCATTGAGGCCTATACCGAGGTTTGAAAAACTTCCATGACTTTTTCGCTGGGTTTCTTGTTGTTCCTGTTCTTTGGGGTTTCTGAGTTGATTCTCGATTCTTGGTAATGTTCGTGTAGGCCATTACTCTATGCCCTAATATTCCCGTCTACTGGACAAATCGTGCTCTTTGCCATCGGAAACGGAAGTATGTATGACTAACGATCTTTTTGTTTTGGGGTTTCACTCCTTATTAATTGATGTCTGTCCATGATTATTGTATAAATTTACTCATTTTTGTTGTTTAATCTCCAAATTTGCTCAGTGATTGGTTGAAAGTAGAAGAGGATTGTCGGAAAGCCATCCAACTTGATCACAATTCGGTGAAGGTGAGTTCTTTAGGTTACTTGCTGCTGGGAGCTGCTGCTCATAATTTCTTGGTTTCAGCTTTTACTTTTACTTTTCTATTTTTTCTGTAAAGCTTGAATCTTTCCGGTGTGTAAGCTTTTTGTTGAAGTTTTTCTAAGATTTTGGATAGACCTGCATGTATGTGTACATTTAGATAAAATGTAATTATGGGAAGCCCACTGATTGTGAAATGCTTTAGATTATGTGAACCCTTGAATGAATCAAGGCCGAAGCTGTTCCAAATTTCATGTCTTATTACCTAGCCTAAATCCTCTGATCTTACAAATCTGTAACTTAAGACAGTTCCTCTCATTTTCTTTGTTCGGGTGCAAAAATACAGTCTTATCCAATGGCAAGATATATACATGTAATTGCGTCCAGATTTGTGTCTTTTCATGGGGGTTAAACCCGTGTTGGAGTTTAAGGTAAAGCGTGTGTTTTAAAACAGAAATAAATCAACCACTAGGATTGATGTTCCTTTGACATTTTGTTCTGTTCTATTCTTGATAGGCTGCACACTGCTGCTTCACCTGTTTTAGCAAGGTTACAAATATGGCACAAGGCTTGCACTAGTGTTCCTGATGCTAGATTTCAAAACATGTCATGGTATATGCATTATTTCTGCTTCTTGCGATGCCTTTTGTATCTGTTTTTTTTTTCTGGCAATGTTAGGTGGCATTTGGTTGTGCAAAATTTTCTGATTTTTCTTTTCCAGATTTTCTTTGATAAAAGTGTGTCCATTACTCGTTTTAAGAATGTTCAAAACTTTGTTTTCTAAGCTTTGGAAAACTCATTTGACAGAGTGAAAAGATATAAAACAAGGTTCTTCATTTTTACACACGAATTCCCCAAACTCTAGAAAACAAGTTATGCACTCAAACCTTTGTCAATGAAAATTTGGAGAAGAAAAATGGGAAAAATTTTCTACAATAAAACATCAGCTTAGCTCTTTTAGTAATTTAGGAGTGCTGAAGCTTATCTTGTATACTTTTTCACTTGTAGTTTGCATTGGCTTTTCTCATGATATCACAAAGCATGTTTACTAAAAGTACTCGGCGGACTGGTGTTCTTTTTCTTCTCATTCTTCTTTCTTTTAATCAGTTTTTGAGTTTTTGTAGTTGATGGGACTCTGTAATTTATCGCAAAGCTCATCTTATTCTTTTTGCTTTTTTCTTTTTACAATCATTTTAATAATCCATGTTTGCTGCTTGTCAGGCACACTACATGCTAGGACTTGTGTTACTGCAGAGGCAAGAATATGATGATGGAGTCAGGGAATTGGAAAAAGTATGGTGTATTACAATATCTGTTTTTTCTTTTTTCTAAAGATGAACAACGTTGTATTTTCATAAGCATTGCTTTTATGTTTACCATGACTTTGATTGTTGGGGGAAGAGATATCTGCTTATGGCTTAATGTAAAGTCTAATTATTGTTCATAGCTTATATTCCCTTATAATGAGGCAATTATGTTACCTTTGGAGTGACAAATACAATGACTTTAACAATTTTCAATAATCTTGCAAAATAATCTTCTGCCCCCTACCCCTGTAGTCCTTTGGAACAATGGAAGTTGCAACTGGGAACTAAGATTCTTCATAAGTTCACTAATGATGAGTTTTTGTCATTCAGCATTGCTCATTTTCGTGCTACTTGTGTTTGTGGTATCAGGGTAGTCATTTTTTCTCCTTTTGCTTCAAATGATAATGCTGATCTATTGAGTTGCTGCATGCTAAGCTGATGTAGCATGTGTAGAGCACATGCCTCGATCTGTGTCTCCAATATTCTGATGCAAACCATTATTTTCTAGGCATTGGATCTTGGAAGGGGTGCAAATCCAAAAGGATATATGGTGGAAGAGATATGGCAGGAGCTTGCAAAAGCAAAATACCTTCAGTGGGAGAGTGGATCTACAAAGCGGTCTTGGGAATTGCAAACCTTGAAGTATGTCACTCCTGTGAGTTTGTGTTTCTTAGTGACTCATTAGTTTACGCTACATATTGCGTTTGCATGCATTAATGGCTTCATATTTGTTTATTACTCACTATCTCAGGGAGGCTTGTGAAGCAGCTGTCAGAGAAAAATATGTTGTTGATCTTTCTGAAAAAGAAGGATTCTTGGATGAAATTGACATTCAACCAACAAAACAATTGGAGGCTTTGGGAAAAGTCTTTGCTAAGGCTGGTGAAGATGATACCCCAAGTGAGGTGATGCTGCTTCTTGCTCTTGTGTATGTGACTATTGCTAAGGCTGGTGTATATTGGCACTTCATCTTTTTCTTTTTCTCCTAATGATTTTTAGGTGCCGGATTACCTATGCTGTAAAATAACACTAGATATATTTCGTGATCCAGTAATTACTCCAAGTGGAGTTACGTATGAAAGAGCAGCTATCCTTGATCATCTTCAGAAGGTTATCTACCCTTTCAATAGCCTTTCTGTTTTTAGACAAATTTCATCTGTTTTTATGCTGAGAGGCAAATTTGACTGGATTAGGTGGGAAGATTTGATCCAATCACTCGTGCACCTCTTGATCCATCTCAGCTTATACCCAACTTGGCAATAAAGGAAGCAGTCCGAGCATTTTTAGACAAACATGGTTGGGCTTACAGGTTGGACTGATCGAAAGAACATGGTGAAAACAATCTAAGTGCATTATACTCTCGGTGTTTCAGCATGTGGATTAATTCATAGGGTTGAGCCTGCACTTCATGCCCCTGGTAATCAATTGAATTGTCCAATGATCATCATCAACTGTACAGGTACTGTTGTAGTATTTGGTCTCTGGTTGGTATAAGCTTTTGATAGATCATTCTTATAGATGATCTAAGGCAGAAATGTGTGGAAACTTTTCATGCTGTTGGTAAGGTGCATGATTGTTAGCTTTGCATTGGCTTTTGCCTTTCGCACGAAGATTGAATTGAAGAGGCTGGTCATTTCTGTTTAGCGACTGCTTCATTTTTTTTTTCCCAGAAAGTTCTTAACATGCTCATGTTGATTTGGATCACTTGTGAGAAAATTTTAGTTGTACGAAATATTGATGTGAACCAAGAATCTAGAGAGATGGCGTTCTATTTTCTCCTTCCAAAAGAAAAACATGATCTGCAGAAGTCGTGATTTTTTGAGGGGGACAGACAAATTCTGTTCAAGTGTTGTGCAGTTTATTGGCAAATGTTTTTGGTGTCCATTGAAAACAAAATGCTTTAGGGGTGGGAGAGTAATGCTAAATATAGACGTGTACCATTAAGTTACCATTAAGGCAAATACTGGAGTTGTGAACATTAGGTCTTAGCTAAGGATAAATAGTGATATACTTAGAAGTTACCACTAAGGCAAATACTATAGGTGTATTTTCATTAAATCAATAAGAAAACAAGTCTGATTGTTGGTCCTCTTTATTCTCAGTTTTCAAAGAATTAGGAATAGAATTCCTCTGGGAAAACGAGAAGTTGATATTTGATGACCTTTGCTCTTGTATTTCTTTCGCGCTAAGTGCCCTGGCCCTTAATTCACGTTTTTTAATCTTTAATTTATTGATTATTCTCGTTTGTATGTTTCATGGTTAATCAGCTACTGGGTGGGATCCATTTGCTCTGTGTGATTGGCTGCCATCAACTTTTTGATTCTTAATTTCATCATTCTAGAATTATTTTCGAGTAAAATTTAACTGTATAATATTTTTTCGTATTCAATAAATAGTTTAAATCATTAATTTTTTCCCTTTTTTATACAAAATTTCTATTTGAACTAACGGATTCGGGCAAATAGATGTTAATAAACAGTTAATAGATAAAGGATTAAAAAAAAAAAGAAATTCAGAATTTTTAGAGATCCTTTCCAAGTTTTCCCATTTCTCTAATTTTATTAGGGTGTCGGCAGAGAATATTTTAAGTGCGGTGGTACGAAAAAGGTGAGATAAATTGCACCTGTGGCCCCCTAATCTTTTATTATTGTCCTATTTTGGATCATAACCTCAAAATCTCTCATAAGATGTCCTCAATCTCAATTTTTTGTTCCATTTTAAACCTTTGATGGACAGAAAGTGTTAAAATTGACAGAATTAGCCATGTGACATTCCAACATGGGCAGTTTGCCACATTGGCATAATTATCAACTACTGGTGATGATGTGGCAAGGAAGAAAATAATAAAATATAAAAAAAGAAAAAAAAAATTTAAAAAAACTTGCTGCCAGGCTTAGCCTTCTCCCTCCCCCGCCGCCCTCTGCCAATTGCAAATGGACACAAATGGACTTCGGGTCAGCGATAGAAGCCAGGAAAGTACAGCCTAACGATCCAATTGTGTCGCGAGAGAGTCCTTTATGGATAACCCCGGAGGTCATTCACTGAAAATCTTATGGGCCTGTGAGCGACGTCTGGTCATTGGGATGCATCGTCATTGATATGCTCATAGGTAAGCTTGCTTAGGGGGATCACGGGTTTGAATCGCTTCAATGGATCAGTTACTTGGACAAGTTGCTAGAGTTCCCCTCTCAGTTGTCCGAAGTCGGTCGCGATTTCCTCGATAAGTGCTTGAGAAGGGATCCAAACCAGTGATAGAGTTACGATTAGCTGCTGGAGCATCCTTTTGTAGTGGCGACAACGCTGCCAAGTAAGATGGCAAAAGTTTCTCCGTGTTGCATTCTAGATTTCGATGACGCGGATTTTGACAATTGTAGATAGACTAAAAGTTGCGAAAGCTCTGGCATGGGACGGATTGGTAGATTGGCGCTGGGGGGATAGCCAGATTGAGATCCACTCTCTAGTTCGTTTACGTCTATTCACGATTAGAAGAGGAGGCTGGAGGCGGCCATGGAGGGAGAAGGCTAAGTCTAGTGGCAGGTTTTTTTTTAAAAAAAAAAATTATCATTTATTATTTTTTTTGCCACATCATCACCAGCAGCTAATGATTATGCCATTGTGGCAAATTGCCCACATTTGCATGCCACGTGGCTAATGCTGTCAATTTTAATACTTTCCGTCCATCAAATGTCTAAAATGGAACAAAAAAATTGAGGTTGAGGATGTCCCATGCGAGGTTTTAAGATTAGGGTCCAAAATAGGATAATAATAAAATGTTAGGGGCCACGAATGCCATTTACCCAAAAAAAGTGATTTGAACAAAAAAAAGGGTAAATTGCACAAAAATATTCTAAATATTTAATTCAATTTACAAACTCGTCTCTAATCTTTCAGTTATTGCTTAATTGTCCAAACCTTTCCTTTCAAAAGAAATTTGTCTATAATCCTAACCTAGATCAAGTTGATACAGAAAACATATATGTAAATAAATAAATAATTATTTATTTAGTTCATTAACTATAAAAAAATTATGGTACAATTTAAATTAATAATGATACAATTATGAAACATTTTAGATTAGAGTTTAAAAAATTAATATTAGATAATTATGTGAAAGTTAATATTTAAAAAATTTGAAAACTATTTTCTAATAAATTATCATTATTTTTTTCTATTTGTAAATGGAATTTTTGTAGCAACTTGTTCTAGTCGAGGGTCAGGGGCTCAGGGATGAATTTGCAACAAAGGGAAAATGTTTGAAATCATTAAGCAACAACCAAGAGGTCAGAAGTGCATCCGGTAGGGGTCAGTATGGGTCAAGTTGGTTCGGTTTTATGGTGGAACCGAACTAACCCGAAATAGCCTCGGTTTCAAAATTTTTCTACATAACCTGAGAATCAAATACCGAACAAAACCAGAACGATGGTTCTGGGTTTTTCGGTTTATACCATATATCTATAACAACACCAAAATTTAATAAAACTGTATCCATAACCAGTTTTATGAAATATTCAACATAATATATAATTAAATTAATATTTAAATATATGTACTTAGACACATTCAAGAGAGTTTAAAATATTGTTTTTACCAAAATGATTCAAAAGAGTTGCTTGTGAAATATCTTTCATCTCAACCAGTTTACTTTACTTCCTTCCTGTAATTCCAACATTGATATGACATTCAATATAGAAAACTGAGCCTTTAATACTATCTTTTTCAGTATCAAAACCTAAAATATATAGATGTCATGAGTTTTTAGTTTCACATGACTCATAAATGAAAAAAAAAAGTTATGATGATTGTGTCGTAGATAGTAGCCTGAAATGAAAGATCGAAAACAAAATGACCCAGGAATAATCAGTCTAGGAAGCGAAGTGATTTAAGTGAATATGTAAAAATTTCATAAATGATCTGACAACTTCTATACTGTTTCAATTTAAGACATTAGTTTAAAAGTTTAATATAAAAACATAAAATGACCATTATATATATATATATATATATATATATCTTGGGTTCGGTTCCATCTCCGATTGATTTTATATGGAACCAAAACCAACCCAAAAACCATCGATTCTGCTATATGTAAAACCAACCCACAAACCATGATCACTTTTTACCCAACCCAATCCAATCCATTGGGAGTGGTTCGTGTTGGGTTACGGGTTTACCCAACCCATGCTCACCCCTAGACTATTCGGCATATTTGCAACCAAATTAAACATTTTGGGATTTTTTTTTTATTCAATTTACCCCAAAAAATATGTGCTCAATAGTAATTTATTGGGAAAGACCAAACCCCCCCTGAGGTTTGGGAAAAACTACAGTTTTTTCTCCCTCTTTTCAAAAACCTACAATTATCCCCCTAAAAACTTAACTCCGTTAAAGACCATTATCATAGAAATGGAAAATAGTTGACTTAGCCCTCCCTACTTTCCTTCTTTAAAACTTCGCCCCCTAGTTTCTAATGATTTAACACTTCTCTTTCTCTCTCTCTCTCTGCGTTCTTTCCTCCCCACCCGCAGGCATTTGCGGCCGTCGTCGACGCCCAATCAACCTACCAAGCCCTCTGTGTCAAACCCCTCCCCATTCTCCCAGAACCTTTTATTAACTGCTCCCAAACCCCAGACGCAGCCCTCCCTCCTCTCCGCCTCCTACCTCCTCGGCGCCTTTCTCCGGTCTCTACTCCCTCATCTCCACCTCCTCTCTCTTCTCCGTCTCTTCCCTCCTCTCTGTCCTCTCTGCCTTCTTTGGCCCGTAATCCCCGTCGCCGCCATACTCCTGCCTCAAATCAGACTCAATCGGAGACGAGCCCTTCGCCAATCCGTTTGAATCGTCTCCGCTCGAATGACGCCGCTAGGTTCAATTCCCTTCCACCGCTGATGATCTCCTCGACTGCCGCACCTTCGCTCTCTACCAGAAAGCTTTAGCGAAGAAATGGAGAGCGCTTGCGTCTTTCTTGAATTAACAACAGAGGCGGGCGATCAAATCGGACGAATGGATCTGGTGTCGCAAGAATCGGGAACAGAGAAGTAGGAATAGAATCGCGAGAATCTGGAACGGAGAATCGTCATGAGAATCGGGAGAGGAAAGGAGATCCGGTAACCGATTTGAGGCAGGAGTACGGCGACTATGCTGGGCTCGCCGGTGTCGAATCTGATGTCGATGCTAGCCTTTGAAGCTATTGATGAGGCTGGAAATTAGCAAATGGATGAAAGGAGCCATTTTTTGTTGATAGATTTTGTTTTTCTTAAGTTAGGGGTAAAGTTTCTGTGAATGAAGTCATGGGGGGCTAAGTCAAGTGTTTTTCCTTTTCTTGGGTAACGGTTATTAACGGAGTTGATTTTCAAATGGGGTAAAGAGAGGACACAGGGGGGGGCGGGTTTGGTATTTTTTCCTAATTTATTTAAAGTAAAGAGAAGGAAATATTGTCTGTAATTTACGTGTAGAATCATTGTTCAAGTCTCTAATCCTAAAAATATTAAACCCGGTTAAGTCTCTAATCCTAAAAATGTTAAAGTTAAACTGTTTTCAGGTCATTTTTTATAATTTGAGTTTAAACCATTTATTATTAAAATTGATTTCTAAGAAGTTTCAAGTATAAAAGATTACTTATATTTTCGAATTATTTTATTTCTATTCATTTACGAGAATTTTTAAAATAGAAGAAGAGCACTATTTATCATTTATATTATGTGTAAAAATACTAATAAAAGTATAAAACGCATACATTTCTAAAACTAACGAAGGAGCATTAGTGTATTACGAAAAAGGTCAAAAGTCAGCCTCATGACGTCCTTTCGGCCACCTTTTCTTCTCTGGCGTGGGAAGTGGGTGTGGTGAATCGGTGATTTACTTGTCCGCTGTAATTTATCCAGAAGAAGAGAACGAGGGAAGGACAGAAAGAAAGAAATTAGGCAAAGTCTATCACGGTACCTTAGTTTATCTTTTTTGTTTCAAATGGGTTTCTAGATATGTCCTATTGAGTTAAATAAACTCATATAATGTGTTTTTATTAGATACTTTTCATCAATTTTATTACTAAATTTAATAAAAATTAATAATGTGATATTAAATAATATTAACATAAAATTTTAATAACAATTTTAGTACTCAAACTTTTTCAAACAATAATTTTAAAACCTAAATTTCTAAATCTACTCTTTCTCTTCCTCCCTCTCTCCTCTCCCAGCCCCCTCCGCCCAGCCCCGGCTCTCAATGTTACCGCCGCCATCGCCCAAATCTAAGCCCCCAAAACCCTAACCTCTCACTAGATCTGCCGTCATAGCAGTCGTCGCCTATGTCTTGCACCCAACCCAACCCACCAGCAACTAAAAAAAGAGAGGGGCAAGGACGGCTCGTGGCCTGTCCGCCTCTCAAACCAACATAATCTGCGAAGCCGCTGTCATCACTCATCACTCGCCTAGATTCGAGTCGGTTCGTTGCTCTCCCTGCTCTCGATTAGCCGCCGTCATCACTCACCTCATGTCGCCTAAATTCGACTCGAATCGAGAACGGTGATGCCCATTGGCCGCCGCGAACAAGCAGTATGGCGTCTGAGCACTCCACCTCTGCAATGCTCCCCAGCAGCTAAGACTGTTAGTGCCGAATTTCTACGACATCGAGTCTCACCTAGAATCGAGTTCGGCTTCCCCGTTTGATGGATGGCGAAATCAGTGGGTGCCAAAATCGAAGATCGGCGAAATCAAAGATCGAGTGACAGAGAGTGCATGATTGATTTTAGTTGAAGGTTAAGGTTTAGAATTAGTTATTGAAAATATAGGAGGACTAAATTTGTTATTCTAAATTAATTTTAGTGTTATTTAATGTCATGTCAACAATTTTCATCTAATTCAGTAACAAAATCAATGAAAAGTATCCGATTGTGACGCGTTATATGAGTTTATGTCGTTTGATATAACAAATATTGATGAGAGTAAGTTATGCTAAAACTATTACAATATTTTATTTTAGAAAGTAAGTTACCGTATCTTTGGTGGACTTTACCCAAAAGAAATGACCTATTGATGAGAGTAATATTATGCTAAAACTATTACAATATTTTATTTTAGAAAGTTCTAAAGTTTGCAGCATTCGTATATTTAGTAAATTTTTGTTATCATATTATTTTTCAAAATTATTATCTTAATATTTATTTTTTAATATTTTTAGTTTATGTACAAAAAGTTAAAGACAAAAATGAAAATAAGACATATTTTTTTCTACTTTCTTAATTTCCACATAAAACAAAATAGTTCAATAGATTTTGGAACAAATGGAGCATAGTTAAAAATTTCAATGAAAAGTTTAGAATCTTTAGATCCACACATTTCGATTTCAATCCGAACAGGATGCCCATAAAAATCAACGCAAAAAATGAACAGCAGGGATGGTCCAAATAATTCCAATCCATCCAGCACATAATAGCTCCCAATTATTCCGGTGACAAATGTATATTTGTCACATTGCTAGCAATAATTTATAAACATGACAGTGTTTTGTTGTCACAGCCTAAATTCCATAAAATATGGCTCCAAGTTACTCAAATTATTTGCCTGCTCAGCGATATGATCACAAATCTTTTATGTGTTCGATATTTCAAATATTTGGATACTTAATTGCATAAATCGCAAGATTAATAAATAAATAAAAGGTTCATCAATTTTTTTGGTTTAAAGCAATATCTATTTTTTTTTGTCGGTAATTTTCGAGTTACATGCACTAATCGGTTGAGTTAGACGGGAACAGGAGTTTTGTGCCTCCATGCGAATGCGATGCTGCCTGTTTTTCCTAAAATTTGTTGTGGATGCAAGGTGGTGTGGTGAATTGGATTTTGCTGCTTCCTCTAACTGGAACCAGCAGCACAAAAGATGTTCAATTTATCACAATAAGATGCCACCTTTATAGTTTAGTTAGGCTTTCAACGTCATGAGCACATTTTAAGAGATTTACTTTTGGGTTCAGGGTTTCGTCACCCCCAACCCCAATCCCAATCCCAATCCCAAAGCCGAAGAAGATGCCCCCCCTTTATCGTTGCTTTGCCTTGTCTCTTTTTGGCTTCCTATTTTCATCTAACCACTACCGCCCTCCCATCTAACGTCTTCCTCGCCTGATCACGACCCTTCACCAATTAGCTTCACAACACCTTCTAAAACCCTTTTGTTTCTGCGCCAACCGCCACCACAATAAAAAATTAAAAATTAAAAACCTCATACAGCACTTCACTTGTATTTTCCATGAAAATTGAGCCTCGGAGGCTACGACCATCGATTATCAAACATAAGATGCATTTGCGGCATCTCCACGGATGGTACTTATGTGATGGGGCAGGCACATATGGACAAGTATCAATGGATTTTGCCTTGTTCCCACGTTTTACTGATTAACCCAAAAGGGTAATCCCGCAATGGATTGGATGGACCACAGAGAAAGGCTAAGGAGAATCAGACGTTTCATATGAGCCATCCATTTTGCAGTTTGGATTCAGCTACAAATCATCCGAAGTGCGATTAAAAGCTTGGCGCTATTCCTGAGTTGGATGGGGAGCGAAGGAGCCAACCTTTGATGTTCCAAGAAATAATCCAACTTGCAGACAAAACAAAAGACAAAAGTATGGAAGATATATATCTTTCGTAAAAAGCCAACACGCAGTAGGAAAAAGCACACCTCATGAACAAGACAGATGAAGTGGAAGATCAAAGTAAATTCCAGACGACTTCCTACATATGCCATCCCGGTTTGGCTGCAACAATTGGGCAAAAACGAGGGCAAGAATCTAATGCATGAAAAGGACCAGGAATCAATGGTTAAACAACCAGCAGAAACATCCAACAAGTCTCAACCATGCACAATCCACTGAACAATAGACCTATTCACTCATATAAAAGCAGATAATTCATAGCAAAGCCGCAGAAAATCTTATAGACAAGAGCTGCTTTCGGCACGTTTATTGACATCGACTAACTCATAAAATCAGGACTAAAATCCTGATCAGCGGAAATTTACAGAATGATCAAGGATCATGGGCTAAACAGGCAGCAGGAGAGACGGCAGAATTTACAAATGATGCACCTGCTAAGGTAGCAAAGTAACTTCATGCAGTATGCGTAATATTAACAGACCTTTTGAGTCTCTCGAGAATGCCACTGGCCTTGCGCTTGGCTCTTGAAGTACCATCATGGGCCAGCCTAGAAATTGTTCCATAGGTATTCTCCTCTTCTCTAATAGCCTTCCACTTGGTTCGGTCACTCAAACATATAGTGTAGAGGACCGCAATGCAGTTCTCCTTGTTGCGTTCACAAGTGCTCTCCCGGATAATACGAAGCAAGCAAGGAACTGCTCCAAAATCACCCATCTCCTCTACAGCCTTTTGATGGCTTGAAAGCACAGCAAGGATTGCCAACAACTCATCAACATGCACACCACTCATTATTTTCTTTAGTATTACCCCTACTGCACCATCCCTCACAGCTCTGGCCTTGTTGTCATGGATAATACAAAGAGTAAATATAGCAGAAGCGACATCTTTCATGGCTAACGGATGCCCTTCATCCAGAAGGTCAATAAGTGGTTTTAAGGCGCCCGATTTCCCTATAAGTGCCTTGTTGGAATCAAGAGCGGACAGTGTGAAAAGGGCTGCAGCTGCATTGCTCCTTGTTTCAATTGTTCCAGATATTAGTGCCTCCATCAGGACAGGAATCACCATAGGGGTTTCAGCAACGAGCTTCTTATTGTTGTCATGAATTGATAGGTTTAACAGTGTCGTGATAACATCTTCCTGAAGATCTGGCTGAATAGCAGAATGGGACCTGCTTCCAGAGAGAGGACTAAGCAATTGCTGAATAGAATCATCAATCTCACCAAATAGAGCCCTGAACAAGGGCATCTTCTTTGTCAGCAAACGAAGCTCCTTTGCAGCTTCTTTCTGCTCAGAGTTTGTTCCTGACATCTTTTCTAGCAAAGAAAGGAAATGGCCTCGTTCTGCATCTGTTAATCCTTCCTCATCACTGTGTTCAACAGCAGCGGGCAATTCTACTCCCCGGCTCTCACACCATTGCAATATCATTTCACGGACTAGCTGATTAGGGACAATGAGTGTGTGTGAAAGCACTTGTTGGGTTTTGGGGCAAGTCCTATTACCTGCTTTCAGCCATTTCTGGATAAAGGGTCGATCATACGTCTGCATATTAATGAAACATGAGAGCAAACAATTAGTAAACGAGAACAAGATCAGACACATGGAAAAGAATTTCAATTGCAATCCTCAGTGTTGCAGCTCGACCATATATTAATACAAACAGAAAGATCTTATAGCTGTATTGAACTGATAAGCCCGGTAATTATATTGCCACCTAATTGTGAGGAAGCAAACTCATTTTACGATCCTCAGGATACATCACCAGCTACAGAACTACTTTAGTTCAGAAAACACTAGATTGAATATTGCAGGAGATCAGAATCAGAGGCAGTTAAATATTTACTCCCAGTAATAAGAGCTCGATGTTCGACTAGTAGCGCCTGCATCTACAGTAATTCAATTTCAACAAACCACCCGGTTCCGTTCCTTCATGGCGCCCACAAAATTCTTACTACTACAAGAATGCGAATGACGAATCAGCTCGTTTCAGTCATTGAATACCTGACTTCAATTGCCCTACTTTGCTAGGAGATGCGAGACAACACACAGAACAAGTCAGGAAGAACCAATTTCAACCAATCCTAATCAACTCATTACCAGAATCAACCAAAGTAACTCAATATTCAATTTTCGTGAATATGATCAATGCGAAGTAGTTTTCTTTTCGGGGCTTTCTTGACAAGTTCCAAAAACCTCAGAAGTTCAAGGGTATCCCGGAAAGCTAACCTGGCCAGACGCGAGAACAACAGGATCTCTCATGAGCTCTTTGGAGAGAGGGCAGCGGAATTCTTCCGGACACGATACGGTTTCCCGGAGACTCAAAGACGGGGATCGCTTCCTGAGCTTGAGCTCCTTGAGAGTGCAAAGAGCGTCTGTGGCCTGATCAATGGTTTCGATGCCGTAGTGCTCGTCTTCGACGATGGTCCTGACGAGCTTCTGAAGCACCTTCTTCAACTCGGAGGCCTTCGCCGAGGCCGTGGGATCGGAGCCGAAGGCCCCTGTCTTGGCCATCGGATCACCGAGACAAGATCAATCAGTGCCGGGAAAGGGAAAAGGAGAGGTAAAACGAATCAAAATTGGAACCTGTGGAAGTGAATGCATAAACAGGGGAAGGAGATGACTGGGGAGGGGAAGAAGACGCTCTGTTTCACTCTTTTATTTTCTTGCTCTATAATTTTGTGTGCTTGCTTCTCTCTCCCTCCCTCTCCTTTCTGTCTCTCTCTCTCTCGCTCTCTCCCTTCCTCCCTCTCTCTAATAAACCATAAAGTTTTGTTGTGTCTTCTGGGGTAAATTGCAGCAAAAGTTCCAAATCTTTAATTTTTATTGTAAATTGGTTCTCAACATTCAGTTCATTTCATATTAATTAGTCTGAAACCTTAATAATTTTTTACATGTTTTTTCCCTAACCTTAAAAAAATTGAACTGCCAAAGAAACTTGATTTACATGGAGGAAAACTGATAATTTAAATAGTCTATAAATTTTAAAAAAATATATGGTATATATTAAATTTATAGGAAGATAATTACCAAACAGTTTGAATTTTAACCCCTATGTAACCGTTTGATATTAATTTTTTTAAATTTTAATTAAAATTATTTGACAACTATTTTCTTATGAATTCAATATTTACAATAAATTTTTTATAGTTAATAAAGCATTTAAACTACCAATTTTTCCTCTCTATACTAGGATTTCTTTGCCAATTTGATCTTGACTAAGGCTTGGAACTAATATGAAATGAATTATAAAAGTTTACTACTAATATGCAATGAAATGAAGGTTGAGGGTCAATTTATAATGAAAATTAAAGGCTTGGGTCTTTTAATGTAGTTTACCCGTGTATTTCTCTCTCTCTCTCTCTCACTCTCTCTCTCTCTCCTCCTTTTGATGGAATGTGCCTCTTTCTTCCAAATTCCAATCTCAGTAATTGTAATTCTATGAGCCGAGACAAAAGGCGGAGCCGACAACTATTAATCAAAAAGTAATATTATATGTATTGAAAATGCACCGTTAAATACTAATTTTCATTGAAATAATGCTGTATTAAATTGTTAATTATCATTACTTTAAAATGCAAAAACTATGCACTGAAATGTTCACTGCGTTTAGGTTTCCTCTAAGAGTGTTTCTGCGATAAGCAACGGTATTAAGAAATCGGGTATATATAATTACATTTTTATGTGCTATTATAATCATAATGTTTTTCATTCTTATGCATGATGTTCTCATTAAGTAAAAAAAAAATGACTCATATCAGCCAAATACGATGCTTATCCATTAATCCATAAATTTATATTATCGTATATACGTTTCCTGTTTATGATATTCTATTAGATCAAGTGCAATTCGCTGTTATTAACATGAGTTGGTACAAATTCAAGGAATGAGCACAAGTAATCTTCAGAAATATCGCTGACCAAAAGATTGTTGTTGATTTTAATTCCATTTTAATTCTCTATTTATTACTGGTGCTACTTTTTTTTCTCTTTTCTTTAACTTTTGCATTTATTATTTTCGTGATTCCTTCTGTGAGTCAGGTTACTATCCTTTTGCATTCAATTGGTTTCTTGCCACGTAAGCCTCCCTCTGTCTCCCTCTTTACACTGCTCATTTAATACTACTAGTCAACCAACGCGTCAGACTAAAATGGTAACGATGTAATTTCAGTTAAAGCGTAACGATGGAAATGTGAAAATTGAGACCGTGCTCTTCAACTCATAACCATTGTTCTATTTTGGCCCCAACCTTTAAATCTTTCTAATGTTCAAAAAATTCTCTCTCTCTCTCTCTCTCTCTCTCTCTCTCTCTCTCCCCCCCCCCCCCTTTCGTTTGTTTGATGAACTGATGGAAATTCTTATCGATCTGAGGGAATTTTTATGTCACTACTAGTCTATTGCTTCATCAACAAGTTTTAACACAACGTATGCTTATTGCTCAAGACAAAAATAAAAGTATAAAAGCACAAACAAAAATCTCACTTATAACTAGTGACCATTGGCGGCGATCGACTTCATTAGCATTCAAACTCGAGGCTAACAACTGTAGTTGCACGAAACTTGTACCTATCTAGCAGTGCATGGTTTAAGATTCATTTTCCACTTTTCATTGGCTATTAGTCTAGATTTGAACTCCCATTACGAGTTGTTTCTCAATCTTTATTTCACTGCTAAGCTAGTTTTTTTCAAACCTTTATAAGCATTATAAATTGATCTCCAATCCTGTAAAAGACAAAATTAGTACAAAAACTTGATTTACAAAGAGAAAAATATTGATGATTTTAATGATCCGTTAACTAATAAAAAAAATTATGGCACAATTTGAATGTATTGGGAGATAGTTACTACAAAATTTGAATTTGTTAAATATAATAACCATCTAACATTAAATTTTTAAATTCTAATATAATATATTTGATAATTATCTTTCAATAAATCTAGTATATACCATAATTTCTTAACAGTTGATAAATTATTTAAATTATTAGTTTTTTCTTTAAGTAGATCATGTTTTTGTGTCAATTGAGTCTTACGTAGAGTTAGCAACTAATATGTAATGAACTATAAATGTTTAGGATTAATTTGCAGTGAATTAGAAGTTGAAAACCAAAGTATAATAAAAATTAAAAGTTTGGGATACAAGTGAATTTTGTCCCTAGACTCCTTAATATGCAAGGTAACATCAAGAAAGATCCTTGATAATGTGCAAGGGGATAAAAACTAATATGCAATTCGTGCTTTAACTGCAACTCTGGATAATCGTGATTTCGGTGATTAATTGCATTTATCAAGACTTGCATATTAAACCGTAAACATATCAAGAAAGATTCTTGATCCCTTTAACATAAAGGAATTGCAACTATCAAAAATTAACCTTGCGTACAGTAAAAGCATCCAGGAAAAAAAAATCAGCTTGTCTGAAACATATATTTCGTTCTGTTCTCTAGGGGAAAAAAAAAAGATATATATTCATTTAGTTTGGTATTGGGGTGATAGAGATGATTTGGGCTATTAATTTCACAATTCTTTTATGGACACTAACCAGTTTCTTACCGATTCTCTGGTAGAACAATGATCTTGAGAGGGGCAAAAGTAGAGATCTCTTAGCGGTGGAAACATGCAAGTATGTTTGTTTGGGTTGCGTACTGGACGAAATTAAGTAGGATATTGTTCGAGAAATTTACTCTTTTCTAAACAAATTCGGTTTTGGTAAAAGAAATTCGTCACAGTCAAAACAAAGTCAAACAGTATATTGCAAACTAATAGCAATAGATATATAATATTGTTCAACAAAAGGGTTACTTGTCTTTGTGACACCAAATGTGAAAAAGAAAATCAGATCAAGTTAGGGGTATTTGTGGGTCAAGTATGATCGGTTTTCAGCTCAACTTGACCCTACCCATATAATTGATTGGGTTTCCCAATTCACTATCATATGTTATGTTTGTCAATTTCTATACTCAACAAAAGAAATTAGATATGTACAAAATAACCACAATCTTACATGAATTTCTTTAAAAAAATATCTCAATTCAAAACAACTATAAATAAGTTTTAAAAAATCACATGGTAAGAGAGAAATTAGTACATTTTGAGCACTATCATCATATTATTAGCTATTAGAATTTAGAAATTGGAAGAAGAAGCAATTTGGGTCGGATTTATATGGGTTTTCAAATTAGAAACCGCCTCGCCCCGCATGAATGACTAGGTTCACTTTTTCATTACTTGCCCCAACCCTAACATGCATTAAACCTCCATTGTTATCAGTTTGGTTCAGTTTAGAGCGGCCAGTTTTACAAGTTCACTGTGTTGGATGAACACCCCCAAATCAAGCCAAACATTTTATATAAACTATAATAAATTTAGAATAGCAACCAACAAATAACTGTGAAAAAATATCCAAATAAAGAATTAATTCTATTAGACTAGCATACCAAGACTTGGTTGAACTAACAAACCAGATAAGCAGAGATCATGGATAATGACTTAAATAGACAAAAAAAAATAGAAGAAAAAAATTACTTAATCCATTATATGAAAATGCCTCACTCACTTACTCACCAGTTTTCATGCTCTGCTTGATCTACTAACATCAAATAGATCAGTTATATATGTTCTCTAAAAGTGTCAAATAAACTAGAGGAAACTCTTGCTAATGTTGAGTTTTTGTGGAATGTGGGGAGGATGAGGAAGAACAAACGGTTAAAAAAATGATGAAGGTTGATCAGATGCAATAATGATAGTAAATCAATCGGATAGATTTTGATTAATATCCAAATCCGACTGGAGACAAGGAGAAGAGAAAAAGAATACAATGCAGAGAAGAATTTGGGCAGTGGCTAGGTTTTTTAGAATGTTTGTTTTTTTTTTCTATTTACGCATTTTTCAAATAAAAATTTAAGAGATATCTTTCGAGGTTCTGGAGATAATAATATGATCTGTATATACTCAAGTTGCAATGTTAATCAAATGTGATCAAGACACATAAAATCCTAAAAGCCTACACATATTTTAACATTTCTTTTTGTTACTAACTAGTTCTACACTCATCCTATGAGCAGAATTGTTTGTTAAAAAATTTAAAAAAAATATTCTAGGAATTAACATAGATAAAATTTAAATTTTAGAACTTTGTATATAGATTTAAAGTCTAACCTTTTGGTGAAATATTGATAAACACAACATATGAACAATACAAAAGAAAAGGCTACACTAATATATTATCTCATTTAATCATCTTCCTTATTTCATCTTCACTATGATTGTGTGTGTATGTGTGCGTGCGAGCGCGCTGGCAAATTAAAATCATGAACACAACCTCATTCTCATTTACATTTAGACTCATCCCTATAGACATAGGCCTAATTTGACATTATGATTAAAATTTTCAAAAATTTTGTCTACTTGTGTTTAAATTGTGATAATTTTGTTCGACTAATATAAGAAAATAGTATTTTCAAAAACTTTGATGAAATCCTAGTTATACATTTCCTATTTAACAAATTGATAGAAGAAACCATTAATTGAAAATTAAAACAATGATTGGACACTTATATTATAATTTTATCCATACTAATAATTTTTTTTTCAAGCAGCAAACCATCTTGGAAATATCAACACATTTCTTTCAATAACACTTTTGTACTTATTTAAATGTGAAATTCTGAAGTGCACCTATATGCATGTGCACATATTAGATGACGTTAGAAAGGAGGAGTTTTTGTTTAGATGGAGTATTTATGGTAGTTTTTTTTTGTTAGGTTGTCAGATTTGATTGGATGATTTTTTGGAAATTAACTTTATTCAAAATTTATAACTATGGCAATTTAGTTTGTATACATTTCCTATTTTATTTAATTCCTTGATTTTTGTTTCTTCTTCTCCATCTCAAGTTCACCATTTCTCTATTCATTTTTTTTTAAACCAATTTTCGTTATATTCATGGTTTCAAGTGAGGAGTTAAAAGGTCTAAGTAACTTTGTTATTAGACTTGAATGAGCCACCTAATTCCTATTTGTTCAACGTGGGCGGTGAGAGCTTGGTGGTGATGTTTGTAGTGACGATTTAATTGTTACTGATGGCGATGATGGTGTCGATTATGGTACTAGTAGTGACGAAGAGTTTGGTGATTTTATTTTATTTTTATGGCGATTTCATTTTCTTGTGTAATGATTTTCCCACACCGATTAATATATTTTACTTCCAATTTAATACATTTCACATATAATCTAATACATAACCCACACAATTTAATGTAATTCACTTCCATTCTAATACATTTCCCATACAGTATAAAACAAGATTGTTAAAAAAGCGATTCGGATCGTAGGATCACACGATCCTATGATCTAGATGTAGAAAACCTATCTAAATCGTTGTAGGATTGATGCTATTGTAAGATCGTGATGGGATCACATTCAGAATCATAAGATTATAGGAAAGTAAGATCTCACTGATCTTAGTTGGTCATTGCAACCGGGCTTCCTTTACTCGTTTTGCTCTATAGCCATCGGCTTAGGCCCTTGTTCTTGCTCTGGTTTCAACTATACCAAGAGAAGCTTGTCATCCCAGACGAAACTGAAAGGCCTATCTTTAGAAAGAAACTATTGTCAAAGTTTGTGATTTAAAGGGTGAGAAATCTAGACGCATGATTGTTGTTTTGCTAGTAAAATGAGATGATACAGAGAGAGGAAGATGAGACAAAGGGAAAGTTGTGAGAAAGAAAGGGATAAAGATGAAATAAGATGAGAAAAAGTGAGATAAGAAAGGAATTTCCGATCAAGCATATATGGGAAGAAAAAGGGCCGGCTGAAGGTACTCTATCTTTTTAATTATTAGTACTTTTTTTACTTTTGTTAAGTTCCAACTTCCAAGGTATGATAAATATTGGCACAGGAAGAAAAATAGCATCAATCAATAGTCAAAGTTCAAACAAAAAAACATAGGGAACAAAAATTAGTTAGTGTGAATAATTTTTTTTAAAAGATTTTACTAGAAAAAAAATGAAAAAATTATTAAAGAAAATAGGGAACAAAAGCTAATTAGTGTGAATAATTTTTTAAGATTTTAACTAGATAAAAATAAAAACATTATTAAAGAAAGAGAAATAAAACGGGATAATAATTTTTAAATCATGATTTTTACATTGTTATGACACTCAAGTCTTATTTAGATAAGAAATTTTAGGTTTTGGTAGAATCTTACGACCCACGATTCAATCTTGCGATATCGATCTTACATAGTAGAAAACGATCTAGGGTAGAATTCCGATCTTAACAACTTTGGTATAATACATTTAAATACAATAATAGATTGCATATGTAAAAAACAACTTTATGGTGATAACTCAACACTAATTAATACTTCAGCTATGCCAAAATTATTACAATATAATCTATTTTAGGTAGTTTCAAATCTTTGCAACATATTACATTTAACAAATTACTTTACCATACTACAATTCAAACTATTTCAATATTTTTTTTTAACTTTCTTGATTTATGTGTAAAAATTTTGTAGTAAAAGTGAAAACAACATAGTAACTTTCTCTACTTTCTTAATCTCTGTGCCAAATAAAATGGTTTAATAGAAATAAGACAAGAGGATCAACAGTAATTATTACTCCTTCCGTCCTTAAGAAAATGAAACATATTCTTTTGTTTAGTTGTCCCAAAAATATGAAGCATTTCTTTTTTAAATTTTTTTTAACATTTAATTTATCTTACTACCCTTATTTAAACTCTTATTATATAAAACCCAAAAAGAAAATTTTCTAATCTTTATTGAAACTCCCATTGCACAAAATACTAAAAGGGATCTTTTCTTTTTTTAATTATCATCTAAACTCGCACTACACATGATCAAAGAAAGAATTTTTTAAAAAAAAAATAGTTTCAAGGGAAAAAATGAAAATGAAAATAAATAAATAAAAAGTATACAAACCTTAATATTCATGCCCAAAAAAATGCATTATCGTTTATGAGATAAAGGTAGTATTGTTGTTATTGTTGTTATTATTTCATGTACTTTTCAGATATTAAAAATAAAATGCAATTAGTCAGACTTTTCATTTTGGATTTTTTCAAATAGTATTTGTGTATAGTTAACAACTACATTTTATCACTATATTTGCCCACCATTTTTTCATGTGCACCAAAATGTCAAACAGTTTGTTTTCTGTCTTTTTATCTTTAAACATAGTACTCAAATACTTACGAAATATATAATATTTTTTCTGCGTATACTCAAATAAATAATATAATTTTTTTATATGATGTAAATATTTTATTGGGAAATTTTCAATTCCTTTAACATAAAAATATAATTAATTGCAATTGCAGCCATGCAATTTTGATGATGCAGTTGTCATCATTTTATTTTAGTCATCTTAATTACCTGACTTCTATTTATCTTTGTAATATCAACAATACACTTTTTACTCATGTTCTTGCCGAATTTATTAAATAAAATTTGGTTTATTTTTCTATTTTTAAATGGCTACATAATAATCTTGAATTTTTTTAATTACAAATAAATAACTTGGTCCATTTTTTATTTAAAAATAAAAGGAAAAATGACAAGAAAAAAAAAGAGCTAAATTATATTTTTCCAATTATGAAATGAAATCAAGATTGCATTATGGAATTATTATTTTGGGTGACAATGAAACAAACATAATTTAAATAAAATTAAATATTTTTATTATTTAAAATATTAATAAATCACCATTATGTTAAGTGAAATCTACAATTAATTCATATCATACTATGTGTCAAACATCTTTATACACAATAATCAATCAGGCATATGAGTAATTCCGCAATTGAAAAATTTTATTATTAGAAAAATATAAGAACGAGTTGTAAAAAATAAAACTTGAAGGAACTTTAAGTTTTATTGTTTTTATTATAGAATTATTATTTTGTGGTAAAAAATTAATTTTTTAAAGTAGTCAAAATTAAGTCAGCAAATAAAAGAGTAAAATCAAGATTTTATATAAAGGTATGAGCTGCTGATTAATTATCCTACCAATTAACTCTATAATTACTAAATCACCTACAATTTTTTTTTACAACTATCAAATAAGTCCTATATATCTTAGGCCACGTAGGTGTGTTCATTCATAATCCGATTGATTTTCAATTTTTATAAATTTAATCCAAACTATCTGAATTACATATTAAAGCTGATTTGAACAATTTGAATTATAATTCAATTTTTTTTATTTTGACTCAAACCATTCAAGTTATAATTCAGTTTATCCAATTTTTATAATTTGATTATTTTTTCTTAGAGCTAAACACATAGCCCATGAAAAAAAAATTGAAAAAAATGAAAAATATTGATAATATTACATTTTATAGATAAAATTAAGATCATATAGTCCAAAATTTGACAAAATGACCTTATATATATGTAGGGTTGACGGATATAATTACATAATAAGTATTACTTTTCAGTTTATTTAGTTTGCTCGGTTTTAAACTTAGAGACCAATAACCGATTTGATAACTAAATAAAAAATTTAATTTTGATCAACTGCGAACAAAATAATTAAATAACCAAACCACTTTATCCAATTAAAATAATTCATTTGGATTATTCAATTTTATCGAATAATGAATCACCATTAGCCGTTACCCTTATCTAGGGATGTCAACGGATAACCGGGCCGACAGAGATCCTATTATATCCTACTCAATGGGTCGGGTTTTTTTACAATTAGAAGGATTTTGGTTTTTTTTTTTTTTCACCCGTTGGATATGGGTAGGATGCGGGTTTGAGGTCTACCTGCCTTATATCCTACCCATATATGTATATGCTATTACATATTTACCAAGACATTAAACTTATATATAAGGCCTAGATTTTTATGTGTCTTCCCTTATTGGCTTATTGTATTTTTTTTCGCTATATTTGTGATGTATTGATTCCGGGGTTCATTTTTTGTAGTGCGTTGGTATGTTTAGAGTGTGAATTTATGTGAAGTGCTCCCTTGTGGTGCCTCTTCTATTTGTTTCACATGCTAATAATGTTTTTGACGTCTTTGATTGATGTAATTTATAACTTCTTGTTTGATTTTTTTTTTTTTGTGTATGATTGTAGAAGTGTTGTGGATGGACGAGTTTTTACCCGATCTCACCCACTTAAAAATGAGTAGGATATGGGTGCTAAAATTATTTACACGATGGGTGATGGGTAGGATAAGGGTAATGCGTCTAACGTAGCGGATAAAATATGGTATTACTTTCATCCTACTCAAATTTGACCCATTGACATCCTTACTCTTATCCTGTCCTTAACATCCATTCGAGATGGCATACGGAAAAATTAGATGTACTTACCAAACTAACTTCATTCTTGTGTGACCCAAAGGGCGCAAATGATATTGAACTGGTAAACAATGGAACCAAAGAAAAATGAAATCACTCGTCGAAAGAACAGAAGTTTAAAACTAAAATCAAACAACTTGATTAATCAACAAAAAAGGAAAATAATTAAAAATGTAATCATGTAAGTAATTACACTTGATGAGTAAAGTGTAAGCTTTCAAAATAGAAGGCTTAAAGTGTGAGCTCTTGGACTTACTGAATTTTTTCCATTAAACAGAGTAAAGAAGGTATCGTATCGATTTGATGGGATGGAACAAAGGAGTGGGATGTGTGGCATGGGGGTGGAGAACAAAGAAGCGGAAAGGTCGACCTAAACAAACAAAAAGACAAACATGTATTAATTCTTGTGTAAATTGAATCAAAGTTCAGGGCCTCCACTTAGTGATGGGCGCTGGGTCAACCTAACCTGGGATTGGCCAAGCCTGAGTCTAGGTCATGGAGGACAAGCACAAACCGCCTATAGCCGGTCCGGTCCTGGGCTAGATTTGCATTTTTTTAAAAAAAAATTGAACTAATTAATTAAGTATAGTTTTAAGGAAAAAAACACCACCTCCAAATGGCAAAAATATTAAAACAGGCATTGCATTTTTCAAATGGAAAAAATGTTCCTAAAATGATGAAAAATAAAAACATATGACATGTGCTTAATAACATAATCAAAACAAATACAAACTATATGTACGAAAAAAAAATAAAATTCAAGTCTCTTTATCGGATATTACTTCATCATCAGAATTCTTTTGGTCTTCCTTCTGAAGTGCTGTAAGGCTCTAATCTTGGTTGCACACGCATACTTCCACAGCCTCGGGCGTCAATCTTAATCATTTCTTCGATATTACCCGTTTTCCTGCACTAAACGCTATCTTGGATGCTACAATGGAGACTAGAACAGCGAGAACTTCCCGTGTGATTATTGACAAGTTCAGAAACTACGGTCCTTTTTGTTTCCACCACTTCAATATGTCAACGTCGATTGGCTCAAACGTTGTGTTGAGATAGTCATCGACTTCAGCTAAACCCGATATCATCAGTCGAAGACACTTCAGTATTTGGGAGGCCGGATTGAAACTTGATGAGATTGATCTCCTTGGAAGTTCAGTTTGAGGAGCTTCAAATCTTACATTATCCGAATGCCGCTCACAATATAACTTGTACAAATAATGCAAGTACTCATAAGTAATAACAGATATAGCCAAAATATTTATATGAGACATTTATAAATAAATATGATAAATTCCTTCAAGCAATGTTATCGTGCTAGTTAATTTGACACATAAATCAAGCAAAAAAGCAACTAAAAAAATAAGTGAAATGTTTTCGAAATACTAAAGCCACTTAGGCCGCATGGCTTCACCAGTTGGTTTCAACAACTCATTATCTTTAAACTGATGTAAAGTATATGTAATATTCACTAAATAAAGCAAAACTTGATGAATGGTTGGATAGTAAACACCGTAGAAAAATTTAGTTGCTTTGTAAAAAAAACTTAAGCAATTCGCCGGTTTTAGAACATTTTCCCCATACTTCAATCGTAAAAAATTCACAACCCACCATCAAGTTCACGAAATGCGTCAAAAAATTTGCATACGAGTATGTACCTTTCAACATCAAATATGTGGAGTTCCAGTGGATTAGATAATCGAATTTAAACCATTTCCATGAAAATGATTTTTTATTTTTAAAGCAAAACCTTTTGAATTTATGAAATACAGTAAGTCTTGATTTTAAAAATATCAATGAGTTCCGAATAAGTATAATTTTAGTTTGGAGAACTTTTAAACCCTTTTGCAGACAAATGTTCAAAATATAGCATATGCATCTAATGTGAAAAAAAGCACTGTTAAGAGGTGATTTCGATGCTTAGCTCAAAGGATGAGACACAACGTAATTGTTCAAAGCATTATCAAATGAAATGCACAGAACTTTATTAGAACAAAAGTAATCACATAAAGTTTCTAAAATGAAATTGTTTATGTGATAACCAATATGATCAGTTTTAATGGCCCTAAATGACAATTTTCATTTTTGCATGACCCAATCAGAATCAATCCAATGAAAGGTAACACAATAATACGATTGACCTAGAGGTAATGTTCACATGTCAAAAGTACATGCCACATAATGATCAATAGCAAAAAAATAGACTTGTAAATTTGATTTTTTGGCCTCAAATAGTTTAAAACTTTCCTTCTTAACTGTTTTCCTATACAATTTTTTAGATGTAATATTTAATTATGATTTAATCCATGATTCTGGGAACACATCTTTAGCTTGTAAAAAAGGTTTTTCAATAAGTATCATCCAATTTATCATGCCTTTTGCATAAGATTGTTGGTTAAAATAAAATATACTTGACCCGCCGGTTATACTACCAAGTTGTGTTTGTCCTCCAAAACTAGTTGTGGCACTAGGGAGAATATTAGGATGTTGATTTTTAATGTGGCACTTCAGCGTTCCGGTGTAGAAATTCTTTTTATATACCAACTTTTTTTTGTAATGTTTGCATTTCCCGTACATCGACTCTCATTTATGTGTGAGCTCATAATGCTTCTAAACTTAAGATGTTAGTTTCAATGATTTACTTTGCCCTTGGGTTTCCTCTGCAACAGATTGACGAGTTGTCGGCGTCGATTGTGTTGATGGATCCTTGGCCACTGCTGCATTCACCTCTTCAACATTATCATTGGATAATTGATTATCGAGACCCAAACCGTAATTTTTTATATTAATTCTGGCACTATCATCATGTAACTCCTCGATTAAGATGCCTTTATCGGCAGGCCTAAAACGACAATAGAACAAGCCTCAAAGGCCGGTGGTGTGGGAAGATGAATTCTCTATCGACTTGTTCTTTCCTTTTGAATTCATGACTCATGAAGTAATAGAAGTGACTAATACAAAATTATGAGGAGATTATGAAGATATTAAGGGGAGATTAGCTAGAAATTTGAAAGAGATTAGCAAAAAAGTTAAAATGCTTGAGAGAAAATAGTAGAGGAAGAAGATAGATTGAATTTTGGTGTGAGGATAGAATGAAAATGGCATTGGTATTTATAGGATGTAGCCAAAAATTGTTTGGACAAAAAAGTTCTTCAATTTTAATTATTGGGAGGTGTGAAAGTGAAATTTTGGAGGTCAAATTGAAGCATAAAACTGTTAAGGGACTAAATCTGTAATTAATCTTTTTTTTTTTCAAATTTTTTGTGCAAGAGTCATTGGAGAAGTTGCTGGACAACGGCAGGCCTGAACTAGACCAGTCGGTTCGGTTCCAATTGAAACGATTTTGGGTCATGGCTCGATCTGTTCCGTTTTAAATTCTCCTTTCCCTTTAGGTCCAAGTTTGGCCCAGATCTTCATAGGCTCATTACTGTCCGGGGGCGGGGCAATCTTTGACAGGGCCAAGCTAGGTTTGACGATGGGTCGGTCTCGATTTAGGCCAAGTTAGATTGGCCCATGTCCCACCTCTATCTCTACTTTTATAGCTGGCAATTCCCGTATGCAATAAATTCATTTATTAATATAAAAATACTAGTTGTTTTGCCCTTGCAATGTATAGGTTTATTTATTATATACTTTAAATGTATATATAGTTACCTTAATAAAATTTAGCTATTTTAATTTTTTATAAATAAATGAATGTAACAATTAAAAAATAATGATCTGTTTAAAATCTAAAAGGTGAGTTTGATCTTTAACATTTTTCTTTCTTAAGTTCTCCAGAAACCAAATAATGAATAGAGTATCAAACTTACAGGGAAGATAAAATATGTCCAGTTGAGATAATATTTTATATTTTTTATTTTTTATTAATAAGCATTTAATAGAAAAATTACTTAAATTAGTTGTTAGTAGACAAAGAGAATTAAAAGGAAAATGGAAACCAAAAAAATAGATTAACCTTTTTTAGCTAAACAAAAGAGAAAAGAATAGTGCAGTAAAGTTAAAAATAATACAATTAGTTGCATCTAACCATATTTTAAACTATTTTATAAAATAATTGAAACTATTATACTGAAAAAGTATAAACCCATCACTACAAATGCAAAAAGGATAGAAGTATTATATAATATGAGAAATTTTTTGAATTAAAAAAATAAAATAATAGAAGCAAAAGATTGAAATGATTGTGAATATAATTAGAATTATCTAAAGTTATATATTCAAAGCATAACCATTTTGGCATCACATGGACTTGAAAGTTTTTCGTTCCTTCTTCTAGCTCACAAGGTCAAGCTAATTCATACTAACTAATTTTCTCTAATTACTATGTAATTAATTTTAGTTTAAAGAATTGAATTAAACATTCAATGTATAAATTTGGCATAATTAGTGGATCAAAATTATAGCCTAATAAATGTTAGTAATAGAAACATTAAATAAAATAATAAATAGTTATAAAAGAATTACTACCGTAATACTCTAGTTGGTAACAATAACTCTAGAAAAAACCCCATAAAGAGTCTAATTATATCAATCATTAAATTGATAGCCATATGAGTAAATGATTAATTATAAATTCATTGATATACTTTAACAGGTAGAATTATGTTTAAAATGGGTAGAAATAAAAAAGAGGACCAAATTATAACTTAAGAAATATTCATGAAGATGTCAATGTAATAAAAATCTAAATAATAGAGTGTAGTTAAAAGGTCCCAAAATTATTTTGGTATTGAAAAGTGGGTAAAACAAATTTAAAAAGATCAATAAAGCTCCATAATTAATAATTATTCCTCCTTTATATATGTAATATATATTTCTATATAGTTTATTACTACTTGTGAACAATAAGAGACGTGCTTAACACTTTATCCACTGTTGGATCTGATCCATCAAATTTATTAATCTGTACCATTATTAAATAGTATAAGTTTTGCAAAGTGTTGGAGATTCTCGTAGATTTCAATAATTTACTACTAAAAATTGGTTCTGTTGATCATTAACGTGAAAAAAACTATCATCAAATAGGCTCTTCAACCTTAATCAGTTCTGTAAGAAGTATTTCCAAAGGATTCTTTTAATCCTTTACCTATGTACTTGGAGAAAGTTGTTCACAAGGTCAAGACAAGTTGAAATACTTCCTTAATGCAGTAAATCATCGGAAAAATTTCTGGCCGCCAACCACGATGGCTCTAGGACAAATGATTAAATGGTTTGACTTTAATCTTCCTCCACTTTAATTTTTCCCAAAGCACTATTTCTAAATTTCTTTTAGATTTTTATATATCTTGAGTTAAAATCCTATTCTCTAATTGTTTTCTTTAATGTTTTTTGGTCTTAGATTGATTTTCTGGGTATGGTCTTTTGGCCAATGTTGTTCATGGAATGAAGGTGAGATGATGCCCTACCTCAGTGGTGTCGGCTCCACTGACTGATACAGCCGCCATCGACATCAAAAGAGCATGATGACCCTTGAATGTTAGAACAACCATTAAGAATAAAAATTAAATTGTAGATTTGAATTGACGAGAAAATTTAAAATTTGGATTTGAATTTAAATTTCAACTTAATTTATAACTGGAATTTTTTTTATATTTTAATTTGGGTTCAATTGCCAAGATGATAGTTATCCCTTGATTTTTTATTTGGTTGCCAAACAGTGGCAAACCCTTTGACGACCAGACTTTTAGTCACAGTTTGGCTACCGTCTTTTTTGGTAACGTAAAAGTGAGTTTAGCCAACGTTTAGCCATTCAAAACAGGTCGCTTCAAATGAGTTTTGTTGTAGTGTGAAAAAACTTTTAAATTAGGTCCTAAAAATTTGGCTCTTAGTCTCTAAGTACCCAACTTTGCAAATATGTTGTTTTGACCATCTTTTCCATTATGTATGATCTTGACTAGGCCAAGGACTATCCTAAATGAATCTAGATGCACATCATTAACTTTGTCTCGTTCCCCATATCCATGATTGCCACTGTCACTATCACCGTACTCTTCATCTCCCTCAACCTAATATTCAAAACCCTTTCATCTACGACTTGAACAAACAGTGCCGTTGCCAATTTCATTAATTGATTCCTAGCTAGCCCCAGAAATCTCAAGAAAGTATAAACACCTAGTCTAATTTTGGTGAATAAAATAAAATGGTGATGGCGATTGTCAAATGATGGATTCAAAAATTTATTCCTAGAGTTTAGCAGTTAGTGGCAAAATTGCTTCGAACAGATAAAGTTTGTGGTAATTTTTTTATTAAAAAATTGATAGTGAAAATTATTTTATCAACCTAAAATTAGAGACCATTTTACCCATTATTCCAAAATTTTTTATATACAAGTTATCAGGGTAAAATGAATTAGTGATCCGTTAGTTTTTTTATTTGTCCTAAAATTTTTTCTTTACTCAATTTTTATCATCATAAAGTCCTCTACCTCATGATATGCATCCTACTCGAGTCTCTTCTGTTAATTTTTTTGTTATCTCGGATAAAAGAGTTATGGTGCTTCTAGATCAACATCACATTGTTTTAATGCCATATGACATTATATTTCATACTAACAAATGACTACACTGAAAGAATAAAAATTTTAGACTAAAATAGACAAAACACATAATTTTAGGGACTTAAAATGTTAATTGACCAGAATGCATCATCTTCTCTGCAATGAAAATGAATATTTTTTTCCTTAAACGAAAACAAAAACCAAGAAGGTGAAAGTGGTGGTTGTGGCTTCAGCCCCCATTGTCACACCATGGGCTCGACCTCAAGCTCAGTGCCCTCAAGCCCTCCCTGCTGTAGTGAGCTCTCCCTCTACTGTCGTCCCCACCGTAAAATTTGAGTATGAGTTTTTTATCCTCTGGCCACCTCTTCCTTCACTTCATCTAGCTCCGATTCTTTGTAGACAATCATTTTTTCTGTTGTCTGATGGTTTTCTCCTACAATCCCCCTTGACCCAAACTCATGTGATCTCGACCTCCTGACCCTTCATTTTTGTGTCCCACGTCCATTCTCTCTTCACCCTTCATCATAATCTAGTCATCAGTAAATTCTTTGGCACCTCCGCGAAGATTCACCTTATGATGATTGTGTTCATTTTCATTTTTAGTAGAGATAGATTTGGGGAAGATGATGAATTTAGGTTAATTAATATTTTAAGTCCTTAAAATTATGTGTTTGTGTCAATTTTAATATGAATTTTTTTTTATTCTTTCAGTATAGTGATGAATACTCATAAGTATATAGCTATTAAGGGTTTAAATCATCACTATAAAATTTGAGTTTGATTAATTTCTCTAATTTATGCAGTTATTCCATTGGGTTATTATTCATCCATATATTACAAAATATGCTAAATAATTACTTTTTATGTAAGTGGATAAAACTATGATATCCCACAATTTTTAGACCAATAATCGGGGTCTCAAACGTTTATAATTTTCAATTTGTGGTCTAGCCTAATGAGAGATAGAAAAGGCCAAAATTTGGATGGCAAACAAAATTAGTTTCAACATTTACGCATTTGGCAATCCTTTACAAGAAAACTCATATATGGAGTTGTGGATGCCAGAATTGATTGATTCTAAATTTATCTAAAATCCAACACATAGATCTTCAACTCTACTTCACATGCCAAAAACCAATTTGATCATTTTCAATGTCAAAACTTAGTTATAAATTAGACAATCTGTTATGTCATGTGCTAAAAAGCAATTTTGGTAGAAAATCATAACTTGGGCTATAGATGTTGGTTTTAAATGATTAAGACATTATTTTGAAGTTAGAGAAAAGATCTACAAATTTTGTTCTTTGAGAAATAACTAAATTAATGTGTATGGTCATCAAAAAATTAAAAGAAATTTGAGCCGCCTTTTGTAAATTTGTATTTGCCTACCTTGATTTTTCTAACATTCTAACAACCATTTGCTATTTCGCTCATCCTAAGGCTCTATAAATAGGCAGCTTGATAAGGACAAATTAAGCTTGCTCTTAAGTGAAATTAGAGTTTTTATATCAAACATAACTCTCTTTCTTTGATTCTATTCTTGTTTTTAATCTTGAAGCTCTGTTCAATGTAGTTTTTTCTTATTCTTACTTTGATATTTCAATCTATGTTTATGTGATCTTTATACATGTTGTTTACTCTTATTATATCTAACTAATTTTTCTTTCACTAAGATGAAAATGTGAAGCTTTTAGTATAAAAGTTATGGCTAATTTGAATGGATCCTAACATTATTAATATTAACTTTCTTAATCAATTTAGCAACCCTTATTGATTAAGTAGGAGTCTTGATTCATCATAACTACTTATTAGCACAAAAGCTACTTTATTCCTTCTATAAAACATAACTTTGCCGATTATGTTGGAATTTTGAGTTATTGTTGACAAGTTGGCATGATAAATATTTGAATCCATTTGCAAGTATTGGCGCTATAAGATCAATGAAGGCTAATACTATCTCAGCCTAATGTTTTCTAGAATTTGATTATTAAAATCCCTGATTGGAACCCATTTTATGTGTTGATGCCAATCGAGTGGTAAAACTAGGTAAAATTAACTATAACTGATATACTAAAAGTGAAACCTCTAATTTTAATTATTTATTTGAATTTGAGTTTTAAACAACACTTGTTCACACATTACGCAAATACTTTCCTTATTAAAAATCTTTAATGTATATTTCTTAATTCATTTTTCTATGGTTCAAAACTCGAATTCTCAAAATTTTACTACTTACAACAACCTATATTTTAGGTTACAACTGCTAAAGTGTATCATATAGTCATTTATCATTATACAAATAGGACATCACGTGACTTTAAAATATTATCATATCAATCTAGAAGCATCATGTCATCAACTTCTATTTCAAATAATAGAACAATTGACGTAAGTAAAACGAGTATGACGCATATCACAAGAAATAGAGTTTTATAATGGTATAAATTGAATATGGAAGAAATTAAAAAGCTAAAAGACCACCCATAGATTTTACCCTAGTTCTCAATTTGACTAGTTGTAATATAACATGTGATGGCAGATATGATATTTTCAATGTATTTATGAAAATTGGCTTGTTAAGGCAAAACAAAGATACAAGTGACACGTGGGATGCGTGTCATTCCTTGGGGGGTGATGGTATGGCGAAAGGCAAAGCCACAAGTCGGTGGTCGCAGGTTGCATTGGGGGTGTGGAGGGGAAAAGGGTTAGGTGGTGGTGGCAATCTCGGTACAGTATTAGTACATGTGGTCTGACCAAAAAGTTCTTTTGTTGCCTTCTTCTGACATTTTTGTACACGCGTGTACGTAGCATTTGCCAATAATTAATTAATGCGATGCGCGCATGCATTACCTGATCTGCTAAATAATCGATATGCCATTAAACCTTCATAAACGAGTAAGTGCATAAATGATTCATAATATTTAATTATTATTTTATTTTAGTCCATAACTTTTTTAATACTCTGTTTTGATCCTAAAAATATTAAAAAGTTTTATTTTAATCATAAATTTATTAAAAATATTTTATTTTTATCCTTACTAGATGAAATATGTTAACTTAAAATATTCATCTAATAATTTTTTTTTAAATCATAATTTAAATTATCTGATAACTGTTTTACTATAAATTTAATATGTATAATAATTTTTCTATAGTTAATAGAAATTTCAAATCATTTTTTTTCTTTTTATAAATTAAACTTATTTTATTCAGAAAGAAAAAGCTACCAATTTAATTTGTTTATTTGCTATCAAAAAAATATTAAGCTGTTTAAATTTATTGGAAGACAGTTATTGAATATTTAAATCAGAATTTCAAAATGTCAAACAATTATTCTGAGTTAATGAATTTTATCTGGTGAAAGACTAAAACGAAACAATTTTAATAAGTTTCGGACCAAAATAGGATATTTAATAAGTTAGAAATTAAAAAAAATAATAATTAAAAGTTAGAGACTATTTATGCAATTTACTCTTTCAAAACCATAAAACTGCCAACAGCCTGTTGAACTAAGATTTTACTATATATATATAGAGACACAAACACACACACACACACTTAGGTGTTCTGATTGAAAATTTACTTACGATTGTATTGACTAAAAATGTTTTATTTTTTCCAGATTGTTGGTAACAAGCTTATTAGTTGGTGTAGAGTTTGTATGACGCATCTAACTTCAAATTATTGCAAAGAAATATATCTATAACATTCATTTCTGGAGTTACTTTTATAGAAACAAAATTAAAATTAAAATCTGTGACCCTAGCATTTTCCTAACGATTCAGGCGAAGTGGGGTGGGAGATATATATTAGCTTTGAAGTGTGTTATTGTAGGACCAGCAATTTCATGAGCATTAACTAGCCTTTTTCGTAACTGCAAGCGAGTCTGCTTGTTACGAATCTTACCCGTTAGGTGTCGTGCATTAGTTTTTATTCAAATAATTATTAATTTGATAAATTTTTAGTTTTAAATAATATCAATTTCACATAAAAAAAATTAGTAAAAATAAAATATAAACTATTTGTAATTGGAAAAATTAACTAGTTGTTATCGCAAAGTGTTGAAATGTGCAACTGCAATCTTTGTGTTTTTTCTTTTCCGGTTCAAATGCAATCTTTGTGTTTGTTCGCTATGTACAAATCACCAAACTAGAATATACATACATATTGGTTAATTGTTGTATAGCTTGTCCTATTTTTTTTTTATTTTTTTAAAAGATGTTTCTTCCAATTAAAATTGTAGCAAACATATCTCACAAACCAATAAAGGCAGAAAACTCTAAAAAACAACGGAAACATAAAACTAGCCATTAAATAAAAGGCTTCACGTTCATATGACATTGAATGAAATGAACAAATAACTCAAATAAAACCTAGATCAAGCTGACAATAACTAGACAAAGTTGGTGAATAGCAGGTATCAAAGATCTAAAAAAATAGCATATATGAAAATAAAAAGACTACTTATAAAACAAAAAAAATAAAAATATACTTTATTCTATGCAATTGTTTCAATATTTGTTGCCAAAACATCAAGAAACCCTAGAATGACCGAGATTCCAGTAAGCCAAAAATATATATATATAGATCCATCACTACTTAACTCCAATTGGATATCTACCTTTTGATAATATTAAATTGTTTTCAAATACCTAATTTGAAAAAGATTAAATCCACGATAAAATTTAACAGATAATGTCAGATAAAATTAGTTAAATAATAATAAAAAATATATGAAAGAGAACTAGTTAGATTCAAACTGAAGTTTGATTTTGACCGAAAATAACGGATAAAGGTGGGAAACACGGCAAATTATGGGATTATGGGAAATTTGACCCAAGTTTGGATCATTAATGTTTCATTTTCGTGAAAAATGAAAATCATATTTCCAACTCTTGGTTAATTTATATGCAACTAACACTTTAATGGATTTTTAACTCAATAAAAAATAGGAAAAGTTAAAAAAACCCCCTTATAATGTTTGGCTTAACTTACACTTAACCTCCTTTATTTTAGAAAACCTACGCTTTGTCCCATGAAATAGTCATATCATTCAAATTTACTACTATGCAAGTGGATCAAATGCCATGATTGTTCAATAAGATTAGCAAATTGTGCAAATCAACTACAATACCACCTCCAATCCATTTTTCTCTACATATATATAATATATTTCTAATAAATTTTATATTTCTAAATAATTTATATCTTTATAAATTTACTAATAATTCTGGATCTATAAAATATTTTTATATTTATAAACCAATAGTTAATGCTTGTAATTAGTATTAATATTTACTTTTTAAACATTTTATTCATTTTTCAATTAGTTCAAATAGAGAAGTATCATCTTTTTTGGTAAATATATTTTAGCAAATCTCATTTTATTTTAAAAACTAGTTTTCACCATATGAGAAAAATCTATACATTCTACAAATTATTTTTTATCATTGCAAGATGTAAATAATATATTAATTACGCACATTATTATTGATGTATCATTATATCATTAATTAAGTAAATTTTTAAGCCATATGATAATTAATATTTTGTAACTTTCCAGCCTATCCAGTGAAAAAATTAATAAGTTATACTTATTTTTTTAAAAAAAATAAAAAGTAAAAAATTCTTAAAATTTAATACTTTAAAAAATGTGGAATTTTGTTGTGCATTCAATAAATGTATTACATTTTTTTAGTTACCATTTAATTGTGTATTCAATCAGTTTAAGACTTTTGTTCCCTGTGGAAGACCTCAAGCATATCTCTAGTTCGAGTCATAAATTGGATCATCAGAAAAACCATTATGAGTTTTCTGAGCATAAAATTGAAACATTGCTTGGAAATTCATGGTGAATATTTTTTTTTTGTTTTTTTTTCCTTTTCTTGAAAATTTCTAGTTTTTTTTCTTGAAAACATATGTTGTAAATACAAAAGTTTGAAACTTATAACCCCTATTCACCAGTAAGTATACAGTGTTGTTGTGTACAAGTGGTGAATATGGGTATCATTCTAAGAGATAAAAAGGATTTTACCTAGAATCAAGTCCTAGCTACCTACTAACAAAGTTAAGATTAAAATGGACTAATGTTAAATTAAAGTCTAAGCTAAGTGAATTCCAAGTACTAAATGAATGCAAGTGTCACAAGTCAAATTAAAGTGCCAAAAAGTAAGTAAGCAAACTAGAACTAACTAATTTAACTAAAAAAAGAGTGACTTGATTGTGACAATTATCTCCCTATGATTGCACTCTTTTACTTATTACATAAGTCAAATAAAGTTTTAAGGGTATTGACTTCCTATGTGGTGTGGGGATTCAATCACCGAAACTCTTTTTCTCAAGATTAAATTTTATTCGCATAAGATTAATTATGACATTTCTCAAGCTCATACATTAATCAAAGATGAGTTAAGACCTAACCTTCCTTTAATCATCTAATGGGTTCATAGATTACTTCTAATCCATAATATCCATCATGTTCTACTCCTTATTTCCACATTTTTCTTTCTTTCTCAAAAATAAATTGAGATCATGAGTTGTATGAAGTGCCCAATCAACACACATTCATTAAGCTCAAGAATAAGTAACACGGGAAAATCAGTATCCATAAAAGTCTCAAATAAACATTAGATAACAAGTATTAAGAGTTTTATCCCTGAGAGATGTAGGGCAATCTACTCGTTATCCAAACTATCCATAAACAACTTCCTTGAGTTCAATCCAAACATAAAAGAGAAATACAAAGTAAGGAAATGACAAAATGAACCAAATAAAACCCTTAGAAGCTAGTCTCCTTAGCTTCCAAGAATCCTCCTAGCACCTTCAAGCAACCTCCAACACAAGTCTCCAATGATGGCTCCAAGAGAAAAGGAAAAGAATAGTGCGGTGTATAAGATGAAAACCTAGTACTTGTTTGGGAAGTTGTAACCCAAAATTTGCTAGAAAACTTGTCTTTTCTTCACCTAACTTGTTGGATAAAATCCCTGAGTCAATAGAGAACTATAATTCAAATAAATGAAGTAGGGGACTACTAAATTCAGAAGCTTTAGTGTTTTTCCCAGAATAGTGGAAATAGCAATACTGGGTTGCCGAGGCGTTGAACGTCAGTGTCGTGTTACCGCCCCTAGAGACGCATTGCCAAGGATACAAAATCAAGCAAAGGGATGATAACTTTGGTGATACATCTTCATAATTGGTGATGCTTCGCCATAGGCTTCTTCCCTATTTGACCAGTACACGACCAATTTATGCTTCGCTCAATTCCGCTTCATTCTGACACATCTAATATATTTTCCATCCTGCACAAAGAGGGAATAAAGCAAGAAATACTAAAAAAATGTGGCTCAAAATTATATAAATTGATTTTCAAAGTTACCCACTTTTTGGTAACTTTGACTGTCATAATATGAACTTATCAATGTGTCAATTTTGGTTTTGGCTTTTTTTCCCTTCTTACTCCACCAATTGTATCTTAAAAATGTTGGTAATCTTGTTTTTTTCCCCCTTGCTCTGCAAATTGTATCCACCATGAATTTCCACCCAACATTTCAATTCTATACCCAGAATGCTAATGATAATTTCCTGATGATTCAGTTTATTGTTTGAATTAGAAACCTGCTTGAAATCTTCTATAGGGAACAAAAGCCTTAAACTTATTGAATACACAACTAAATGATAATTAAAAAAGCTAATAAAATGCACAACTAAACTTCACTTAATATATTTTATGAATTTTTTTACTTTTATAAAAAATGTATAACTTATAAATTTTTTCATTGTATGTACAAAACATTAATTACCATTAGCTAAAAAATGTATTAATAAATGATATAATGTTATGTGCTTAAATTAATATATTATTTATATTATGTGTTGCTAAAAAATTGTAGAATGTGTATATTTCTTTCATGTGGTGAAAATTAGTTTTCAAAATAAAATGAGATTAGATAAAATATATTTGTCCTAAAAGATTCTACTTCTCTATTTGAACTAATTGAAAAATGAATAAAATGTTAAACAAGTAAATATTAATGTTAATCACAAGCATAAACTATTGGTTTATAAATATGAAAATATGTTATAAATTTAGAAATTATTTGTAAATTTATAAAGAAAGAAATTATTCAAGAATATATAATTTAGTAGAAATATATTATATATTTAGAGAAAATGAATTGAGATAGCATGAAATAAATATTGTAATTGATTTGCATAATTTGTAAATTTTATTGGGTAATCATGACATTTGGCCCACTTGCATAGTAGTGAATTTGACAAATTTGACCATTTGATGGGCAAAGTGTAGGTTCTCTAAAATAGAGGAGGCAAGTGTAAGTTAGGCCAAATATAAGGGGTTTTTTTTGTAACTTTCCGTAAAAAATATGTCACGGGAATCATATGCCGGTATTTAAGGTGATTGATAAATTATGAATTAAAAATTATGGACCATGAAAGTTACAAAGCACTCGGCGGCGGTCTTCGTCACTTTTCAAAGTGCAATCATTCTCCATCAACTTTCGAAATCATAGCTAGCTATCTACATATTTGAAAAAAATAATAATTTTTCTTAAAAAAGTTAAACAATTGATTAAAAGACAATGAAGAAGTAAAATTTCCTAGTTTAGTTCGTTTATGATTAAGTTGAGTTAATTTAAAATGATATATTTTTAATTTTTTTTGAATGTTTTTATCTTGAACAAAGATTATTTGCAAACTAAAATTATGTAAATATAATAATTTATTAAATAATTTTTATAATGTAGTTGATTTTTTTATGAATTCTTTATCTATTCAACGGCTAGAAAAAATGGTAAAAATTTTATTACATTGTAAAAATATTATTTAATAAAACATTAAATTTATATAATATTATTTTTCAAATAAAATTAGTTCAAATGAAAAATTCATATGTTCATTATGTATGGCTATATATATTCGACAAAACCCTTTTTGGTATTTTCTGAAAAATAAAGAAATACATTTTTGCATGTACTAAGTTACTAACTTACATGATGGTCTCTAATGACACCTGTGAAAGCCAACAATTTGAGGCTATTATATAAAGATGTCAATTGATCAAGTTTAGACTGAGTTTAGTAATTTCAAACCCTCATCACGAATAATCAGGTTAGGCTATTAGGGTCATGCCTAGGCTGCAAGTAGGCGGTTACTACCATTGACCCGTTTAAGATACATTTTTAAGTTTTTTTTAGACCTTTTTTATATTACTATTTATATTTTTAAAATAATGTGTATATTTTAAATTAATTAATAATTAAAAATTCACAAAATGAAGTAATATATAACTATTTATGTTAAATTTTAATTTTAATTTAAAATAATATTATATTTTAAATATAAGTATATCAATTTAAAATGGGAGTGAGTAGGGTAAAATAGGAATTATTAAACTTCTATCCCTCCCATAGTGTTATACGTAGAAGAGGGTCTAGGTTTGAGTAGTGGGGTTTTGAGAAGATAGGAAAGGGTAAATTATTATTTGACATCCCTAATGATATGTGTCCGACAAAACGGATTTAAAGAACACAAGCCATGTAATTGTCGATCCTATTTAATGGCTTAGGGTTAATTGTAATGTATCATCAAATTAGCGTGGATAATGGATATACTTTGGGGACCGGGGATGTAGGTGGAGGTGCCAGTTGCAATTGTAGCTGTCAAGACATGAAACTGAGCCGTAGCTTAGCTGTCACGCAGGAACACGACATGCTTAATTGCGCTCGTTCTTGGGAGCTCCCAGTTGGTACTGCCTGCCTTTATAGCAAATTGACCAAATATATATATATATGTGTGTGGTGTGTGTGTGTGTGGGACAGTCATGTAATATATGCATTCCTATTATTTCAAAGTAAATACTCTGGAAATAATGACATATGGGTGTTTTTGTTTTATGATGCTGATTTTCTTAACATTTTATATAATATATAGATATGCAGTCTCTAATAACATTTCGTACTCTCTCTAATATTTTTGGTAATTATTTAATTGTGTTAAATGTATGAGAGCACGTCTGGAGAGTATCAGAAAATGGTAAGCAGTAATGTAAAAAATTGGTTTCATACAAATTTGCAGATGATATCTTAACCCAATTAGTATATATGAAGATTACCATATCATGTCATACACTTGAGTTTGAATCATGATTTGTAAAAAAAAAAATTCAATTTACTGACAAGTGACAGGATAGGTTTATATCCGGTGAGGCAATGTATAAAGTATGAAAACTTACAAAAACCTCCCGTGGTTTGGTCGAATCTCTAGTTTATATTTCTATTTTAAAAATTTACACTTTGCCCTCTCTTTTGTTTACATTGTTTTACAACTACTTTCAAAATACTAATTTAAACTGTCCAATAACCATGTTCTAGTAATTTTAATATTTTTTATATTTTTTTTACAGCTAACTGATATTTAAAAAACACTGATATGCATTTATAAGTAGAAAAATGTACTTATAAAAATGAAAAATTAATAATTTAAAATACCTATTAACTATAAAAAAATATTAAAAAGGTCAAAATTACTGAAAGATGATCATTGTATAGTTTAAATTACAGTTTTAGAAGTTATTATCAAACAATATATAAAAAACAGGGGGCAAAGTATAGGTTTTAAAAAATGAAGGAAGCAAATTGTAGGTTATGATAAATCTTAGAGGCAATTGTAAGTTTCCCTATAAAGCAAATTAGATTATATTATAGGGTAAAATTCACCATGGGTCACCTAGCTTATTTTTTTATCCTATCCGGGTACCTTACCTTTATTTTGTCATAGCGAGGTATCTTACCTCTTATCGCGTGTCCTATCTGGGTACTTTCCGTTGATTCCATAGTTAAGTCTCACGGAAATTGATGACGTGGCATTAATTAATGCTACAATAAACGTAAAATAATAACTTTGGACCCTAAACTTTTCTAATAACTAATTCTAACCCTTAAACTTCCACCAAAATCATTTTAGCCACCGTCAACCTCTTCCTCTGTCGCCCACCATCCCAGCCGCCCTCGACCTCTACGTCGTCCTCCCCGTCCTCCGCAGTAATTGTCCAAAAATCACAGAAACAATTGTACAATTGTTTAATCGAACAATTCCAGAGCTACTCCTAAGCCAACAATTCCAGACCATTCTTCCATTCCAGCAGCCATACGACGTCGCTGAACTCCTCGCTGACGCCAACTCAACCTGGTTTCTCTCGGTCTCCTACTCCTCGCCGAATTGCCCTCATCATCCTCCTCGTTTCCGCCACCACTGAACTCGCCGAGGCTCGCCGCTATCGGGCCCAGAATTTACGTTATTGCCAGGGATTCGATGCTGAGAACGGCGACTCGACTACAGGCGATTCGCAACGAACTCTCCCCCTCTCCGGCACCTGTGCTGGTGCTTCCATTTCCAAGCGGCTGAGCAAGACGCGGGACTGGATCATCGCGTTAAAGGCGCTGGCTCTCATCCACAGGCTGCTCAACAAGCTACGAAAGTCGCGACTTTTCCGGCGACGCTATCGCTGTCAAACGGCAACAAAAATATATGGGTTTTGTTCCCCAGAGGTCGATTATCACAATGGAACAATTCTTTTTGATCAATTTCGCACACATAACACTTAATTTCAAAAATAAGTGTTAGGGTTCTTGAACCTTTTCATGAACCCACATTCGAAACGAATCAAAATTCAAACCAGTTGAAGCGAAATCAAGCCTCCAAACCATGGGGCTATTAACCTTCGGCCTTGATGCTACGAAACCGAGCCATCCACCGGTGACTTTCACGGACGGTGGTGGCCGGGGAGTCTCGGGATCAAATCGAGCAATTTTGGTTAGTTTCAAAAACTCAACCAGATCTTCTTTTTCTCAAAAACAAAGTTGTTTCGGTGTATCCATGTTCTCAACAAAAATCCAGTAACATCGAAACAACAAGAACATTCAAAACAGGCAAGGATTCAGATCCATGTGGGTTTTGTGTGTTTGTGTTCATCATATGAACAATACACGAAAATCAAGAAAATAAATTTTAAGGGTTAGAATTAGTAATTGAAATAGTTTGAGGACTGAAGTTGTCATTTTAAGTTTATTTTAGTATTATTTAATGCCACATCATCATTTTCCATCCAATTTAACGACCAATTTGACGGAAAGTAGTTGAATAGGATGCGCAATAGGAGCAAAGGTACCTCGCTAGGACAAAATAAACGTAAGGTACCCGGATAGGACAAAAAAATAAACTAGGTGACCCATGGTGAATTTTACCCTTATATTATATAAGACTCCCTTTGTCCCAATTTAGATGAAATGCATTCTTTTTTGGAATGTCCCAAAAAGGTTGAAGCATTTCCTCTTTTGAAAAATTTTAAACAATCAATTTACCCTTTTACCTACATTTAAACTCTCATTACATAAAACTCAATAATTTTTTTTTTAATTTTCACTCAATCTTTTACTGCACAAAACTCTAAAAAAGAATATTTTTTAATTATTATTTAAACTCTTACTACACAAAAAATAACACAAATTACATATATCTTAATCTTTATGCCTAAAAAAATGTTTCATCTATTATGAGATAAATGGAATATATTTTATTATTCTTTTATTGTAAAAGTTACATAAAACTTATGAATGTGTTTATATTTTCATGGACAAAAATATATATACATCTAAGATGTACTTGGTCTGCAAATATACGACTCGGGTACATTCACAACCTACTAACAAACCAGAAGTGTGTATATTAAGGCTTTATTTTTGGACCCTGTCGATAACAAGTACAACCGACTCCTCTGCTACATCTTAAGGCTTTATTTATGGACCCTGTCAATAACAAGTACAACAGACTGCTCTTCTGCATCTGAAGGCTTCTTTATTTATGGACCCTTTTAGTTGAATATTGATGTTACACAAAAAGAAAAAAAAAAAGGGGCAAAAAGCTTATGGAAGAGATGATAGAAAATGTCTTGCGGCCGATCGATAGCTATAGTTTCTTTCGTTATACGACTCTGTGTCCTGGTGATAATAAATCAACTTCAAATAAGCTCAGAAAACTATGAGCAGTTGAGCAGGAATTGAAAATGAAATCAATGGTAGTGTTATATATCCCTTGGGTCTTTATCTTTTAAGAAGAATCAGGCGTGCTATTACCGAATTCCAGACACTAAATTTAAAGACTCTTTCTTACCAAGAGAAACTGCCCAGTACAGTACCAGCTAATCTAATCTTTAAAATATTGACTCGCTGCGTTTCTATAAACAAAAAAAAAACACAAAAAACGAATAATAATTACCCCTCTGACACAAATTCAATCGACTTTCCTATTTTTTTTAAGCCTCCGAAGTCCAAATGCTTAATCAACAAAACCCATCCTCAAATTGCTTGCTACTTTTGTACACAAAATATAAAACATATGATTACTGCTTTAATATTTATTGAAAAAAACAATGGTAAGCCATTTAAATGCTAAGCCGACAAATATCTTTTACAGAAATAATTCTATAAAATGTATCAAGAACTTGAGGTAAGGTAATTAGGGAAACAGGGCCTTTAAGCAAAGGAGATATGTTTCCCTCCCCTTTATCTCCGGGGACAAATGAAGGCCCAAAGGCCCAAACCGAAAGAAAAAGAAGCAGGGCAGCACCGGTTTTGTGTTTTGTCGCCATCCTGTACCGCCTAAATGCGGTCTATGGCTAATCAATCGCTGCAGAGTGCTGAGTTGGCCTGTGGGTTCCCGCCATCAATCAAAGTTCAGCCAACTCGGACAGTGGACCCCACGCCTGCATAACATGGCCCCTGAGCTTTAGCATACGTGCCCCTATCAATTTAAACATTACGATAATCATGTTTCAGTAATTTTAATTTATATGTTTATATTTTTTATAATTAATGAATATTTTAAATTATCAATTTTTTTTATATTGTTTTAGTTTTAAAAAGAATATTTTTAAATATTAATTAATTATAAAAAAAATACTATACATGTTGAAATCACTTGAAAATGATAACAATGCAGTCTAAATTAAGATTTCAAAAATTGATGTTGGAAGGTATTAAAAAGGTCGGGGTAACTGAAAAGTGTATATTTCTAAAACAAAAAAGGTAAAGTGTAATTTCATCTAAACTTTAGGGGATAAATTGTAATTAATCCAAATGAATATGTACCAAATTTCATACTTAAATTTGTTAATAATTTTTTATGTCTTATCATAGATATTTTAGTATTGACTTTTTGAAGGGAAAAGTGATAGGTGTGGGATGCTAATCTTAAACCCGTAATTAAACGATAACATATAAAATTTTATAAAAAATTAGTGCAAAATTTTAATATTTTTAGCATTACTTCTTTGATGAGAAAATGATGCCCCCCAAACTGCTCTCTCCACTAAGGGTGAAAAGGAGCTTTAATATTTTTAGCATTACTTCTTTGATGAGAAAATGATGCCCCCAAACTGCTCTCTCCACTAAGGGTGAAAAGGAGCTTGACAATTTTTGAGTAGCTTAATCTTGAGTTTGAGTTGAAGCTTTTCAAGTCGGGTTTTTTTTTATTTCAAGTTCAACCTTGAGCCGAAAAATTGACTCGAATAAATTTGGAGCCAAGTTTGAGCCTTGTGACATTTGGCCTTATGAGCTTAAAGGCCTTGTGACACTCAAGCCCTTCGCTGACCAAGACTAAAAAGCGATGACGATCTCCACTAACTTCATAAAGATATTTGGCCCCAAAATCAAGAAAGATATTCGGCCTTCTACTGGCCACGTCTTTGTTTTCAGTGATGGAAATAGCCACTCTCTGATCTATTGACACCTCCTCCATTTATCCATCCTCTCCCACTTGAAATCCGAATGGCTTCCACCTAGTGACGCCAACAATCACAACTTCGATTGAACAATAGACTTGAGAGTCAGTTAGATCGTCCGATTACAGATTCTTCGGTCTTGTGGCACTGGGGCTGGTTGAGGGATGAAGCTGAGGCCATCTTTCTAAGCGTAGAAGTCAATGCGACAATGGATGGAGGATTGCGGTAGCTCAGTTGATTTATTGCGGAAGATGATGGCTCATTAATCAAATTTACAAAATCAGGGTAGAATAGCAACGAATTAAAAAGTTTTGGGTCTGGTTATAAAATTTTCCCTATGTAAAAAATTATAGATTCAGTCCTCATATTTTATCTAAATTATAATTATAATACCTAAAGATCTATATGTGTTATTTAAGCCTAATAAGCATTCGGGCCAAACTTGAGTCTGAAAAAATTGTTATCAAACTACAAAGAGGCCAAGCTCAAGCTGAGTGGGCTCTGGCTCAGCCCTGCTCATTTTTACCCCTTTTCTCCACAAAATTCCTCCACTTGAGATAAAGTAGTCTTAATTTTTATGTTTCACCTTTTCTTTTTCAATGAGAAAAATAGTAATTTATTCGTTCTAAAATACGGTCATTTTAAGTTTTTTTAAATTCATGTTTGTTTTTATTACTTGACCAACCTTGTCCTAAATTATTATGAATGTTGAGTCATATATGTATATTATGCATTTTTTAAACCTGCTATTCATAAATAACACAATTGTATTTAGATTCTTCTTCAAATTCACTATTTTTTTTATAAAAAGTTCAAAATTATGCTTAATCATGCACATTCTGTAAAGTAGATTTAGATCAAATCAAAAACTTGAAATACAGTCCAAGTTGGCATGCTTCTCGTCTCTTGCTGTAGAAGAATAGAACATCGTCACATATATGATCAAGGGTAAAATTTGGATGAGATTATATTAATAAGTAAATACGGCAAATACTTTAAGAGTATAAAAATGTAAAAAATGCACAAGTACGACTTATTAAACGATTTTTATTATGTTAAAATTGCTGATTGAAGGTAAATTTTATAAGAGTGGCCCACTTGCTGAAGCGAGATGCAAAAGCCAACGGAAGTTGATTGGATTCAGAATGTCATATATTTGTTAATGTGTTATTTGCATTTTGCAATGAGTAATTTTGTCATATATGTTTTTTGGGTGCAAATTCGACACTAACTTTATAGGTGATTGGCGCCAATTGCCCTTAAAATTTGCTTATGTATCAAACGTGGAAAAAAAAAAATGCAAATTTCAATTCCAAATTTTCACTCTAGCCCAAAAAATTATGAATCTATCATTTTTATTATCATTTTTACAATTTTATTCTTATCCAAAGAATTAGAGTGAGGTGTTGCCAACATCCTTAAATTGTTGGGGCTGAGAATTTATTAATAGAGTCGGTTCTTGAGATATGGACTTTAGTAGTTTAAGCATAGAAGGTTGAAGAAGACAAAGAAGATAACGATAAAGGTAATCGTGGGCATGGGGAGGGAGGCAATGTTGGAGACAAGCGACCAAAGCCTAGATGACATGACCTGAATTTGCATGGGGAGACTTTGGCTAGCCGAGGTTGTACTCATCAGAGAAGACAGTCAAAATAATTGATTTACAAAGTTGGGTATTTAGGAGCTAATGACCAAATTTTTATGGGCTAGTCTAAGAGTTTTCAAAGTTTGTTAGTTGTTGATGTGACACTAACAATTTTTTGATGTGACATAAGATATTCTCATTTTGGATGGAATATTTGTACCATTAGATAATCAATAATCATCTACTCTTGTTTTACAAGTTTAAGTGGCGAATTAATTCTCATGCCTTAACATTAATGGTGAACTTGCATTAAAAAAATATTAGTGGGAAAATTGCTCCCTCAAGTAGGCATTGGTGGCAATTTTATCACTTTCTCCCAATTTTTAAACAAATGTATCAATGGGATAAGTTTTATAACTTTGGAATAACTTATAAACTTCAGTCATTATACATTATAACCTCTAGTGTTAAGCTACTTTCGTTTAGTGTTTTTCAACCTCTAATGCTAATTGGTTACGCTCGATATCAAGCACGGCCCGTGACTTTTGATAGTACTAATTGATAACAATGGGTGTTAAAAGACGGGCCATGACTTAGGGTGGACAATGGGTGTTCGATAGGTAGAAGGCCAGAACTTGAGCTACAACAATGCTGATGGTCGTTGGAAGTTGGACATGTTACATGCCAGCTTCCTATTTTAAGTTCTAACTCACAATTTTGTGTGTTATATTAAATTAAACCCATTTAATGGGCTTGTGATGATGGGTAAAAGAAGTATGTAGAATGGATCGTCAACAATACCTTTCTTGGGCTTCCAGTTGTGTTTTGTGCTTGATGCATTTTGGCCGACAAAACCCTTACTTAACTCTGAGCACATGACAGACTTTCTCTCCTGACATTAATCCTCTCTCTCTTTCTCTCTCTCTCTCTTTCATGTGGATCTATGCATATAAGTCCTTAAGTAGTGGCCGCACTAAGGTGGTGGTTATTTATGGAAACGTTTATTATTATTATTATTATTATTATTATTATTATTATTATTATTATTATTATTATTAAAAATTTGAGTATATAGAATGTTTTGAATATGTGAAAAATATTACTTTTTAAATTAAAAAAAACTCATATTATAAAATAGAAAACTTGTTTCAATTGTTTTTCATTTTAACACATAAGTTTTCCAAAATTTAGAAAACATTGTTTTTGGAGTAAAATCCACCGGGAGTCACGTAGCTTATTTTTTTGTCCTGTTCGGGTGCTATACATTTATTTTGTCCTAGCGAGATACCTTACCTTTTATTACGTGTCCTATTTACATACTTTCCGTTAATTTTAAGGTTAAATTTGATGAAAAATGATGGCATGACATTAAATAATACCAAAATAAATTTAAAATGATAACTTCAGTGCTCAATTTTTTTTTAATTACTAATTCTAGCCCATGGACTTCCACCAAATTAATTTTACCCCAAAACCCTAGCCTTCAAAAGCTTCTTTTCTATCCGCTGTTGCTAACCGCCTCCATCCCAATTGTCGCTGACCACCCTCCACCCCAATCACCGCAGACAGCCCTTCAGCCACCAACCAGCTGCCAACCCTGCCGCCAACCCCGTCGTCGGCCGCCCTCCTAAGGACCGACTCTCTTTTCCTAGAGATCAATTCGATCGGACGCCGACCATCTTCCCCGAATCGGACGCTGACTTCAAATCCCTCATTCTCTTCTTCCCCAAATCCCTCGTCGGTCTCGTCTCTCCTAAGCCTGCCGCCAGAGCCTGGCAATCGTACCAGACATCACCCGCGTAGATCCTCTCCCGATTCCTGATTTCCCACGCTCGGATTTTCTGGATTCAATTTGACGTTTCATTTTTTTAGTTTGAAATTGTGGGTTTGATTCAACGCTTGATTTCCTGGGTTTGATTGTGGCTCGGTTTTGATTCGACACTTGATTTTCTATGTTTGAAATTGGAAATCAGAGAATGACGGGGGGAGGAGTGTGGGAGGTGGCAGTGAACGGGACGGGAGGGTGATTGGGAGAGTTGAATTAAGGTGTTAGCGGGGGCCAGTTGCGGGGTTGGCTGCTGGAGAGTGGTTGGTAGCTGGGCTGGTGGCTGGAGGGTAGTCGACGATGGCAACTAGGTGGGCAGTTTATGAGGTGGCTGTAGTAAAGATGGAAGATTAAAAGGTTTGGGAGGTAGAATTAGCTTAAGTGAAATTTTAAGGGTTAGAATTAGTAATTGAAATAGGTTGAGGATTAAAGTTATTATTTTAAGTTTATTTTAGTATTATTTAATGTCACATCATCATTTTCTATCCAATTTAACAATCAATTTGACGGAAAGTAGTTAAACAATAAGCGCAATTTGGAGGAAAGGTACCTCGCTAGGACAAAATAAAGATAAGACACCCGGATAGGAAAAAAAAATAAGTTAGGTGACCCATGATAGATTTTACCGCATTATTTTTCACATCCTTAATATAAGTTATGTACTCAAACTTATCAAAGAAAACTTAAAAAAGAAAAATGTGAAAACTTTCCACATCCAAACATTACCTTATCTTCTCCCCCCTCTTTCTCTCTCTCTCTTCATATCATTTCAATTTAAATGGATATTTTTGAATTAGCTAATTCCACCTTCTTTTTTGTGAAATGTTTCACCCCGAAGTTCTTCGGTTAATAGTGTAATATAAATTCGATCTTTAGTTTGGATGAGAGCGTAATTGCGATTCCCGACTATAGTTGATTTAAAGCTGTTTTTGGAGTTAATAATTAAGAGAGGAGCTAAAGAGAATACAAAAGAAGAACATGCTTAAACTTAAAGTTAGAATATATATGTGCGCGTGTATAGTAAAAAAAAGGGAAGATTCTACAATACCCACCCTCGAAAATGGGGTAACCATGCCCCCCCAATCGTAACCGTTGATCTCGGCTCGGTAGAGAAACGGGAAACCGTGTGACTGGGATAACAGGTGAGGGAGAGGAAAGAAAAAAATTGATAAAAAATTTTAAAATACAATAAATATTTCTAAAAAGTAAAAAAAAAATTAAAAAGTGAAATTTCTTTAAAAAAATGATTAACTGTTAAAAAAAAGTGATAAAATTTAAAAAAGTGAGAAATGTTAAAAAATTGGTAAATTTTTTTAAAAAGCTATTAAAAATAAAAAAAGTGATAAATAATTATAAAATGTAATAAATAATTTTTTATTTGCCTTTTAAAAATATTTGTCCATTTTTTTAACATTTATCACATTTTCTTTATTTTATCACTTTTTTATACATTTAATCACTTTTTTTTTTTAATTTTATCGCTTTTTTTTATACTTAATCGCTTTTTCTTACAGTTTATCGTTGAAGTTACCTTCGTTGTGACCGGGTCACGTTCAAGGTAACTTAGACGTGACCCGGTCACTTTGAAGGTAACCTAAAAATATAACCAGGTCACGTCGAAGGTACCTTCATTGTGACCAGGTCAGTTTGAAGGTAACCTATAAATGTGACCGGGTCACGTTGAAGGTAACCTAAAAATGTGACCGGGTCACCTCGAAGGTACCTTCGTTGTGACCGGGTCACTTTGAAGGTAACCTAAAAATGTGACCGGGTCACGTTGAAGATACCTTCGTTGTGACCGGGTCACCTTGGGTACCTTAAAATGTGACCCGGTCACATTCGAAGGTACCTTCCATGTGACCCGGTCACATTTTGAAGGTACCTTCGAGGTGACCCGGTCACATTTTTAGGTTACCTTCAATGTGACCCGGTCACAACGAAGGTAACTTCAGCACATGTTTAATTGTCGTAGAAAAAACGATTAACTTTTTTAAAAATGTAATGAGTGTAAATGCTAAAAAAAGTGATAAAATTTTTAAAAAAGGCGATTAAATGTATAAAAAAGCGATAAAATAAAGAAAATGTGATAAATGTTAAAAAATTGGTAAATATTTTTAAAAGGCAAATAAAAACAGAAAAAGTGATAAATAATTCAAAAAATTGATTAAATAAAAAAAGCAATAAAAAAAACTTAAAAAAGCAAACATTTTTTTAGAAAATCAATTAAATAAATAAAAAGCAATTAAAACTAAAAAAAGTGGTTAAATAAAAACCCTAAAAAAAGTGATAAAATAATAAAAAAAAAAAAGCTATTAAAAATAAGAAAAAGCAATTAAAAATAAAAAAATAGTTTAAAAAAAAGTGATTAAGATTAGAATACACAGCGATTACTAATTGGGAAAGTGAAATTTTTTTTTTTGAAAAGCGATCAAATATAAAAAAATGTTAATGTTTTATCATTGAAAAATATGAAAAAACTGGAAAAAATTAAAAAAGTGATCAAAAAAATTTTGAAAAAAGGGGGTTTGGAAATATAAAAAATGTTATTAAATATGAAAAAAATAAAAAAAAGTGATAAAAAAGTAGAAAAAGCGTTTGGGAAAATAAAAAAGCGTTTGAAAACAAAAAAAAAGCGATAAAACATTAAAAAAAGTGATTAAAAATAAAAAAAGTGATTAAAATTAGAAACAAAGCGAAATTTGATTTTTTTGTATTTAATATGTGACTGGAGAAAATTTATTTGCTTTTTTTGTATTTATGATCACTTTTTTTGTGTTTAATCAAGTTTTTTATATTTATTTTCTTTTTTTAGTTTAATCGCTTTTTTTGAAAAATATTTTACTTTTTTAATTTTTTATACTCTTTTTTATTCAATCATTTTTTTGAATTATTTATTGCATTTTAAAATTATTTATCACTTTTTCAGTTTTTAATAGCTTTTTAAAAATATTTACCAATTTTTTAAAATTTATCACTTTTTTAAATTTTATCACTTTTTTTTAAGGTTACCTTCAAAGTGATTTAATCGAAGGTACCTTCGAGGTACCTTCATAAGATTACCCGGTGACATCAATGAAGGTACCTTCGAGGTGACCCGGTCACATTTTTAGGTTACTTTCAAATGACCGCGGTCACAATGAAGGTACCTTCAAGGTGACCCGGTCACATTTTTAGGTTACCTTCAACTTGACCTGGTCACAAGGAAGGTACCTTCGACGTGACCCGGTCACATTTATAGGTTACCTTCAAACTGACCTGGTCACAAAAAAGGTACCTTCGACGTGACCTGGTTATATTTTTAGGTTACCTTCAAAGTGACCGGGTCACGTCTAAGTTACCTTGAACGTGACCCGGTCACAACGAAGGTAACTTCAACGATAAACTGTAAGAAAAAGCGATTAAGTATAAAAAAAAGCGATAAAATTAAAAAAAAAAGCGATTAAATGTATAAAAAAGCGATAAAATAAAGAAAATGTGATAAATGTTAAAAAAATTGAAAAATATTTTTAAAAGGTAAATGAAAAATTATTTATTACATTTTATAATTATTTATCACTTTTTTTATTTTTAATAGCTTTTTAAAAAAATTTACCAATTTTTTAACATTTCTCACTTTTTTAAATTTTATCACTTTTTTTTAACAGTTAATCATTTTTTTTTAAAGAAATTTCACTTTTTAAATTTTTTTTTTTACTTTTTAGAAATATTTATTGTATTTTAAAATTTTTTATCACTTTTTTTCTTTCCTCTCCCTCACCTGTTATCCCAGTCACACGGTTTCCCGTTTCTCTACCGAGCCGAGATCAACTGTTACGACTGAGGGGCATGATTACCCTGTTTTTGGGTGGGTATTGTAGAATCTTCCGTAAAAAAAGCTAGCTCAGACAACAAAGACACATGTCTTTTGAATAGGGATATAACATACTAATACGGCTCAGCCAGGCACTAGCTGGTGATCGCTGAAGAACAATTCTGTACATATCGCCAAATATCATCCACATTCATCCCCCCAGTCCACCTTTTGTGTGTGTGTGTGTAAATTTTATTTTATTTTTAGTAAGCGCTTAGAAATTTTATTACAAAATCTATCCGATAGTACACCTCCAATTTCTCAAATTCATCATTTGATTATAAATAGGATATATCTCTTACATAAATTTGGATCTAAGTCCTAGTATAAGCTAGAATTTCAAGCCTTACTAACACATGTGAAATAAAAGTCTCATGCCAATTAATTAATAGGCTATCCGCTAATGTAAGACCATGTATGCCTATATAATACCCTACTAAAATTAACATTTAACAAGAGCAAAATAATTTACACAATTTTTTATTCTTAATCAATGAAAAAATGAACTTTTCTTCACTCCTAAGACCTTATTATTTTGTATATGCACCGCAAATTTTATCCCGCAGAAAAATATATCCATTTATTATGTGTCGTTTTGACAAAGTCTTCGTACGATTTGGATAAAACTCTACTTCCTGAACTAATTTGGATAAATCTAAACCCCACGCCACCCTTTCTTGCCTTCTTGGCTTACATCATCTTCTTTAAGCCATTTGTCTACCTTGTTTTATTTTCTTTTTCCACTTTTCCCTCCAATTTTACATTTAATTTTAATTTTTCATTTTCCCATATTTTTTTTTTGTATTCTTTCCCTTCTTTGCCATAACTCTGTCACTTGTTTTATTTCCAGTTTTATTCCATATAAAGAAACAAATGGATATTAATAAAAGAACATAGAACTATTAACAAAAAAAAATAAATGTCAAGTTCATCTAAATGAACAAATATGAAATGACAAAAAAACAAACACACATCATTAAAAGAATAAAGAGATGTTAATAAAAGAACAAAAAACTAGTAATAAGAGAACAAAAAAAATAGTTTATCTAACAGAATAAGTAGGAATTTATAAAAAAATAAACTGTTACGAAGAAAAATATAAATAACCACTTATAAAATAAAAAATAACTAGCTTATGTAAAGAACAAAAATCAGCAAATAAAAGAACAAACACATACAAATAAAAGAACAAAGAGATATTGATAAAAGAATGAACATCAAGTTCATCTAAAAAAACAAATCATGAATGGACAAAAGAAGAATATAAAGAAACAAACCACAAAGGGACAAAAGAACAAACATCCACTAATAAAAGAACAAAAAACTAGTAATAAGAGAACAAAAAAATAGTTTCTATAAAATAATGAACTGCTACTAATAAAAATACATATAGCTACTAAACATAAATAACTAATTTTTCTAAAGAAACAAACATAAATAAATAAAAGAATAAATACATACTGATAAAAAAATGAGTCATCATTTCTAGCTATGATTTGTTTCGGGTAAAAAAGGCTCTCAAGCCCTAGATCAATGAGAACTTATTTTTATGCTTTATTCTTAGCAATTTTTTTATTGACAAAATGGAAGGACTGATTTCAGCGTATTTTAATTTGAATTTTGTTTAAATATCATAAAAACTAATAAAGAACAACTAGTTGATATAAAAGAATATGCATCAACTCATAAAAAAATAAATACTATTAACAAAAGAACAAATAACTAATTACAAGCAATTCAACTCAAATGAAGGAACAGGTAACAAAAAAAATTTCAAGTTGATTAGTTAACATTAAGCTAGAGAAAAGCACAATTAAATGGCTAGGTAAAATGAAAAGAAAACGTAACAAAAAAAAGAGAGAAAACTGAAAATAATGCAAAAAAAAAAAATAAATAGAAAAATGCGCAAAAAAAATGAAATTGAACAAAATTAAAAACAAGGAATAGGTGCAAGGTAATAAAAAAAATTGAAGAAAATCCCTGAAAAACTGAGAAAGAGCAACATAATGAAAAATAAAAAGTTGGAAAAAAAATAAAAAATAGAAAGTTATAGAGACTCGAATCCAGACGACATTTTTCACATCACAAGCACGTAGCCACTACGCCCAGCCGTGAAGCTTGTCTAGAATCTGCAGGCAATATATAAATAGGCTTTGCATACGAGGGGCAAAAAAGACAACTCTTAGGTTTTTCAGAGATTACGCACGGAATAAGCCAAGGTGCATATAATACTTATCCATTTATAAAATTAAAATTTTAGTAGGCATTAATAGCAAGCCAAATTTATTATTTTTAGTTTAATTATTCTATTTGTATCTTCAAACCTCAAAGTTAAACTATTATTTACCTAAATTTTCCCATAGACACATGGCAAAAGGCGTGGCAGCTCCAATGCCATTTCTTTTCGTCGTGGAACAAGTCATGAATATCTTGGGCTGTTGATCGTTGAGCGATTTATCTGCTGAAAGAAACATCTAACCATAAAAACAAACATCTGAGAAGGACGAGCAATGTATGTATTTCGTCCGATATTTTTTGAACTATTTGATTTTTTACTTAACTTAATTTAAATTTATTTATATTAGTATTTATTTAAAAAAAATTTAAAAAAATATATTTAAAAATTATATGTTTTGATTTATCATTTTTATAAAAAAATTCTTTATTTATATATTAAAATATTAAAAAAAAAATCATAGATTAGTTACTAAAAAGTAAATGGCGCAAAGAAAATGGGATAGATGGAGCATATATTAAAAACTTTGGCAAAAATAAAAAAATTAATTACTCACATTTCCATTTGATCCAATTTGGCCACTATTTTTTTTTTGACAAATAAACCACCGAAGTTATAGAGTTAGCTCAAATCAGCTATTTGATGATAATTTATTGGAATATTTTATTTTTTGTTAAGATATTACGTTTGTTCTAAGACAAAAAATAATGAATAAATCACTAACACTTTTTTGTTTGCCTGATTAGGTCATTTATGTTTGTTTTTTAGCCAAATAAACTACTAGTATTTTTAAATGAGTCAAGTTATCAATTCTCTATTAAATTTTTGTTCTACATTTTACAGAGACTGGGTTAGCATTTTGTGGATAAAATTAAAAATATAAAAGGCTTATTTTGTTTTTTTACAGAGAAATCTATAAAATTAGTAGTAGTTCATTTTATTATTTTTATCTTATGTTAAAATATGAGATATTTTATTTAAATGATTCTTAATAAAAAAATTTTTTTACCAAAATGAGGCAAAAATTATAATATTCAGCCACCACAATTGTCTATGGAGACAACTTCAATTTTGAGCCTATTTTCTCATTTCTTGAAATCTAGTACTGTTGTTGTTGTGAAATATGATGTATCCAATGGTAAAGAGAATAGTCAATAATTAAGTTTCAGATATCAACTTTAGAGTTTAGATAGAAAGAGAGAGTGAGAGAGAGAATGATCTATGATTGATCAAAATATTAGTACTAGATTTCACACAGACGGAATGAAAGTAGCATGTTTAGACTATTTTAAACTATAAATATCAATTATACAAAAAATTAAAAAGATAGTGGGGAGTTTTGTAATTTTTCATTGGATTTTAAAATATACTAGGTAAATTGGGCTATTTAAATAATATTAGTGATTTATTTAGTTATTTACATAACGTCGTTGGTTTATTTGAATTGCAAAAAATAGAATTGACTGACTTGGACTGAGTTAAAACCTAAATGATTTTTTTAATGATTTTTGCCAAAAAACTCTCTATGGAAACAGAATTTCTTTTTATAACACAGTTTAATAACACATAAAAAAAAAAAGAAATATATTAACATTACTACATCCAACCAATTTCTGCAATTTATAATTTTATATTACAATTTTACACAATTATTTTACCCCATTTAGCAAAATCCCATGAAATGAGTGATATCAACACTTGGCCAAGTAAGATTCGGCCAGCAGGGTTACCACTGGCCCACACTCAAACATTTCGCCCTTATCCACACCAGTACGCATTTATCTGTGGGACCCGGCCCTTCTCTTCTTTTAGTAAAGTTATCCATTTATACCATTTTGGAGGAAAAATTACCAAACCCCCCTGAGGTATAGATAAATCTACACTTGCGTCCTCCATGTTTCAAACAGTTACATTTCCCCCCTAACAATTTAACTCCGTTAATGACCGTTATGAGAGAAAAGAGAAAATACCTAATTAAACCCTCCTAACCTTATTTCTTAGAAAATTGTATCCCCAACTTATGTATCTAACAAGAGCAGTACCAGTACCCAAAAATCCCTAAACCCCGCAAACAAATTGCCAGGATCTCCTTCTCTTTTGCTCTCGCCTCTCAAGCCAGACACATATTTTCTTCGTTTCTCTGTTTTGATTCTTTTTGATTGAGTAATGCTATCTGTGATTGCTATGACAAGCGGTGGAATCGCCGCCGTTCGAGAGTGATTCGCAGCCGGCCAACAGAGTTCGATTAGCTTCTTCTCTGCACATCCTTTGGTCTATTATTTAGGGTCACGATCGCCGCCGGCCTAGAAGCGAGCAGGAAGGTAGGCAAGACAGGGATCACGAGAAGGAGTCGAAGCGCGAAGGGATTCCTCTTCAAAAGCCGGCAGAGATTCGGCGGGAGTGGCTGGGTCGCGAACGGTCATCGAGAGAAGGGAGGTACTCAAGATCTGAAGGTCGCGAAGATGAGGTGGGCGCAGATTGTTGTCGTGGGCACAGATCGGGACGGCTAGAAGCTGTAGAGGATCCGAAGATCCGAAGCCCCTTTTTGTCTCTGCATTTGATTGTGAGTTTCAAAACTTTGTTTAGGGAAAAATACATTTATCGAAAATCTAAGTTTTTCTCTGATTGAAGTGAGTTGATGAATTTGGTTAAAATCCCCATTGCTGTTGAAAAATTTTCGCTCCCCCATGATGCCGACTTCGGCTTCGCCTTGGACGATCAGAATTTCTCCGACTAGGTGCTCCGTATTGGGGCCATGGGCTATCCACCCGAGCCAGGTTCCGACGGGGAGGGCTGCTCCACCGTCTTTGACTGGGTCTACCACCGCAAGAGACACCGTTAACTTGTGTCTGGTTTCTGGTTTTAGAGCGCCACGGTTTCCAGGTTTTTGCTTTTGTTATTTTCTGGATTGTCGCTTGAATCTGCAAATTTGAATTTGATCTGTATTTTGCTGTTGAAATAATAGACATGTGTCCTTTCACTTGAGTGCAGACGATGGTGTTTTGTTTCTATATTTGGTCTTTGATCTGGTGGGATGGCGAGGTCTCGGTGGAGGCAAGTGTTACTTGGTCGATAGATTGGGGATGATCGCAGAGGTGAGGTATTGGTGGAGGCGAACGCGGAGGAGGAACGGAGTGGAGTGGGGAGAGATGGAGGAAGGCGGGGGCTAGAGTTAAGTACAGAAGTTGATGGAGCAAAATGTTTAGGAAAGAAAGCTAGGGGCAGAAGTAGGTAGTTTCTCTTTTTTTGTTATAACTGTGGGCGGTAGAGTTAATTTTTCCATGGCAAATGTAGGTATTTGAAGTGGGGAGAACATAAGTGCTGTTCCTCAATGGGTCTAAGCAATTTTTCCATTTTGAATAGCATCTTGGATATAGAAATTAAAACTTGTACTCCCTCTGTCCCATTTTAATTGAAACGTTTCTATAGGTATGAAGATTAAGATGTATGTAATTTATATTATTTTTTTATGTAGTGAAAGTTTAAATAAATGTTTCTCTTGGTTTGTGCAGTGAGAGATTGAGTTGAGATTAAAAAAAGAGTCTTTATTGGGTTTTATGTAAAATAATAATTTAATTGTTTAAACTTTTTCAAAAGAGGAAATGTTTCAACCTTTTTGGACATCCCAAAAAGAAATACGTTTCAAGTAAATTGGGACAGAGGGAGTATAATTTATATTATTCTTTTCATTCTTATTTTGGAAGATAAAAAAATATATATTTTTTAGTTTTTCTGTTATGAGAATTTAAATAAAAATTAGAAAAATAAAAGATTTTTTTGTTGTGCAATTTTTTGGTTTTGTGTAAAAGGAGTTTAAATGATGATAATAAGATAAATAAAGTATTAAAAAATTTTTAATAAAGTGAAATAGTTTGTTTGACTCGTACGAGTTAGTCTTTTAACTTAACCTCAGTGTATGTTGGTTGTCTAACTTTATAACTTATCATGAGTTAATTCAATCACCTAACACCTTTATTTTTTTTTTGAATGTTAAGTAGTGTTGGAAATTGAAATGTATGATAAGAGAAGCAACATCAATCCCTAGAACATTTAGCAAAATAAGTGGCAGGTGATTGTCCTTAACATGGGATATATAATTTTTTTCTATGCTGATTTTTTTGGGGGTCTTTTGCTGTTTTTATTTTTTGCTTAAAGCATGTGTTTTTTTTTTTTTTTGTAAAAGTCAAATATGTAATTGTCCATAGGAACTCAGCAATTGGTTAGTTGATTATCAGAAAAAAATAGAAAATATATTTTAAGCAATTTGTTCTTATTATATTTTTTTTTATAGTAATCGTAATAATAATGCTAATTATAATAATAAGTATAAATATGTATTTGATACAAAATATAATTACTTAATAAAAAGTTGCAACTTATTCATTACTTTCATTGATTTGCTTCAATCCACATCATAATCGCAGATGTCACTATGTGTCGGTAATGCAAACCAAAAGGAAGAAGAACGCGTCATCGCAAGTCTGCTTTTTCTTTGATTTCGGTAACAATCTCTTCTTATTGCTTATAGGTCACTACTGACCATTAGAAAAGGCTCTAGCTATCATTTATTGTGACTGCTGTTGCTAAAGAAGCTCTGGCAAGTGGTCGTGAAATTTGGTGAGGAAAATGGCTCAAATTGGATAGCTAAGGGTTAGGAAATTTTTTTTAAAGAACTAGGTTAAAGATTTGGCAAATGTATTACTCTGCTAACTATGATGTGGCATCGATATAACACTAATATAACATGGAATACCCACAAATTAAATGCAATATTCATTTCGTTAAACTTTCGATGACTTATTTCATTCTCATTTATATATTTGATTACATATTCTAACATTATTAGTGCAATATGAATTATTACTATCTAATGATCTACACTTACCCATCTAATAACAATTTAAAGGAAACAAATATTAAGATCACATTTGGAGTTGTTGAAAGCAAGATTGTTAAGATCGAGATCCTACCCAGAATTGTATATATATATTTTTTTTTTGCCATAGAGGATAGGGATTGTAGATCGTAAGATCCTACAAAAAACTTAAAATTTCTTTTCTAAATAATATAATTTATGTAAAAGACCAATTATATTATAAACTCAAGTAAAGTTTAAGTGTCATAGTAATAGTATAATATAATTATTGATACAATATAAGTAAAATTTAAACTTAATATACATCAATATAATTAATAAAATAATCAACACAAGTCTGAAAGAAATTCATAAATAAACACATTATTGACAAAAAAAAAAGTACAATTTCTATAATTTAAATATTTAGTAATTGACTTTTAATAAATTTAAAATGTATAATGATTTTTTTCCAATAAGTAAATAATTTAAAATTAGTAGTTTTTTCTTCCTAAATGAAATAAGTTCAACTTACAGAGAGAAAAAACTGGTAATTTGAATGTCCATTAACTGTAAGAAATATATATATATATATATTAAATTTACAGTAAGATAATTACAAAATAATTTAAATTATTATTTAAAAAATTGTTATTAGACAGTTATCCTGAGTTAGCAAATTTCGTCCAATTGATGACCAAAATGAAATGTTTTTAATAGATTTAGAACCAAAATAGGATGTTCTTAATAGGTTTAGGATCTAAACAAAACATTTAATAGATTAGAGATGAAAACAGAATGAAAATTAAATGTTAGGGATCATCCATGCAATTTATTTCCAACAAAAATCAATACTCGTGTAGGATAAGTAAGATCTTTCGATCCTATGATCTTATGATCCTAGTCGTGATTCTATCACACCTTGGATCCTACAACGTTTTGATAAGATTTTTTGTGTTACGATCAAGATCACGATTTTAACATCCTTGGTTAAAAATTTCATAATTTTGGTTAAAAGTATATTGCAACAATAAAGAATATTTTAAGCATGCAAGTTAATGTAAATCCAAGCAATATCAAGATAATTATCCACCGTATACCCTTGGCTCAAAAATGAAAATAATCAATACAATAAAATTTTGAAGATAATCTTTTATTTATTTATATATATATAATCAAAAGCATCTATATAATGCATTTTAATGATCTGCAATAATGAACATATAACTGGAGCAAATTACATCAGTTCACAGATACATAGGGTCTAGCAAGTTGCTAGCCCCTTTATAATAATCCTTTTGAAGCCAAATGCTATACTCCAATAGGTCAAGCAATCATTCCACTCAAATTAAATTGTTCATTCTACATCTACTCCTAAACCACAAGTAAGACAATGCCTGAACATCTACCAGAATCTATGCACCCCATTTTGTGTTCTCAGCAAACACCTTTTCGTTCATTCCTTTCCATAATATCAAAGTAGTTGTGCACACTAAATCATTCAATGCTTGCTTCTGCTCTTTGTTTAATTGTAGGCTAATAAACTTAACCAAGATCTCATTTAAATCCAATTCTACTAAGCTATCAACTTGCCATCACAGGCAAACTAAATTCTAGACTAGAGAAGCTGATTGATGGTGAACCAACACATGATTTATGCATTTAGTTGAAACATTACATAATGGGCAAGAGGTATTACCATATTGACTCCACAAACCATTAGATTACTTATTGTCGGTAGCTGATCTTAACGTTCCTTCCATTTAAAGATGTTAACTTTATGAGGTAACAATGCTTCATCAGAATTGGCCACCGGAGATATTCATATATAAGGAAGATAGAAATAATACTCATTTTTATGGAATTCAAAAAACACTTGAGTCAACATTAATGTATTATATTAGGGAGTGAGGGGGTCGGAATTTGAACCCCTATCTTCTCCATATCCCCGGACCCTTTAGCCATTTAGCCAAAGGCTATGATAGCTTATAAACTAGTTATATAGGATCTTGAAAGCAGAGTGGTAACATACTAACCACCAATCAGACTACTAAATAGGACCCAAATGAAAGGAGTAAAATCAAGTACAACCTAAAATTACATATGAAGTAGGATAGACTTGAAAGGAATGCAGACTAATAATTGCAATAAAGTCCAAAACGGTAGACCATGAAACCAACTAAAAGTTAATAAGCATCAACAATGACATGAACAATTGATTGTTAATTTCCATTGATTGATCTCATCTCATGCAACGCCATTAAAAATCAAACCACAGCTATAGACAATGCCATTGAAAATGGATTCATAACTATTGATGCCATCGTTAGGATCATCAATCTCTACAACGATCGGACGCCAAGTTGGTCATGTTACGCGCGCACGTGACGGTGTCCCCAACACGCCGCTTACGTGCACGCTGCGCAGTTGCCGCATACACTTGCTAACTAACGGACGGGCAGCCTCTGGCTGGACAGAGAAAAAGAAGTGGATAAAATCCCAATTTCACGGCGAATTATCTTTACTATTTTTTATTTAACACGTCTATTCCTCATTTCATCTCTATCATCTCGTGCGGACAAACACTTGCCCTTTCACGGCGTCTTCGAACCCCACGTAACGGCATTTCACGACGTTGACGCCCGCGATCGTCACCGACCCGGTGTTTCCCGGGACCGGGTTCGCCGTCCTCCGGTGGGGTCCCAGCCACTTGTTCTGCATGTACCGGTTCTTCCTCCATGGGGGCACAGACAGCTTTCTGCTCTTGAGCGATCTCCTCGCTGAATCGCTCATCACCTTCACGATTTTCTTCAATTCCTCGCTCCGCCCCACGAATACCTTCGGCAGCGACTGCAATAGCCTCGAGTAATCGCTCGTCGGTCTCGCGATTTCGAACTCGGACGCGAAATCTATCTCGATTATGCACCGTGTCTGCGACGAATGCACGACATCAATGAACTCGTAGTTGCCGGATGTAACGCCGCCGGAGGTGGAGGAGCTCCATTTCGTCCTACAAATGGCCGCATTGTGGCCTAATTCCCGAAGCCGCGCCATGATCTTGCGGCGGAAGACAGATTTCTGACTGCAGAATCCGGAAAACAATTCCATTGCGCCGGAAACATGAGAATAAATGAGATTACGGTAGGAATCGGCAATAGCGACAGAAGCCAACGTGGCGATGGTCTCCAGAGCGTGGGAACAGTCAGGCGCCGAGTCTGCTGGTTCCGAGTCGGAATCGTATCCTTGATTATCGGCAGCGTCTCGGTCGTCGTGGAGGAAGCCGTGAACTAGCTCGGAAAGACACGGGTCGGAATCGTCGACGGAGTGTTCGCTACCGCTGCTGGCGTAGTTTAGTTCGGCGTTGGCCATCAGATGGGCCTTGAACTTATCGGCGAGGCCGTCGGCGTGTCGTTTCGCTCTTCCAGAACCATCCATTTTTTTTTTATTTACCGGTAGTACTTAATTTTATTGTTGTTGATGCAGGTGAGAGAGGGAAGAAGAAGACTTTATAAAGGATAGAGCTTCGGCGAAAAAAAAACTGGAGAAAAAGGAATTAAATGAGAATATTCGCGGGCAAGTCTGTTGGATGGATGATTAATGAGTTTAAATTAGCGCTAAGAGCGTGAGGATATACCCGGATTTGTACCCGGGTCAGAAGGAGGAGCATATCCGACGGTACCAATGGATTATTCGTATCGGGCATGGTGGCTACGTGGAAGGAGGAGATTCGCGCTGGTCTCTTTCTGTCAGGAGTGGGCCCCTAAATTTTAAGGGATAGGACCCAGGAAAAAAGGGGGGCCGGGAGGTGGCGCCGAGTTTGTCTCTTCGTACAAGTTAAGGGTTAATTTGGGCTAGTCTTGCTGCAAATGATTCACGAGCAGGACACTAGCGAGGGGCAGAAGGAAAGGAAGAGACCGATGCATGAAAGAAACAAATAGCCACAAGTAAAGGGAAAAAAAAAAAAACTGATTTAATTTCTTCACCCAGACATGTGATTGTGACGCAAATGTTCCATCCGGTTACATCCCATATCTCAAAATTTCGAAACATTCAAACACTAGAAGTGTACGGAGGTGTATGTGTTCCAAGTTGCACAAATCACCAGAGGCCGGGGAAGTGTCCCTCATCGAATCTGGGGGGTTCTGGAGCAGCAGGGGAAACGCCTTGGCCACTCTGTCTGCTTCTAGGCCTATTAAGATCCTTCCGCTGCTCATCAGCATTGCCGCGCTGCCTTGGTCTGCCATCCCTCTCCTGGCTGCCGGTGCTGCTGTTATAGTTCCTCTCTTTGTCGTCGCCCCCACTGGACTTATCTTTGTCATCCCTAGCATAGCGTCGCCGCCTGTAGATGCTGCCCCTCTCATTATCACCGCCGTTAGTATAGGCTCGGCCTTTATAGTTCATTCGCTTCACAAGAACCCACGTACCATCCTCGAGCTCTCGAAGTATTTCATCCTTAGCAGGCACCACGAACTTTGTGACGGGCACACACACACGCTTAGGCTGCATCATCAAACCAAAAGAGATATTAGAGACACACGGGAAAACTCTACCTTTGGCTGCAGTGTTTCAAAGAATAGGAGCTAGTAATGCAGACTTGTAGCAGCACCTAATCTCAAACCAACTGGCTTGCTAAATGGACTCTGGATACACATTAGATCGGCAACTTAGCCATTACCTTGTGAGCTTTTTTATTTGCTTGCTCAGCACCCTTCACAGAGGACTCCTGCACATTCCAATTCAAGCAGGAAAGAAAGCATTAGGAGCAAATGACAAACGCCACTGTCTCATTTAGTGGAGTTAATAGAAACACACAAACTCACCATCTTAGTGCGCTCTTCTTCCTTCTTCCCCACAAGTTCCTTAGGCTCAAATTCATCCTTCTTCCCAATAAGTTTCATAGACTCAAATTCCTTGTCTATAACTAGCCTTGGCTCAGACCTCCCGAAAGCTTCCAACGCTTTTCTTTTCTCAAGTTGTTGTGCCTCGAACTCTTTCAAAGTAAATGTCTGCAAATTAGTAAAATTTCAGAGAGTTAATAAAGCCCCAGTCATTAACGGCTAATGAGCTGCTAGAAAGCAATCATCCAATAAACTATCTATACAAGTTTGTCTTCCTCCTTAGGCTTGGACTCCTCTTGTCCTTCAGCAGACTTTCCTGACCTACGGTCTTTTTCTTTTTCTCCTACGGTCATATGAGCATCCCTGTAAAACAGAACACACAAGGCACACATAAATAACTAACAATATAAAACTCAAGTGATTATGCTGCTATTCTAAAATTTTCACCAGTTAAAATCAACAAGACACGGGAAAAGTACCCGTCAGCAGTAGTTTTGACAGACTGCTTATCCTCCTCAGTGCCATCCCCAACAACAGACTGCTGCTCCAAAACCCTTGATGAATAGTCGGATCCTTCAATGCTTTCACTTTTACCATTCAAATCTTCACTAATCGACCCCTTCTTTGACACCCTACCCCTCCGTCCAACAACCGACCAAGAGCCATTATCATCATTATCTTTCATCACATTACCTTGTTCTACAACTCTCTCACCAGAGTTCTCTTCATGAATATAAGCATTATTACTGCCGTTCTTCCTCTCATACCTCATATCGCCAGCACCTCTCCTGTATCCACCGTCATAACCTCTAGACCTTCGCTGATAAGCATTGCCACCTCTAAAGCCATCGTTGTAGCCATTGTTATTTCTCTGGTTGTAGCCGTTGTAATTTCTTTGGTAGCCATTAGGCCCCACATAATTTCCCTGACGGTTAATGTTTGGCTGTGGATCAATGGGGCTCTGTTGCCCAGCAATCTGAACAGAATAGTCAGCACCACCGTTATTGGATTCCTCTTGCTGGTAGCTATTAGGCTCGGCATAGCTTCTCCGGGCGTGATTGTTTCCGTCCACTTCATGTCGCTGTTCAACTACAGTTTTCTGCCCTCCTGCAGCTTTCTTAACCGAACAATCAGCACCACCAGTCATAGCTTCCTTCTGCAACTTCAATCTCTCAGCCTTGGCTTCAGCCTCAGCATTGTTCTTGTCGTTGTTTTTGGTCCTCAAAACATAAGGCCTGGCATCTGCTTCAAACAGCCGAACAAAACAGTTAGCACAGAAGAGAACCGAGCAGCTGTTTTGAACAACCGTGACTTTTCAAAGTAACCGCTGACAAGCCACGAAACCAGAACCACATTAACTGTAATTAGAGGCCTATGGACATATCATGTGCCAGAAAATTTCCAAACAACATGCATTGAAACACCCGAAAAACAAATAAAATTAAAAACCTGGGGCAACAAGGTTTCAAGATGAAGCAAAACCTGATTGCTGCGATAATTCAAACTTGATTAAAAAAAATCAACAAAAAACTCTGAAAAGGATAGGCGCTAAAAGGATTGGAGACAATAAATGAAGACACAATGTCAGGCGTTTTGTGAAACCCGATTATGAAACCACAAAAAGAAACAAACTTGGGGACACAAGGGATTCAAAATCGAACTGGAAGAGAAAAAAACAGCTACGGTTACAAGAAGATTTAATTTTATTACCAAGACGGGGTTGATATTCAATGCGCTTAGCCCTTGTGTCAATTGGGGCTTTCACTACTTCTCCCCTTTTCTCTTCCGTCTTTTCTTTTTTGGCCTTGACCTCCTTCTTCTCCGCCTTCAATGCCTCCTTCGTCTTCTTCTTGGAGGGGCAGACGAATTCCGGGTCATCTTCCACGTCGCAGCCTAAAAGACCGAACAAATTGCCTTCTTTAGAGAAGACCATGATCGATTCTCAGAAGAGAACCACGAATCGGAAGGGGAGAGTACCGAGAGACGGCGACCGAGGCCTCGCGAGACGACTCTTTCAAGGGAGAATTAAAGTCGCCATTGTTTGGCTCTGGGAGAGCGAAAGCAAGAAATCGTAAAGCGAAAAAACAACAATTTATTGCTTCAACTCGGACTCATAACCGCCATTATAATGGCGCAGCGTGGGGAAAGATCAGGGAGAAGTAGGGTTTGTGAAGTGTGTTGTTGGGGCATGGTGCGAGGCTTCTTATATATAGCAGTGAGGAGCGAGGGTTTCCTTGGGGGCCAAGATAAAAGTTCTACTTCGGATTGTTTCGAATTACAGAATTGTCCCTGGACTTCCGTTTACTTAGCGCTGTCAACTTTCAAAGCCCGCGGATATCGCATCCATGAGATAAAAGAGAGTAACAGGCTTAACTTTATTTATTTTTTTTGTAGTTATTATTATTATTATTGTTGTTGTTGTTATTCCTTCACAATTTTTTTTTGTTTTTAACTTCTCACCCAGCCAGGTTTTTTTAGGAAAATATTACAATGCATTGAATGCATACTTCTGAGATAAGTAACAAGTGTAATTAGGATACTTAAATGCATGATTATTTAATCAAATTAACCAATTATCATTACTTAAAGTTTATGTTGAACATGTGACAGCGATCGCCATTTGAAAAAAAAGCTCATCTCATTTTTTTTTATTTCAATCTTAATCTTACACAGTATTGTTGCCAATAGGAGTAATATTATTTTGTACTTGATACATATGTTAGTCTACAACTATTTTAATAGTTTCGCCATATATTTTCTTTCTTTCTTATTGTTTTATTGTGGATAAGGATAACAGAAAAAAAAAAAAAAGGAAGGAAACAAGAGCTAGGCAAGCAGCCTACACCTCAGAAATAGCACAGCCAAAACATAAACTAGGAATAGGCGAACTTCAAAATATGCATGACACTAACAATTTAATAAAATTTTCTCAGATACGGTTTCCAGTACGGTTAACAAAATTCTTCTATCAAATCAACACATTTTGGGGTTCACCTATTCCCGGTTTATAAGTCGAAATGAGGGTTTACTAATTACTATTGTTTCTATATATCTGGGGACTAAGTATTGTTTAAGGGTAAAATTTACCGGGGGTCACCTAGCTTATTTTTTTGTCCTAAACGGGTACCTTACCTTTAAATTGTCCTACCGAGGTACCTTAACTCTTATCGCGTGTCCTATTTGGGTACTTTCCGTTGATTCCATCGTTAAGTCTCACGGAAATTGCTGACGTGGCATTAATTAATGCTACAATAAACGTAAAATAATAACTTTGGACCCTAAACTTTTCTAATAACTAATTCTAACCCTTAAACTTCCACCAAAATTATTTTAGCCACCGTCAACCTCTTCCTCTGTCGCCCACCATCCCAGCCGCCCTCGATCTCTACGTCGTCCTCCCCGTCCTCCGCAGTATCCTCCGATTTGTCCTCCGTAACTTTCGACAATTCATACTCGGAGCAATTCATACTCGAAGATAACAGAGAGCAAAATTCCTGATAACTCCCGAGAGCAATGTAAGAGCGATAGACGAGGCAGTCGCGCTCGACGGCGTCCTCCGGCGACAGATTGGGGAGGTCGTTGCTGTTGATGGCGGCTTGATATGTGCCGAGGTAGAAGTTGTTCCTCAAGCTGAACAACTAATCCAAGACCAGGCGGGTCAGTCGGGTCTAGGTGAAATCAGGGTCTCCGAGCGAGAATTACTTAAGGCCGTCGCCGATGTCCCGCCGGTGTTATTCTCCCACGCTGCTAGTGAATTGGGCCCCCGGGTCAACCAATTCTGCTCAAGCTCATCTTCGGAGGAATCCGTTGTCGTCGCTGCCAGTCCCTCGACGCCGCTGCCTTTTGTGACCCGCCCCGCTTGTTACTCTTCTTCCTTCTCCTCCGCTTCATCCTGCGAAGTTTCAGAATCTGAGAGCTGCTTGTCAGCTCAGAACGCTAGCAATCCCCAATTGTCCTTCCAGGAGGAGCGAGATCTGTTCAAAGGCCTTAGGAGCATGGACGTTTACGAGTAAGAACAAGCTGTGATTTCGCTGAGGAGAGTCACTAGAACTAAAGAAGAGGCTAGGGTTTCGCTCTGCAATTCCCAACTGTTCTTGGCCATCAAATCACTGATCGAGTCGCGATACGGCGTCATCCAGACGAACACAATCGCTTCGCTGGTGAACGTTTCGCTCGAGAAATCGAACAAGGTGATGATCGTACGGTCAGGACTCGTTCCAGCCTTGATTAACGTGTTGAAGTCCGGATCTGGCGAGGCACGGGAGCACGCTGCTGGAGCTCTCTTCAGCCTGGCATTAGACGACGAGAACAAGATGGCAATCGGCAAAAGGAGGACGATGAGGATGAATTGGAGGACGGGGAAGACACTGCAGAGGATGAATCGAAAGCTACGGAGGACAAATTGGAGGATGATGCGGAGGACGGGAGGACGACGTAGAGGTCGAGGGCGGCTGGGATGGTGGGCGACAGAGGAAGAGGTTGACGGTGGCTAAAATAATTTTGGTGGAAGTTTAAGGGTTAGAATTAGTTATTAGAAAAGTTTAGGGTCCAAAGTTATTATTTTACGTTTATTGTAGCATTAATTAATGCCACGTCAGCAATTTCCGTGAAACTTAACGATGGAATCAACGGAAAGTACCCAGATAGGACACGCGATAAGAGTTAAGGTACCTCGGTAGGACAATTTGAAGGTAAGGTACCCGTTTAGGACAAAAAAATAAGCCAGGTGACCCCCGGTGGATTTTACCCTATTGTTTAAAATGTTGTCTACTGGTTGAAAATGGTGTGGGAATAAATAGTCTAATGTGGAAACCATGGAGCAACCGCGGTTTCAAAATTTCCTGTCATATTGCGGGGTACTTGTTGTTGTTGGGCTTTTCCTAGAGAATTGAAGCCTGATCCAACTCAGTGTGTTAATGGATCTGGGTTATTGATATTTTTTGCAGGCTTCTGGCGACCCATCAACTATGATTCGTTGCTGTCTAGCCCATCAACTAATCGGTCTTTGTTCTTGTTCATTTTTGCCTTACAGAAAGAAAGAACTCAATGTCAACAAAGAAAAGAAAGAAAAAGGATCCGGACACAAAATAAAGATGCCAGACGGTTGTATCCTTGTTAAAATGGTAAAGATTGGAAATAAGTTCAAACATCAAACGAATTCGCTGTACATATCATGGTAGTAGGTTAGATTAGTAGGAGTAGTATTTCACCAGGCCTAAAAGACATTTCTCTCTTCAATCTGTTGGTGCACATATTTTTTGCGACCGACTTCGCGCGTGCGTGGATTGGTAAGAAAAAGCCCAACAAGAGAGGTTTTTATGTGCCAGACATTTTTAAGCTCATTAATTCGGCCCCAAGATTGGAGTTGAACCGCATTAATGGACTTACCGATCGAGAGGGCTCAGTTCAAAAGTCCTCAAAACCAAAAAGCAACGAAGGGTTCCATCCAAATTGAGTTCAGATGCCTCACTAACAAACTCAATTAACAAACAGGAACAGGACAAAGCCTGTGTAACAAAGAGATGTTGTCTACTTTTTAATCACAGTGGAATGACGTTAATTACTCCACATTAATATTAACCAGTCTGCCAATTAACCCATCGTTTAGGTTAAGAATTGAGGTCATTATCATTATAAATTAACTCGATACATATAACTAATTATTATGTCTTATGTGAGGAATTTTAATTTTAAAAGGTAGCGTGTCTTTCAGTTTACAGTGCATGGACGCATAGCTTCTTCTTCTTCTTTTTTTTTTTTAATTAGTCGTAGCAATAAATAATATACTCCCCATATTGTATTGTTGTACGTACAAGAAATAATACTATATACCATTATTATTCTCATCATCATAGACAGCCAGTTTTGTATATATTTGCGCGTACAAGTTATTAGACCTGTTAATTAATTTCTTTTGGAGGTCAATTATACAATTAATTACTCCAAGAGCTAGAATATGTATGAAAATTAAAGAAAGAAGTAGGAGACAGTAGTCCAGCACACAGGTATATCATATATAGACTGGCCTCCACCTGCACGACCTCATGTGTTGGTTGGTTGGAGCCAATATGTCCCTCACCGGCTTTACATGTAAAGCGACTCTTTTCGACCCCAACTTTAATTAGCATCCATATATACATACATAGACACACATATATATCCCGCCCTAATCACCACCTAATTAATTTACTTGTCTTTAAGCCAAAACACAAATCTCATGCTGCTAATTAGACACACCAGCATATATATGCTTTTAACTCCTCCTGAAACGAGAATTCCTAATTCGCCAAAACCTGACCAATCGAAACAACTAAAACAACTTAATCTGTGACCGGAGCAACAAAAGAATAATGAACTTGATATCAGATTTACAGTTAACCTTAGTGGCGAGATATAAACTCGAGAACGGCTGGGGATTCAGAGCGGGAGATGGGCTTTTTCCTCTTGAGATAATGATCGATACTGACCGGAAACTGGAGGCCGACAATTGGTTGAGTGAGAGATGGGCTTTTTTCCGGTAGTAGCATTTCCTTCCTGTGTTGTCCTTCTTCGGCTTTTCTCCGGTAAAGGCTGTAGTATCCATTCTGCCGTTCGCGAAAGAGAAATCTGACTGAGAGCAGAAATTTAGATAACTTCGAGGATTACGAGGAGGTGGCAAAGACGGTGACACATATTGACTATTGAAGCCGGAGATGTTTTCAAGTTACTCCCATATCCTATTTTTAAGGCAAGAGGAGAAAATTACCTACTATAGTTTTCGTCATCAATAAATCGGCCATCATAGTTTTCTCATAGTTAATTGACCATTGATTTTTTCGTAATTCGTCATTGCGGTTAAAATGATCTAGCTATATAATGATTTTGAACATTCTGATAAAATAGTGATAGACGTGTCATGCATGCATTGAAGAAAAAGTAATGCATGGTAGTCCTATCAAAGAATGAAAGTGTGAGAAACACATTATATAGCGTAATTGCTATAAATGAAATGATTAAGAGACTAGGGGTGTAGTTTGGCACAAATCAAAGCCCCAAATACAAACCTACAATTGACCCTTTTTCCGATCACCGGAGGTTGCCGGCTAGCACAATGCCATAGCCCGGGAGCCGGCAACACCCATAGGTTGTCGCCGCCCTGTGTTGCGAGAAACCCTGCAATATAGAAATGTTATTGACTCGGGCTAAGGAGTTTTTAAGCCGTTGAATGGCACTCGTGACATGGGATTTTGGTTCCTTAGCCCGTGTTTGATCCTTTCCCTTCTTGAGGTTATTTCTGATCCATTGAAAGAACCCATATTTTGAAGAATTAGATTTAGAGTATCAACTAACCACATAAACTCTAATAATTTAGAGTTTAAATTCGGCTTAAGCAATGCCAATTGGTGTCCGAGACTTTAGGAATATTTACAACGAATCCTTACTCAACAAATCCTAGCAATCCAAAATGATATAAATATTTTTCTCAAGATTAATTCATAGTTTAATGGGATATTGGGAGGGGGGGGGGGGATATGACTTTTGTACTATTTTTGTAGTTTAGGGACTCATATGCATTAGATAGTGTAATTTAGGGATGAATTGCGTATTTCCCTCTGTAAATCAGCTACATGATCATCATAAAAGACAAAATATTTCACAAAGAAACAAAATATCTTCTCAGTTAGTCATTAAAGTGACTAATTTCTCTTGCATTGGAAACATTAGTGATAGATTTTTACTCAAATAAAATCATTAGTGGTGAATTTAACTGCAAAAAAAAAAAAAAAAACACAACAAACTACAATAGTCGATTTCCATAGTGGCAATTACTACAATGGGTAATTTGCCTCTTTTACCTATTTTTAATTTATTCCCTAAAGAAATCTAAATAAAATGATACTCTTTTATCTTACATCTTATTGAACCATTTGGTTCAACAGGGAGATTAAGAACCTGGAAAAGATTTATATGTTTCCATTTTTACCTTTAACTTTTTATATGTAAATAAAAAAATTTAAAAAAATAAATATTAAAATGACAGTTTAAATGGTAATATAATAAAATAATTTATTAAATATAAAAAAATTATGAAATTTGAATTTATTAAAATAAAATATATTGCAATAATTTTAGGATGGATTGAGGAATTTTTTAAGTTTTAGCCACAATTTTTTTTTTAGAAAGTCATAGTAGCAGTATTTCTTTATTACTACCAAAATAGCATTGAGTCATTGACCTTAAATCCCTAATTGTTTATTGATCAAACGTTATGCATTGGCTGCTGCTAGATATTCTTGTTTTTTGTGCATTGTCGAGTCGACCGCTATCCCATGTGTGTGTATGTATATATTCTTAATGAGTAAACTACACTAAACGTCACTTAGTTTATTTTTATATTCTAAATGAATATTTAAATTTTAAATTATCTTAATAAGGTATCTTTTTTTTTTCAATTATACGTTCCAATCAGCTATTTTCTGTCAATTGTTGTGTTACCTAACGTAAAATGTTGAAGTGGTATAAAAAATACTAAAATAAATTAAGAAATAACACTTGTAATCCTCTAATTTTTTCTATCAACAATTTTGAGCCTAAAATTCTAAATTTATTATACCATCTCCAGCTCGCTACTCCACCCATTCTTCTTCTACTTTTTCCCTGTAGTATCATCCCATGTGACTCAGCAGCTCCTTCTCCACCACACACGCTAGAATCTTTTCTACCGCCACATTCCCATGGTTCGGATCATCCACCATCTTTGCTATCGTTGGATCTTGACAGAGCAGAGATTTTCCAGCGGAGTTTGCGTGGCTAACTCGTTTAACAAGGTTGAGGGTGATTTTGAGTTGTCGGTTTCTGGGTGAGATTTTACAGCGAACTAATTCAATTACGAGATTTCGAGCCACTGGTTTCTGGGCGAGATTTTGTCACGAACTTGTTCAATCGCTAGAGGTGTTTTTGTTTCAAACCATTGGTTTTTGGGAGAGATTCGACGTCTGGTGTCGCATTTGCTTAGATTGCTGACTCGTTCAATCGTCGGAGATGTGGCCGAGATTTTACAATGCCAATTTTCTGGAGAACGGGTTTCTTGGATTCAAGGAACACTATCGGTTCAGATTCGAGAAACACAATTGGTCATCCGATTCAGACGTTGGAGGAGTCTAGTCGAAAAACACAATCGGTCATTGGATTTAGACCCGGCTTAATTCTTTTTTTATTCTCGCAGCGCCACTGGCATCTAAGAAGCCCAAGGCCAGTAGATTCAATTGGAGGCCGCCGATTGGTTGGAGAATCGAAGAGGCAATAGGTTGAAGGAAATAGCAAAATTTGAGGTGCTAGTAAGCGAGATTTTGAGGGGGACGATGGATTTAATGTCGTTGTTGTAGTCGCCGTGCGTAGCATATGAGCTATAACAGCGACGGTGGCCGAAAAGCAAAATGAGGTAGTGGTGAAGAGCATAAGAAGGAGAAAGAGGACAAGGGAGGTCATTAAAAAAATTTAGGGTTTAAAATTGTTGATAGAAAAAATTAGTGTTATTTTACAGTTTATTATGTAGTAATTTTATCCAAATAAATTACCAAAAATCCACGTTTCGACATAATTTAGTTAAAATTTCTATTTTTAAAAATTAACTGAAAATTATTTAAAATATTAGATAATGAGATGAATAGGGAAATAACCGGAAGGAAGGAATAGTTCTACCTGACGAGGTTATCAGAAAGTTGGCGAAAAGAGAGTTGGAAAAAAAACTAGAGGAAGAAAAGGAGAAGAACAAGAGAATGCTCCTCGACATACAATAGCTCGGTCATAAAACACAACAACTTGAAGAGAAGATTGAATGCCAAAAACAAGTCATCTCCCAATTGGTTGAGGAAACTGACCAAAAAGAGATGAGGGCAAGATATTGGAAAGATCAATACAGATTTTCTCAAGATCAATTGCAAACATTTTTGGTAGAAGTCAGGAAAGTAACAGAGCAAGCCCAATTAATAGGCGAAGAAGCCAAGGAGTTAGAAGAACTGAGCTGTCCTACTCCATCAGTAAATGTTCAAAGAATGATGGAGTTCATATCTAAGGCCAGAAAACAGTATTGTACTTTGGGTCGTTTCTTTTAAGAAACAAACCTTTGCTGAATGTAATTGAGAAGTTCTATTATAGTTCTTCTTTTACCAAGTATTTACAATATTCATGCATGCATCCATTACATCAATCATAAATACACATAGAATCTAATAAAATAAATATTCCTTTAAAAAGGTAAAATTGGACCTCAATACCGATATTCAACTCGATTCTAAACAAGATTAATGGCAGAACAAGCCGAAAGACGTCTCATGGAGATGGAGTCCAAGATAGAAAGTATGGCAGAACAGATGAGACAGTTGATGAAACTAATCAAAGGGAAAGCAACTCAAGCTCCCATCAAAGAAGTACAAGATCCCACTTATCCTCCGGGATTCACCCCGCAACGAGTCTCAGTCCAAGAAAACATGTTTCAGGAACCAGGACCGTCTGCTAGTGTTCACCTGAAACAAGACACCGTACATGAAGAGAAGAAGATGTTACCAAAAGAAGAAGCAGAATCTCAAAAACTCGAAACGATAGAAAAGAGACTGGATGGAACCTTTGCCTCGAAATCAATATATTTTCATTCATCGGGATTGTAAGGATGGAACCTTTGCCTCGAAATCAATCAATTTTCATTCGTCGGGGTTGTAAGGATGGAACCTTTGCCTCGAAATCAATCAATTTTTCTTCAAAACGATAGGAGAGTTCCTATCGTCGAGGTTTTAAGGTAGGACCCTTAACCTCAAAATCATTAATTTTCCTTCAAACGATAGAAGAGTTCCTATCGTCGAGGTTCTAAGGTAGGACCCTTAACCTCAAAACAATCAATTTTCCTTTAAACGATAGGAGAGTTCCTAAAACCTCAAAACAATCAATTTTCCTTCAAACGATAGGAGAGTTCCTATCATCGGGGTTCTAAGGTAGGGCCCTTAACCTCAAAATCATCAATCTTCCTTCAAACGATAGGAGAGTTCCTATTGTCGAGGTTCTAAGGTAGGACCCTTAACCTCAAAATCATCAATTTTCCTTCAAACAATAGGAGAGTTCCTATTGTCGAGGTTCTAAGGTAGGACCCTTAACCTCAAAATTATCAAAATTTCCCTTCAATGATAGGAGAGTTCCTATCGCAGAGGCTCTAAGAAAGATTCCTTAACCTCATGGTTTAGGCGGCGAGAAGGTTCTTAAGGCCTAGCTGACCCGGACGAAATTTGGTAACGACTTTGCATACATCATGTCCCATGAAGCATGCAAAGGGGGGCAGCTGTTGACACCCAATTTCGTCCGGCCTTTTAAAAAAATTTTTAAAAAAAATTAATTAAAAAAATTGTTTTTATTATTATTACTGAAAATTTTTAATTAGTTTAAAATACATTTTTGTTTTGTGAAGATTTGATTTAAAATGATATATATATCTATATGTGTATGTTTGAAAGAAAAGAAAATTTTAGGAAAAAAATGACAAAAAATTAAAAGTTTGAGGTAAAAATGACAAAATTGAGAAGTTTCGGGCAAAATTAACAAATTATGAAAGTTCCAGGAGCTTTGGGTAATTTTTTGCGTCAATTTTGGGCCTAAACGGACGTTTCTGGCCCAAATTCACAGAAAACGACAAAATTGTCAAAATCAGAAGCTTCTGAAACTTATCCAGAGCCTGAGAAACGTAAAGGAGTGAAATTGTTATTTTACCAATTTAAAAGATAAGTTTGAAATTTTTTATTAATTTATCCATCAACAGTTCAGCCAAACTTTCTCTATAAATAGGCCTCCAAATTCAGTGATGAACACATAAAAAAATAGAAAGAAAGCTTAGAGCTCCGTTTAAAAAAAATAAAAAAATTTCAGTCCTTGTCCCTAGCCTCTGCCTCTTTACCCAAAAAAGACCCAAACTTTCCCTATTTGCCGTTATCCTCCTTGCCGTTTCCACCTTTTTCCTCCCGTTACGCCGTCCGGTCGCCGTTGTTCCGCCCTGCCGTCCTTTCCCTCGCCGTCACTCCGCCATCCCGCCGTGCTCGCCGCCGTTCCCTGCCGCCGTGCCGTCACACCGGTCGCCGTTGTTCCGCCCGCTGCCTTCCCCTCCGTCGCGTCCTTTTCTTTCCGTGCCAACCACCGCCGTCGCCCCTTTTCCCCTTGCACACCGCCGTCGCCTCGCCGCCCCATGCCCTCGCTGCCTACCTGCCGTTGCACCTCCGTCCCACGCCGCCGTCACCTCGCCACCCCACACCCTCGCCGCCGTGCCCAGCTGCCCAACCCTTTCGCCCCTTGCGCCCGCGTCGCGTCTTTCCTGGGAATTCAAAATTCAAAATAAAAAGGTACAACTCTCATTTAATCCTTCATCTTTTCAATTTCTTTCACTTTGGTTACTAATTAGGAAACAAATGACAAAAAATTAAAAGTTTGAGGTAAAAATGACAAAATTGAGAAGTTTCGGGCAAAATTAACAAATTATGAAAGTTCCAGGAGCTTTGGGTAATTTGTTGCGTCAATTTTGGGCCTAAACGGACGTTTCTGGCCCAAATTCACAGAAAACGACAAAATTGTCAAAATCAGAAGCTTCTGAAACTTATCCAGAGCCTGAGAAACGTAAAGGACTGAAATTGTCATTTTACCAATTTAAAAGATAAGTTTGAAATTTTTTATTAATTTATCCATCAACAGTTCAGCCAAACTTTCTCTATAAATAGGCCTCCAAATTCAGTGCTGAACACAGAAAAAAATAGAAAGAAAGCTTAGAGCTCCCTAGCTTTAAATAGGCCTTTTTTTTAAACGGAGCTCTAAGCTTTCTTTCTATTTTTTTCTGTGTTCAGCACTGAATTTGGAGGCCTATTTATAGAGGAAGTTTGGTTGAACTGTTGATGGATAAATTAATAAAAAATTTCAAACTTATCTTTTAAATTGGTAAAATGACAATTTCAGTCCTTTACGTTTCTCAGGCTCTGGATAAGTTTCAGAAGCTTCTGATTTTGACAATTTTGTCGTTTTCTGTGAATTTGGGCCAGAAACGTCCGTTTAGGCCCAAAATTGACGCAAAAAATTACCCAAAGCTCTTGGAACTTTCATAATTTGTTAATTTTGCCCGAAACTTCTCAATTTTGTCATTTTTACCTCAAACTTTTAATTTTTTGTCATTTGTTTCCTAATTAGTAACCAAAGTGAAAGAAATTGAAAAGATGAAGGATTAAATGAGAGTTGTACCTTTTTATTTTGAATTTTGAATTCCCAGGAAAGACGCGACGCGGGCGCAAGGGGCGAAAGGGTTGGGCAGCTGGGCACGGCGGCGAGGGTGTGGGGCGGCGAGGTGACGGTGGCGTGGGACGGAGGTGCAACGGCAGGTAGGCAGCGAGGGCATGGGGCGGCGAGGCGACGGCGGTGTGCAAGGGGAAAAGGGGCGACGGCGGTGGTTGGCACGGAAAGAAAAGGACGCGACGGAGGGGAAGGCAGCGGGCGGAACAACGGCGACCGGTGTGACGGCACGGCGGCAGGGAACGGCGGCGAGCACGGCGGGATGGCGGAGTGACGGCGAGGGAAAGGACGGCAGGGCGGAACAACGGCGACCGGACGGCGTAACGGGAGGAAAAAGGTGGAAACGGCAAGGAGGATAACGGCAAACAGGGAAAGTTTGGGTCTTTTTTGGGTGAAGAGGCAGAGGCTAGGGACAAGGACTGAAATTTTTTCCTTTTTTTTAAACGGAGCTCTAAGCTTTCTTTCTATTTTTTTCTGTGTTCATCACTGAATTTGGAGGCCTATTTATAGAGGAAGTTTGGCTGAACTGTTGATGGATAAATTAATAAAAAATTTCAAACTTATCTTTTAAATTGGTAAAATAACAATTTCACTCCTTTACGTTTCTCAGGCTCTGGATAAGTTTCAGAAGCTTCTGATTTTGACAATTTTGTCGTTTTCTGTGAATTTGGGCCAGAAACGTCCGTTTAGGCCCAAAATTGACGCAAAAAATTACCCAAAGCTCCTGGAACTTTCATAATTTGTTAATTTTTCCCAAAACTTCTCAATTTTGTCATTTTTACCTCACACTTTTAATTTTTTGTCATTTTTTTCCTAAAATTTTCTTTTCTTTCAAACATACACATATAGATATATATATCATTTTAAATCAAATCTTCACAAAACAAAAATTTATTTTAAACTAATTAAAAATTTTCAGTAATAATAATAAAAACAATTTTTTTAATTAATTTTTTTTCAAAATTTTTTTAAAAGGCCGGACGAAATTGAGTGTCAACAATCATCAACCCCAATTTTTTTCAATATTATATTCGGTGACAATTATCACAATTTTTTAGCCATAACATGGTGTTAAACAATATCCCTCAATTGGATTTCTGATACATGCTACTCCAACTAAATATTACCCTTATTTGTAGAATTTCTTGACTTAAAACCAAAATTTTATGACGTGAGATGAATATGTTGCTTTTGCAGAACAGGTTAAGAAAGAAGTGTTATAGTTTTAGCCACATAGGAACTTAATATGGTATTAGAAAATATATTGTTATTATTAAAATATTATTTTTTTTCTCTTATATCAGTAAATTATTTTTTTAGTATTATTTATTTTGTTCTATATATAAATTTTTTTATTTTTTTGTATTAAAAAAATGTCTTCTATCATATATATTTTATTTATATTTGACAAATTATGATGAGAAAAATTAGAATACATATAAAATATGTAAAAATAAATTATTGAACAAATTATGTTATTTTAAAATAATATTCAAACCTTTATATTTTTATGAAAATGCTAAAGATATGTGGCGCGGTATACCATACGGTATTATGTTATACCTTAAAAATTTGAAATGCGGTATGTCTAACAGTAACAGTATTTAACACCTTGGTCTCATGCAACTCTAAAGTCTACATGTTGATACAGTTTGGTGGAGCAAGGACCATTTTCCCAATATTAAGCAATCATCATACGTTGGACCATGCTCACACTTATACGCTCAAATTAACAGACGTACTACTAATAACATATGTACGTATAATGTGAACATATATGTCCATGCATTTAATATGCATGTGCCCCTGTGTAAATACTAAAGTGGTGTGAGGGGACATCTCTCTTGGCTGCAGCTGAGGTTCGACTCTCTTCTCACTTCCCCAGCTGTATAAAATGTTATTAGGTCTAATTCGATTATTTTTTGGTTCTCAAATATGTTATACCTAGCAGTAACAGTATTTAACACCTTGGTCTCACGCAACTCTAAAGTCTACATGTTGATCTAGTTTGGTGGAGCAAGGACCATTTTCCCAATATTAAGCAATCATCATACGTTGGACCATGCTTATACTTATACGCTCAAATTAACATACGTACAACTAATAACATATGTATGTATAATGCGAACATATATGTCCATGCATTTAATATGCATGTGCCTTTAAGTAAATACTAAAGTGGTGTGAGGGACATCTCTATTGGCTACAGCTGAAGTTCGACACTCTTCTCACTTCCCTAGCTGTATAACATGTTATTAGGTCTAATTTGATTATTTTTTGGTTCTCAAATAAGTTAATATTTTCCTCATTAAATACTATAACTACCTCATTCAAACACACACACACACACACACACACACAAATTTTGCTGCTCAAGGTTTAGGTGATAGTACACTTTGTCCTCTACCTTGCAAAAGATTATTTGGTCTAATTTGGTTATTTTTCAATTCTCGAATAACTTGATACTTCCTTTTTTAAATACTATAAATTACATCATTTAAACACACACACACACACACACACACACACGTTAATTACAGTTTGTTTCCCGAGATTTAGGTGATGTTACACTTTATCTCATTCCTTTTAAAAAATATACACCTTATCTCATTCATTATACTTTTCCTTCTAAAAAAAAATGTTTTACATTTACAAAAAAAAGAAAGAAAAAATTAACCATTGTCAATGTCTATTAACAGGAAAAATGTTCCATGCATACCGAAATTATTATAATATAATTATCGTACGATTTAAATTAAGACTTAAAAAATTACTGCCAAACAGTGTATTTAAAGAGCAGGAGACAAAGTGTATATTTCTAAAACAGAATTTAATAAAGTGTAATATCAAATAAATCTTGGGGGTGAATTGTAATTAACCCATATACACACACAGATGTTTAAAGTTTAAACACATAATCACTCACTCTATTATTAGTGCTAAACTATTTTGGGTAACCTCAAAATTTTTAATGTACAGTTTATTTATAATGAGTATACATCATATATAGTTCTTAGAACAAATCAGGAATACATTGCATGTATGAGAGTTGATGCAAATGTCTACGACGCAATATCTGAAATCTATTAATATGATTCTTAATTAGGCCTTCTCAGATAGTTATACAAATTTATGTATTCGTCATTGAAGCAATATAATCAAGTTCATTAACATTTCCATTTGTTGGGTTTTGGGTGCGAACGTGCTTAATGTGATGAAGGGGGTATTCAAGTTAACATATATGTGTAATTGATAGAAAAGTACTTTGTGTAAAATCATAACTATACATGTTAATTAGCGATTGATCTTCATGGGTGTTTTTTATATGATTCATGATAATGCGATAAAATATTTTGTAATTATTAAAAATTGTCTGGATGTTATATCTCAAATAGTATAAGCACACGTGTAGATACAAACAATTTACCTAAAGTTTTCAATTTTAATGATGAGTAATTATTGGAAGATGAATGAATTAATCATCTAATTGAAATCATGCTGCTTCATGAAGATAAGATTAATTAATTAAGAGAATAATAAGAGACGTCCCAATAATCCAAATTGGTATCCAAAGAGGTCCGACAGATGATGTTGCTACATTGCATTGAACAATTACCTGCAGGCGTAGCTGTCAACTAAATCTCACCCGGTCGTTTTAATTTAAATCAATTGAGTTTTAAATAATTTATTTTTATTCTTATATCTTTATTTTGGGAACTAATTTTACTTAAAAGTTAATATTATGTAGGTATAATAATTTATTGAAAATACAATTTTTGTAATCTTACTAAATTTTTGTAAATTTTTCTAGTTTTAGGCATTAAAAAAAAAGAAAAGTCATAAAAATTTAACAATATCATGAAAATTTACTTTCAAATAGATTATTGTATCTATATAATATTAACTTTCAAATGAAATTGATTTCAAACAAAAAAAATATATAAAAAAAATAAGTTAGTTGACTTAAGTTAAAACAAATTGTTCCCTAAATTTTAGGTGTCAAACTATGTAGCATTTATTAGTAATAAAGATACTCTACAACACTATGGTAGTTGTAATAATTTGCTTTAATTCACTAAGTCTAGCTACCCCTCCACCTGTTTTTTTCTACATTGTCTTCCTCTTCTATTTTCTATGCATTTTGTTGGGTTTGGATTTTAATTTAAGTCTGGCTGATTGATTTACTTTATTTGTTTCATCCGATCAACTACTATCAACTTTTTTTCACCATTTTTCCTTCATTTTTCTCTTTTAGAAAACTCATTTACTACCATTATTTACTACCATTAGCAGGAGTATTATTTTGTTCTTTCGACACTTTATGGGAAATAGGTCTAGTTGATCTATTTTAGTGGGTCAAGCGGACCTAGAGAGTAGAAAATAACAAGCAGGGATGATAAGACAATTCTAAATGATAGATCATATGATGGTGTTAAAATTGTTTTATTTTTTCATTATGTTAGATTGTATATCAGTTGATCTACTAATAGGGGTTAATCCACCTTTTATTTGTTCAGATCATCTATTGTTCGTTTTAACTATGTAGTTATTTTTTATCCTAGCTTTGTTCCAATTATTTGTAAGTTATCTATTCTATATTTATTATGGTTTCGAGGAAGGTTCGACTAGATTTTGATTCTATTCCTTTCATTTTTTGTTGTAGGAATAAGCATCATTTTTAGTTGACAATCTTATGTTTGTTAAGGATATGCGTAAGTGTTCCACATGGTTGAAAATTGTCCAAAATGAGATACATATGTATGGTAGTGATCTTGTTGTCCCATTAACTTAAGCTTTTGAGAACACGTATGAGACTATTATTGTATGTGATATCTCATTTTATGGATCTTCCCGGTTTAGACCTTCCCAACAAGTGGTATCAAAGCAGATGATTTGATTGGGAAACAATGTTATGCCTCAAGGCTTTTGTTCAAAGGGGAGTGTCATGATCATGTGTAGTAGAGTCACTTGCGACTGATGTGAGAAGGAGATTGTTGAGGACGTGCACAAGTGACTTGTTGCATATGATTGAAGGTTATCCAAAATAAGATACATATATATGGTAGTGATCTCTTCTCTCATTACATACATGTGTGGGGCTACTTTTTGAAAGTGGTATCTCGCTTGATGGATTTCTTTGATTCATACCTCCCCAACAATGTTCTTATTATTCCTTATAGTTTTATATCATTAAATTCCAAATATTTGACAACCAACTGTCCGGATAAAATTGTTTGGAGCTTTGAAACTATAGGTAATTACTCTACTAAATCTTTGTTTGGCAACTCCTACAACATAAATTGCCTACTCAGAAAGTCTTACGGTTAAGATCTATCATCTCAGATGACTAATCTTTTTGCCCTTTTGTGCTCATTGTTTGAAGAATCAGTTGACCATATTTTTATACATTGTTCTTTTGTTGCAAATATGTGGAACAAATTACTACAATACTGGAATGTCTTTTGGGTTATACCATCTGCTATTGGATCCTTATTTTGTTAGTGAACATATTTTGATTATGAAATAATTTCTAAAAAAGTCTAGAACATAGTTTTCTTCACAACTCTCTGGACTATTTGGCAATTCAAGAATAAGAAAACCTTTTAGAACAAGCTGATGAACATGGTGTTAGACCTTATCAAGCTTTGAGTCGGCTTTTGGATTAAAGCTGCATATCTTACCCGCTCTTCTTCAGTTATGGACTTCTTCATCAACATTGAAAACATTTCCATCATAGCATATAGAAGTGATAGCCATTCTATGCTTGGCTTGAGTTTTTCTAATTTCGGGGAACTAAAATTTAATGTATATGGTTTTGCAAAAGGTAAACCAAGTTCTGCAGCAATGGGTGGCTTATTATGTACCACCATGGCGCAGTTCTCGCTTTTTTTTTTTAAACCTGTAAGGATTGATAAGCTTAATTTCTCATATGTTGTGAGAGAAGAACGTTGAGGCTGATAAACTTGCGAAAGAGGGTGTTGATCGAATAGCTCCTTTATCTATTTGGTTATAAGTTTGTCTTCTAGTTTCTTTTATCTCTATAGTTTCCCACATTTTGAGGGAAGGCAACCAAGAAGCTGATGGTTTGGCGAAGCAAGGCGAGCATTAACAAAGTCCTCTAGATTTATGGTTTTGATGTTTAGATTATTTAGTTTTGTCTTTTGTTATAATGTCGAAGGTTGTGTTTGTTAAGTCTACTTTTTAGCAAGTGTTGTTTGGTGTTGTTTTGTTGAGGGCAAGTTTAGGTGCTGGTGTTAAATGTATATTCTTGTTGCATGTACTGGTCATGTTGTTGCTTGAGGCAGGTTCAGTTGTTCGAATTAGTGTAGGTCTGTACGGTTAGATGCTCATTCCTAATTTTGTGTTAATGATATTCTTATCATTATTTAAAAAAGAAAAGAATCAATATATACTTAGTAATGTACGATTACCCCATACTGTGTCCATTTTTTAGTATTAGTATTTGTCTAACTAGAAAAAAAAATATTTACATTATTTTATATTACCTCCCTTATAAATTTTTTGATTGAAAAAATTACAGTGCTTTTTATTAACAATTTCATAAAATTTTCAAGTAAGAGCAATCGTATAATGAAATATTTTTAAAATTTGATAGGTGAATAAGCAAAAAAAAAAATGATTTAATTTCATGGTAATGCAAAAATATTGTCTTAATTTTTTCTCCCTTCAAAGGTTGTTGTGTGTTAGGCTATAGATGGACCGACTTGGCTCCATTAGTTAGCAATATTATCCAAGCTCGAGCTCAATAAGAAACGATATCATAATCCAGACTCAAGCTTGGCTTGAAAGCTCAACTGGTTCAACAACATCAACAGGTAACTGCAAATTTTCAAAGCTTGAGGACTTACATGTAAATGTGAGATAACTTTAGGGGGTAAAATTGGCACCATTCTCATTTATAGTGGTAATCTTTCAACAATGGTGTAAATGAAAGTTTTGAAACTAATAGTGGTATGTGTACTCATGTTCAAATTTTAGGGGATAATGTAATTAACCCCATATTTTCTCTAATTAGGCTCAAACTCAAATTGTGATCATTTTTATTTATAAGTTTCATTACGCTCAATAAGTGTAAAAGTTGAATGCCACTAGACTTAAGCTCCTGTATGTAGGATATATCTACACATTTTTTATTTCTCACCAAGGAATTCAAACTTGCAAACAAAACATTAGTTAGGACTAGCATATATATCTTAAATATAAGGAAACAACTCTGAGCTCAAACAATCTACCCCATTTTTTAGCTTGAGCTCAATAATGCTTAACTCAAAAAACTCAAGTCAGATCAGGGCTCTACATGATAACGGCCTACTCGTTACAACTCTAGCTATGCACTGTACTTGTTAATGGAAAACATTATTGTCACCTTGAGTTAACTTGCAAATGTTATTATTTGTGACAATTTGGATAGATTCCCGCTGGTCCAGAACATCTTAAGATGTTGGTTTCAAAAAAATTAAGTAAATGTTACAACTAGCTAATATTATGCACCACCTTTGAAAAGTTCAAAATTTGTCATTATAACCCTGCTTCTCAAAAAGCTAGGCAATTATGTCCCGCGACATGGAAAAATACTTACGTTTTTTCAGCAAGATCAACACAAACTTGGGCATTAGGTGCAGTGGTTAGTGCGTTGTGGGGGTAAGGAGCTCATTAGGCATGGGCTTGAATCCCAGCAACCGCTCATTCTAGTTGTGATTCTTCCATTTTTTTAATTTTGCCTTTCATTTTTTATTTTCTTCTTCCAATTTTATTTTTTTCAAGTTTATTTTTATTTTTCTCTCATTTTTCCAATTTGTTTCTATTTTCGTTTCTTATTCTTTTTTTTTTCTATACTTATCTACCTTTTTTTCTTAATTTTATTTCATATCTTTTTCAAAAAAAAAATTTTATTTTTCTATTTTTTAATTCATAAACTAATAAAAAAATAAATACCTTGATGAGCTAAAATGACAAGCAGTTTCTCATAACAATCAAATAGTTCCTAAAAAAAAACAAAAGTTGATGAAATAATAGTTAGTTTCTTTAAACAGACCAATAGATAATCATAAAAAAAACAAATAACAATAAAAGAAAAAAATGATTTATTAAAATTGATAAAAAAAATAGATAAAAATGATAAAAAATAGATAAAACTGATAAAAGAACATATAAAACTGGTAAAGGAACAGATAAAATTGATAAAAGAATATAAAATAAATTACATAATTAAGTTCATTCTTTTTTATCAACTCCTATTTGTTATTCCAGATAAACCAATTATTTGTTCTTTTGTTATTAGCTATTTATTATTTTATAATTATTGATCAATATACTGCCTATTCTTTTATCAATATCTCTTTATTCTTTTAGCTCAATTTACTGCTCTTTTATAAGTTCATCATTGTTTTTAGATAAACTATTTATTATTATTCTTTCATTATTTTTATTTATTTATTATTTTGTGAGTAGCTGTTGTTTTTTTTAGAAAAATTAATTATTCTTTTATCAATATATAGTTGCTCTTTTACAAGTAACTGATATTTTTTTTTTACTTAACTAGTTGTTTGTTCTTTTATTAGTTAAAAAATATGAAATAAAAAGTAAATAAAAATTTATAAAATTTTAAAACGAAGAATAACATAAAAAATAATCAAATAAAACTAAGTAGAATAGGTACAAAAATTAAAAAATAAAAAAAATACAAGGGCTAAAACTGGAAAGAAAACAGCAGAAAAAAAACTAGAAATAACATAGAAAAGTGAAAAATAAAATGAAAAAATAGAAAAATAAAATAAAAATGAAGTAGTGGAAGGGAAATAAAAAATTAAAATAAAAAAATAGGAAGAAAAATGAAAAAAAAACCGGAAAATGACAAAAAAAATGAAAAAAAAAAAAAGAAAGAAAGAAAGAAGCTGTGCTGCTGGAAGTTGACGCGCACCCCCTAGCCAGCCACCCCAGGCGTTTTGCTACGCCGCTATTGACCCGCACCCCCCTAGCCAGCCGCCGCATGCGTTTTGCTACTCCGCTACGCCCTGAGTCCATCTAAAACCGTAAAAAAAATGGAGGGAAAGTTATAATTACCCATAAAGTTTACTCTAATATGCAGTTTATCTTTAATAATTTACTTTTTATCTTCTAATTTTTTTTATATTGTCTGATAATAATTTTTTAAATTATAATTTAAACTATACGATAGTCATCTTTCAGTAATGTTGGTCTCTTCAATATTTTTTTTATAATTAATAGGGATTTTAAATTATCATTTTTTTCTTTAGTAAATGCATATCAGCATTTTTTTAATTTTAGTTAGCTATGAAAAAATATTGAAAATCTTGAAATTACTGGAACATGATTATCAAAAAGTTTAATTTACAAAAGTTGTTGTCGGATACTATATAAAAAGTATGGGTAAAGTGTAGGTTTTCAAAAATAGAGAGGCAAACTGTAGGTTAGATCAAACTACAAGGGGACTTTTGTCATTTACCAAAAAATGTATAAGTATTTTAATGTGTCCTATCGCACTCATGCATCAAACACACATGTGTAATCCTTCAACAAAAAAAGAAAATAAAAGAAGATCTGTCCCCATCGGATCACAAAAATTGCAAACGATGCCATCTAAATTTCGACAAAGTAGTACTTGATCCCAACTCTTCACAAATACTCTTGAATGCTAATATGCTTTTGAGTACCATAAAAAAACTGGAGATTTGAATAGAATTCAATTTCTCCCAATTGTAGAAACCTACTCATTTGGTCTTCTTTTTTTAATACTATTAATTATAGCACAAAGAATACCATTTTGGTTTAAGTAAAAAACAACTAGTAATAACAAATTTTGATAAGAATATATCTTACTTGTCTATTGACGGATTCTCTAAAAGTAAAAAAAAAAAAAAAAAAAAAATCTAAAATTATCAAGTAACCATTGAAGAATTCAAAATATCAGTTTTTTCTCCCATTAATTAGAAACAACACAATGTTTACCCTTTTCATCAACTAAGGGGTGGTACTAAATCTACAAAAATAGGTACATAGGTATAAATTTGAAATTTATTAAACTCTGAAAAAATGATGCTAGTGTGTAAGCACAATTCTCTACTAGAACAGCAATCATGATGAAGAGTACGTTAATTTTGTCTTATTTAATGACTGAGTATAGTTTATTGGTTTGCCAAGGAGACGTGAATAATAGAATTTTTCCCCATCTTCTGTTTTTTTTTTTCGGTGGAAAAGGGGAGTAGATAACACAAAAGTGGAACTACAAAGTCACAGCAGGGGCCTTGCCTTTGTTCAGGATACAATTCGAGAGGAAAAGGTTCCTAGAGCTGTCCCCAACTAAGATGTCTAGAAGAAAAGTTGGGGCATGATCAAAATACACTTCTCTTTCCACCATTGAAACGGGCATCAGCAGCCTGGATTCATCCAGCATATTTAGTAAGTGAGGAACAGGAACAGAGCCAGGCTCAATTATAGAACAAAGCTCTTTGCAGCCTGATTCTACTTGGAAAGATGAAGAAGCCATGAGGTGAGCCATACGAAGGCCCTGCAAAAGACCCCAAAACTCAGCCACCAAGGGAGTAGAACTCCCCAGCCTCTTAGCGAAGGCAATAACAAAGTTACCGTTATGGTCCCTGATCAAGCCACCAACCCCAGCACAACCCAAGCAAGTGTTACAGGCACCATCAAAATTGAGCTTAAAGCAATGATTTGGTGGGGGCTGCCAAAGGGTTAAAGGCCTGGGGATCTTGTGGGTATTCCTTTTATTACATAAAGCATAATACTCCACATATTGGCTTATATATAACCCTCCCAACTAACGTTGAAGGACTTAAGGAAACAGACTCCATACTGACTCTACACCTATCCTTCCAGAGATTCCAAATAGGTAAAATGAAATACCAGGGAATACAAAAAAGATGGGAACTCTTATTAAGAAAGGCAAAGAGATTTACAGGAGTCGAGTCAGGCCAAGTAGTAAAAACAACGAAAATATGCAAAGCATCCTCGCAAGGGTGGCCACATCTTTTACATCTGGAGTCTGGTCTAACATTTATACTATGCAAATATGCATTGGTAGGAAGGTGCTGGTGCTGGTGCATGACTTTCCAAATAAACAATTTAATTTTTGGCAAAGTTTTCAGAGACCAAATCCAACTCCAATCACAACGTGAAACAGTATCAGACATGGAATCAGTCCTAACACCTCCAATCCCATAGATCTCCTTTGTTCGTTCAACAGTCACCATTATTTTGTCATTTTTAGTTTGTCCTTTAGCCATATATTAAAAGATTACTTTGGCCTAATTTGTTTTACAACACTGTTAGTTATTATTATTATTATTATTATTATTATTGGATAAACTTTTAGTTAACTTTTAATTAACAACCGGAGAATACCATTATATATACCTTCAAATACATAAGACGTACTCAAAGGCATAATTACTAGTAAATTTGCAGAAAGTTATGACTCAAACTATTTAACAATTATCTCTGATAATGACTAGACGCGTCAAAATTAAGTGGTTTCCATGCTTATTAGTGTTGGTTTTCGTGCAAATTAGGATTTCCGTCCGACTGTGGCTTGTAGCTTCATAATTACGAGTATTGATCTATCCGACTCTGTGTACACATTAATATTTGTTCCTTCAAACTTTGGGGAAGAAGTTCACTTTGGCCTTTGATGAGCTAAAACTTGACTTATTAGTCATAAACTAAATTCAGTAAGAAAACAATGATGCATGGGAGAAAAAACCTTAATTATACCTCGATTCCTACATAGATTGTGCAATTTTTGACGTGCTAATATTCAGTTTTATTTTGTAGAATCTCTACCAATATTTTTAAGAGAAAATTACAAAAACCCCCATATGGTTTGGCCTAACATACATTTTATCCCTTCTATCTTAAAAAACCTACAGTTTACCCCATACTTGCTTTATAATGTCTAACAACAACTTCTCAAATCTTAATTTAACTATTTGATAATAATGTTATAGTAATTTCAAAATTTTTGATATTTTTTTCACAGCCAAATAACCTTTGAAAAATACTCATATGTATTTATAGGAAGAAAAATACATTTACAAAAAGGAAAAAATGATAATTTAAAATGCCTATTAATTATAAAAAAATATTAGGCATATTGAAATTACTAGAAAATGACTATTGTATATTTTAAATATAGTTTTAAAAGTTGTTATTAGATAGTGTAAAAAATACAAAGGCAAAGTATAGGTGTCTAAAAATAGAGGGAATAAACTGTAGGTTATGGCATACCTCGGGGGTAACTGTAAGTTTCCCTATTCTTAATTATAGGTTTTCTTATCTCCAATAAAAATAAAAATAAAAAATCTTATAGGCGCCAAGGTTAATCATATAACATGACAAATTGGCTGGATCACCTAAAGTCAAGGAGCTAAGATGACCTGCGTATTGAGTTTGATTTTGGCTTAAATGTAGAATAGTACCTCGAATTTTGCCTATTAGATCACTTAAGAGTCTAAATTATGAATCGGCACAACTCGGGACCCATTCTTCTGAGTTTGGGGCAGTTCAGTCCACAAGATGAGTTGGTTAATTAGGTGAAGTCGTGCATTCAGATACCGTTTGCCACATTCTGACCAAGTTGATAAACTCAACTACATCATTGCTCGTGAAGATACTTAAATAGTAGCAAACGGTATCTAAATGCACGACTTCACTTAATTAAGCAATTTACCTTCTGAACTGAATCGCCTAAAATTTAAAAAGTGTGAATTTTGAGTTGTGTTGATTTATAGTTCAGGTCTTTAAGTGATCTAGTAAGCAAAGTTTAATATACTATTTTGCATTTAAGCCTTTGAATTTTTTTTTTTTTTTTTTTATGAAACCTTTTCTACATTAACCGTAAGATATAAACATCTATCCAAAAAACAAAAATATTGAATTCCACAAAATAATTGGCTAAAATTATGTCATTTATAGTATTTTGTGATATCATAAAACACAAAAAACTATACTAAACACGTGAATATACCTACTATTCATGTGACTGATAGAAAAACCCCTAAAGGACTTAGGGGCATAATACAATCACAAAGTAAGCTTGGACTAAAATACAAACAAACGGGAAAATAAAATAACACAGCACTTAATCTACCAATAGAAAACAGTTCAGTCGACCCCAATAAGCAAAATACTTCGTGTTGTCTCTTCTTCAACTTGCAACTCTTTCGCCTCGATACAGCAATAGACAAAACCCAAAATTCTCATATGCAGATGTGCTAGAGTCATATCCGAAGTAGAATTGAAGCTGGATAGACAAAGTTGTAAAACAATGAACATAACAACCTCTTAGTGCTAAAGACTTTGAATTTGTTAACGATGGAGCAAGAAAACAAAGAGGGCAAAAAGAACGGGATCGAACGAATAAATAAAAAAGCAGAAACAGAAAAAAAAAATAAGGCAAAATAATTTCGAGAATTAACATATAATTTAAGAAAAGATAACCAAATGCAACACACACAAAGTAACAAATTTTATTTTTTTTTTCACTTCGATCACTTTGAGTTAACGATGAATTAATAAGCTACATGACATCTAAACCAGCAGCATAGATGCTTAAGGTAATTAACACATAAAGGAGCACCTTTTTTTATTGGTAATTATAAACAACTACTACTAGACACAAGATTTAGGAGATGTTTATCTGTATGAAAGAGGAAAAGTGAATACTTGTTTGGCATTTAAAAAACACCCAAACTGTTATAAATAGCACCATTTGACAGGAAATAGGGGAGGCGGAGTCGAACACCCCAACCTTCCATTTTCCATCGAATGTCTTTTGCCACTTTACTAGTGGCGCATGATATAAAGGATCTTCTAAATGTAAATGCTTCATGTAATACGGAATATATGTATCTACATATAAGAAAGATTTAATTAGTTTCTTCGATTGAAATGTTAGAATTCTGGAATTGTTGAGACAATCTTTTCAACCTATATAGAGTCTAAGTGTTAGATGCACATATAATATATGAGGCCCATAGAAATTTTACCTTTTTTTTTTTTCTAAAAGATGTTAAAAAGGATTTATAATTTAGTAATTCAGCTTCCTTTTAAGTTTTTTAATGGATCCTATAATTTTTATAATATCTATTGGAACAAAAGAATATATCCCTCTAATTACCTCAATGAAAACAAAAAAAATGGATTAGTCTATTCTCTTCACTGAAATTAGAATTATGACAGAAATTTTAAATTGACTCTTGAGTTTTCTTATATTTTCTTATCTAGGTATTGAATTCTTTTTGCCACTCATTTTTCTTCAAACACATAAAAAAATTATAGAACTAATTGCACACGATATAAAGTCAATAAATTAACTCAGAAGAATTGTATAAGACCTCGTTTGGGAACAATATTTATAATTAATGTCACAGTTTTAGATAATTTATTAAAAGTGAAAATGAAGCTAATAAAACTAAAAATTAATAGCTACTATTAAATATTTTTTTTAAAACTCTAATGCTAATTAATGTTGTGTTTGTGTAGATGAAAGACTTGTTAATGAAATTGCACTTGTTCAAGTTACCGGCGCCCTGATGTGTCAACCCGACCATAACCGAGTAAACCGGTGCAGCGGAGATGATGCATTTAAAACAATGATTGACTTTCCCCTCTCATCATCCGGCGGTGCACAACGCGGAATGGGAAATTAGCAAGAAACACGTACCCACCCAAAATTATGGGAAAACGGCAAATTTGTCATATATTTTTGCTTGCGGGTTAATTTTGCCACTCTCATTTTTTAGGTACAAATTTGTCATTGATTGTTTCATTTGACGAGCAAATTTGTCACCCGTTGTTAAACTTGCTAATACGGAAAAACAGTGAAAATGAAAAAAATTCTCAGTTTTGATTATAAGATTTATTTGCATAGAACCCTAGTCCTTTAAGTTTTTAAACCTTGTTCTCACCCTATCCTTACTATACTATATTCAACATGTGAGCACTATAACTAAAAACATGCAATTTGTTCATCATTTTCATTGCCTTGCCTCAATCCATGCCACCAAACTTAGGTGTCACCACCTGTCAATAATTGCAATTGAAGGAAAAAGAATACCTAGTCACCAATATGCTCCTTCTTTGATTTTGTTAATAATCTCGTTGTCCTACTGCTCATAGGTTATTGTTCACCATTAGAGAAGACTTTTGCTCAACATTACTGTGGATTGCACATCACTAAATAAGCTCAAAAGAGTGATAGTGAAACTTGATGATGAAAATAACTCAAATAGTATACTTCCATGGTTATGATATCTGAGAAGAAATTTTAAGGCATTGAAGTTTCTTCCTAGATGTATCACTATGCAAGCTGTTAACATAAGTTGGTGTTGTTGACATGGTAGGAAATATCGACACATTGGATAGAATATTCATTGTGTTAGACCCCAGTGGCTATATATTTTACTCACATTTCATAAATTCAAGGACAAATTTCCTTTCATGCTCTAACATCAGTAAATTTTTACCAAAAGAAACAAGGTTGGCAATATTATCCCGGCATACAAACGTAAGTGCCAAAATTTCCCTTTTCCCATTAAATTAAAATGAGTAAGTACTACGTACACCCAGCTTATTATGTACGTGTCCCTGAAAAGTTTTAAAATTTACATTTTAACCCCGTGCTTTCAATGCTAGCTATAGCATTTCTGTACAAGCACGACAAATTGGCGAATTAGGCAAAATAGTTAGCGCATGCTGGGGGTAGGGAGATTAGTTGTGTTCAAGTCTTACAGGACTCTTCTCTAGTTTCTTTCTTTGTTTCAATTTTCATTTTCTTTGGTCTTTTTAAGTCTTTTTTCTCATTTTAACTATTTTTTTTTTTTCAGTTTACCTTGCATCTCTTCATTTTTCTTATATTTAATTTTTCCCATTTTATTTTTTAATTTTTCTATTTCTAATAAAAGAACATAAACCAAGTTCATATCAAGAAACAAACATGAACAAACAAAAGAAAAAATACATACTAATAAAAAAACTAAATAGTTACTTATAAAAGAACAAAGAACTAGTAATAAAATAGCAAAAAAATAGTTTCTCCAAAAGAACAAGCAGGAGCTTATAAAAAAATAAATATATACTAATAAAAGAATAAAGAGTTACAAATAAAAGAATAAACATCAAATTCATTTAAAAAATATGAACTAATAAAATAACAAATATCTACTAAGAAAAGAACAAAGAGCTACTAATTAAAGAACAAAAGACTAGTAATAGGAGAACAAAAAAAATAGTTTCTCTAAAAGAATAAACACATACTAGTAAACGAACAAAGAGCTACAAATAAAAGAACAAACATTTATTAATAAAAGAATAAAGAATTACTAACTAAAAAAACAAGGCACTAATAATAAGTGAACAAAAAATAATTTATTAAAAGAACAAATACATACTAATAAATGAATAAAGGACTACAAATAAAACAACAAACATCAAGTTCATCTAAAGAAATAAACATAACCAAACTAAAGAACAAACACCTACTACTAAAAGAACATAGAGCTACTAATAAAAGAACAAAGAATTAGTAATAAAAGAACAAAAAAATAGTTTCTCTACAATGGCAAGCAGAAACTTATAAATGAATAAACACAAACTAATAAAAGAACAAACATCAAATTCATCTAAAAAAATAAATATGAACTAACTAAAAAACAAACACTACTAATAAAAGAACGCATAGCTACTAATAAAAGAATAAAGAATTAGTAATAAAAGAACAAAGAACTAGTGATAAAAGAACAAAAAAATGGTTTTTCTAAAATGACAAGTAGAAACTCATAAATGAATAAACACATATGACTAAGAGAAAAAATAGCTATTAATAAAAGAACAAACATGAAGTTCATCTAAAAAAACAAACAAAAACTAACAAAAAAACAAACACCAACTAATAAAAAGAACAAAGAATTAGTATTGAGAAAACAAAAAATAGTTCCTCTAAGAAAACAAATAAGAACTTATAAAAGAACAAACTATTACTAAAAGACATACAAATAGTTAATAATAAAAGAACAAATAACTTAGAAAAATAAGAATAATATAAAAAGAGTTTCAATAAAATTAAGAAGAAAATGTAGATAAATTCAAAAAAGCAAGAAAAAAAGGAATAAAACTGTTGGGCCACTATATATAGTATTTTTATTCATATTTTTATTTTTTTGACTGGATTAGATCCAACTTATCTAACAAAAAAGGATGGAAGTAAAAAAAAAAACAAGAATAAGAACACCAAACTGGAAAAGAGGGAAAAAAATGGAATAAGTAAAAAATGTGGAAAAAAGTAACAAAAGAAGCGTGTGGTAGAAAGAAATTGAAGAAGAGGAAAACGTGGAAAAAAATAAATGAGAAAAAAGAAGATGCATGTGAGAGAAAGAAAAACAATCTAATATTAAAAGAATGCCATGGAAGCTCAAACCACTTAGCTATATTTTCTACCTCTCCACGCAACAGCCATTCCACCAAAAGCAATATCATACTTGAGATGAAATAACATTTAAATTAGAGCGTCATATGTGTCGTGAGTCACATGTGAGCCCGACGCACGTAGAAAATTGGCAATTAAAATATGTAGTGGAAATGATACATAAAAGTTCTGGTTACGCTTACTCTCATCTCAATAAAATGCAAATATGATATTATGATAGCTCGAATAGCACTAGAATCTTTGTTATAAGCTGAACTAAGATTGAGGCTTGATTCCTTTGTTGTTGAATTGTGATTGATGTTTTTTCCATGTAAGTTCTTTTTCTGTTTAAAACTAATAGAAAGATTTACTTTTTAGAATGCAAGTGATTTTCCATATACTTTTTTCTTACAAAAGTACCCTAAAAATTAATTAAATTACTTATTTTTTAAAATAAAAAATTAAAAGGTGTTTTTTGGGCAATTTCTTAGGTAGTCGCGAGTCTTTGCAGACCTCCATATTTTTCTGACCAGATTACCCTTTTTACTCTCTGTGATTTTATTTTTTTGGTAATCACTCTGTGTGAATTATTGGTTAAACCAATTCTCTATGTGAATTTCTATTTTTGAGTTTGTATTAATATACCTCAATGATACACTTACACAACACTGACAGTGGACGGCTCTTGAAGTAAAAAAGCTCCGTAAGGACATGTGCTTTCCACAGCTATCAATTATCTAAATTTGCTTGCGTAAAAAAAAACCTTTGTGAATTTCGAATCACTTAATGGATATTTGGATTGTTAGTGGGACAAAGAAAGCACTAAAAGGACACCATTACAAAATTATGAGAATAAATCATGCATGCCAAAATTTCATTGTCCGCTTGCATGCTTTCCACCTCTAATAAGAACTCTTTCACAAATTTGTTGTAAATTTGTTCTACTAATTACTACTGAGTCTAGCAATATGCAATAAGATAAAAATAATGAGTTATTTTTACTCAACTTATATAACAATTAAAATTCTAAATTTCAAGCGATTTAAATATTACTTTTAAAATATTTTTGAAAAAATTAAGTTCTTTTATTAGGTTAAAAATAAAAAAATATTAAAAAATACTAATTTTTTTTAAAAGAATGTTCATTGATTATTATATGGATAGAGTGTCAACATCCAAATAATATTAACTTAAAGTAAAATAAATAAATAAAAATTGAAAATAATATGTTAACTAAGTGCTTTATTTAACCACTCATAAAAAAGAAAAGGAAAAATGTTAAGTGGTGTAAGACATCATCCTTCACTTTTCAGAAGTTGCTTCTTATCGTCACCTATCTAGTTCTGATGCAGTGCAAAACACAGTTCCAGCCTCGTTTTCAGCCTAAGTCTTACCGTTTGAGCTCTAACGAGGCTAGTTAATAAATTGTCAAATGTAGTTTGATACTTTTAAGGTTTCATGAAGTAGAAAATTCATCTCTCAACTTCCTTAACTATTTTTATTACTCATATCTTAATTATTCTTAATAAATACTTCTGATTATAAAAAGAATTAGACCTTGCATGCAAGGAATACTAGAAACAGGGTTAATTTAATACGGGCTTAGAGTGAGAAGCTCTAACTTCTCTCTTCACAAATTTTGTTAGGGCACATGAGATTCAATACTAAAAATTTTATTTCTGTTGAACAAAAATCTCTTAGTGTTTTAATTGATTGGGGAAAAATTGAAGGTGTCACTTCTATCATTGAATTTGGGTGTTGTTATCAAGATTCAATTGGAAAAGAGCGATGTCTAGCGAGGGAAGGCTATCCGGCGAAGGGGGTTGCAAGGCAACGAGGTTAGCAATTGTGCCAGAGAAGAGGAAGGGCTTAGGCGAGGAGGCTACGTGTCAACAAAGATGATTGGTGGTGAGGTGGGGTCGTTCAGCAAGGTGATGACGTTTGGCGAGGCAGTGGGTTGGCAATTCTTCAGGTGGCGATAATCTAAACAAAAGCAATGTTAGGGTTGCACAATATGTTTCTCTGGTATGGTAGTTAATAATAGTAAGACTGATGTACAGATAGAAGGAACAATTAATAAAGACAATTCGTATTTAATTTTCCCTCGAGTTCTACCAATATTGAAGGCTGTGAATAAGCTATGGGATTAAGATTGGTGGGGTTTTGAGTAGCTATCAATAAATTCATCATTTGTTAAGGAGAATTTTGAAGAAGCGGGGTCTTGTGCCAATAATTTAGGAAGTAAAATTTTAAATCATATTGAGGAGTCATTTGATGGATGTGATGAACTAGCACTTTGTATCTTGTAGAATCTCAATAAAGCAAATGATCTAAGAAAATGGTTAAAAAAAAAGGACTACTGGGCAAAAGGATTAGTGATAAAATGTGAATTAAAAAAATTAGAGTGAGGTACTAAATACTAGATTTTGAATTTTCCTGTTTTTTTTATATATATTTGAGGTTGCATCTTTTGGTGTTTATATTTATATTTTCTAGGTATTGGAATGAAATGTCGGGCTTTTTCAAGTTATGTAAGATTAGTAAGGGTTTTCAGGTTTAGTATTTAATTTATGAGTGTGTTGTTTTGATATGTTCTACAGGAATTTTTTTTAAGGTGAATTCTTTAGTATATTTCTAGAATTAGAATTGTACTTTCTATTATTATTAATAAATTTTATTTTTGTCCTTAAAAAATAAAGGAATGCTAGAAACTAATTGGATATTCTTGTTGCCTTTGTATGCTTCAAATGTCATTGCGAACTTGCCAAGAATTCTTTTTTTTTTTTTCCAATCAGAGGCATCTGTACAAATATAAAGGTATGAGGTACATTATAGTTAATGAAATGGGAGAATGCCTGTTTTTCTGGAATCAGAAAGATACCAAACCAGCATAATTGATCTTTTATAAAAAATTAATGATGGCAAGGTTTAAACCCTTAACCTACACTTTGGTTTTTTAAACCTCAACCACCGAAAGTCCAAGACACAAACAACTTTGTTAGCAAATGTCTTTATTTTATTCGAGTAATATTAATTCTTGTTGCCTTTTTTTTTCCTCTAAATCTTCTATTGTTTTGTGAGCTTCAAGGAGAAGTAAATGATAGGAAATTCGTGTGGCTGACAATGACCTCTTAGGCCTTGTGCCTTTTTAGGAGAGAGGGTGAAGGGAAATTTGTGTATTTGTCACAATTATTAGTTTACTTATTGTTTGTTGGAAGAGTTTTGCTTAGCAGTTTGTTAGGATCTGATTTATTTCTTTAGTTAATAATCTTTATTTGTTAGAAAAGTGCTATTTTGCTTTTATTTATCCTAGCTCATTATCCACGCAATTTGAACATGGGAAGCAATTTGTTTCTATGTCTATTTTTTTTCTTTGTAAGGCTTTATAAAAGGCCGTAAGTTTACATTGAATAAAGTGTGTGAACACTCATATCATATTGCAAAATAGTTAGTATGTGCTTCATTGTTCCAAACATTTTGGTATATGAGCGAGGATTGAGAGCTAAGAAACCACATTTTTTTAGAAGTATAGATGTTGAATGTAAGTGAAACATAGTGGGATAAAAAAAGAGTTTGAGATGGCAATAGAGAGCAGCTTTCTTAAGCCTGCCATCCCTAGGTTCGATGGTCATTATGACCATTGGTCTATACTTATGAAAAACTTCCCAAGGTCAAAATAATATTGGAGTCTGATTGAGAATAGAATCCTAACAATGGAAGAAGGAGCATAATTCACTGAAGGACAATGAAAGGCCATTGAGGATGCAAAAACTGAAGGATCTTAAGGTAAAAAATTATCTTTTCCAGGCCATTGATAGGACAATAATTGAGACGATCCTCAACACAACAACAACCAAAGACATCTGGGATTCAATGAAACAGAAATATAAAAGTTCTATGAAGGTGAAGAGAGCTCAATTACAAGCATTTAAAAGGGAGCTTAAGGTGCTACATATAAAGGATAGAAAGACAGTTGATGAGTACTTTGCTTACACCTTAACCATTGCCAACAATATGGAGGCCCATGGTGAGAAAATAGAGCAACCTAAAATTGTTGAGAAAATTTTGTGTCCGATGACAGCTAGATTTGATTATGTGTTGTGCTCTATAGAAGAATCCAATGACCTTAAGACCATGTCCATCGATGAGTTACAAAGTAGCCTTATTGTTCGTGAACAAAGGATACATGGCCATACTAATAAGGAATAAGTCTTGAATGCAATAGCTAAAGATTGAAACGCTATTTGAGGTAAGGGATGAAGAGGTTTTAGAGGCTAAGGAAGAGGAAGGGGCAAGCAACAATTCAACAAGTTGTTAATGGAGTACTACAAATGCCATAAGTTAGGACATTTTAAATATGAATGTCCTAATTGGGAGAATGGTGCACATTATGCAAAATCAAATAAAATAGAAGATATGGTGTTAATGTCACAGCTCGAGCTCAGTGAAGCAAAGATGGAAGAGCTCTGGTTCGTCGATTTAAAATGCAGTAACCATATGAATGGAAACTAAAAATGGTTTATAAATATGAATGAGTAGTGTTGATAATCTGTCAAACTTGGCAATAACTTCAAAATTGAGGTTTATAGACAAGGCAACTTGAGACTGCACGTGAATGACATCATGCAAATAATCATTGTTGTGCATTATATATTAGAGATCAAGAATAACTTGCTGAGTATCAGCCAGCTACAGGAGAAATGAGTTGTAATAATAATTTAGGACAGGACAAGCCAAAATTTATCACCCGAAGAAAGGCATAATCATTCAATCCAAAATGAGTAGTAACAAAATGTTTGTGCTTCTTATAACAATGATGCCAAAAGACCTTACTTGCTTCAAGACTACTTCATGAGATAACACACATTTATTGCATTGTTGTTATGTCCACCTCAGTTTCAAGGGCTGAGAACTTTTTACAATAAATGAATAGTGAGAAGGCTACTTAACATGCAAACACCAAGCGAGTTATGCAAGGATTGTATGATAGGCAAACAATATAGGGAGCCTATACCGAAGAAAAGCCATTGGAGGGCAACACACAAGCTTTAATTGATGCACTCAGACATCTGTGAACTAATCATGCCTTCATCAAGTAATGGAAAGAGTACCTGATTACTTTTATAGATGATTACAGTCACAAGATTCGGGTGTCATTCCTATATGAAAAATCTCAAGCTTTTGCTTCATTTAAGAATTTTGAAAGTCTGGTTAAGAAAGAAATAAGAGCTCCAACTCAATGTCTTCAAATGGATAAAGGAAGAGAATTCACCTCTCAAGAATTCAACTCATTTTGCAGCTCACAAGATATACAAAAACAATTGATTACAACCTTCACCCCTCAACAAAATGGGGTGGCTAAGAGGAAGAATTGGACCATTATGAATATAGTGTGCTAAGATAAAAAATCTTGATGACAAAAGCTTTAGGTGCGTAATGTTTAGGGTAAGTGAGGAATCAAAAGCATACCAGCTTTATGACTTAGTAACCAAACACATTGTAATCAACAAAGATGTAGTCTTTGAAGAAGAAAAGTGTTGAGATTGGGGCAAAAATCCTAAAGAAATAAAGTTAGATAGTTAGATTAGGGAAAAAGTGAAGAAGAAAGTGACAAGTCCACTCTTAGTGAAAATGAAACTAAAGCAAAAGACTTTATAAAGGGGGAAGAAACAGTAGGCTTATTTTTAAGTTAGTCTTCAGAAGTGGCTCAAGAAGAAGGGAGGATAGGAAGACCACCTATATGGATGAAACTTGTTTAGAATGAGAAAGGCTTGTTAGAAGAATAAGAAATACAAAATCTTTTAATGTTTTTTTCTTTAGTCGATTCAGCTACATTTGAAGAAACCATTAAATATGTCAAATAGAGGACTGCAATAGGTAATAAGACATAAGCAATAGAAAGAAAAGACACCTAGAAGCTAACTAACTTGCCAACATGAGCAAAACCATTGGAGTTAAATTGATCTTTAAAACAAAGCTGAATGAGAATGTAAAAGTCGAAAGGTATAAGGCCAGCTTGTGGGAAAAGGGTATTCTTAGCAATATGAGGGTTAACTATATTGAAGTATTCACACTAGTGGCCAGATAGGATACCATTCGAATGGTCATTGCCTTTACTACTCAATAAGGTTAGAGTGTGTATCAATTAGACGTAAAAAGTGCATTTTTTCATGGTGAGTGAAATGAAGTAGTTTTTATTAATCAACCACAAGGCTATGATAAGAAGGGTGATGAATTGAAGGTGTATAGGATGAAGAAATCCTTATATGACCTTAAATAGGCTCCACGAACTTGATACAACCATATAAAAGCCTACTTTATCAGAGAAGGGTTTGAGAGGTGTCCTTATAAGTATACCTTATTTTTTAAACTTAAGGAAGAAGGTAAGGTTCTCATTATCAATCTGTATGTTGATGATATAATATTTACTGGTAATGATGAGAATATATTTGAGGAATTTAAGAAATTTATGAAAAAAAGGAATTTGAAATATCTGACCTTGGTAAGATGCGTTACTCTCTTGGAGTTGAGGTAATTTAGAATGAGAAAGAAATATATATTTGTCAAAAGAAATATGTGAAAGAAATGTTGCAAAGATTTAGTATGAGGGAAAGTAATACATCTAGGAATTTTATTGTCCCTGGATCTAAACTAAAGAAAGATGAAAATGGTACAAAGGTAGATGTTGCACAATACTAGCAGATTGTTAGTTGTTTAATGCATTTGACGGCTACACGGTCTGATCTTACATATGTGTTAAGTTTAGTTAATAGATTTATGAACAGTCCAGCTGAGCTCCATATGCAGGTAATGAAAAGAGTTCTCATATATCTCAGGGCATGATTGATTTAGGGATACTGTATAAGAGGAGTAGAAATGAACAGCTTGAAGTCTATACAGATAACAATTATGCACGAGACTTGGATGATCAAAGAAGCACATCTGAATGTGTTTTTATACTTAGTTTAGGTGCAGTTTTTTGGTCTTTTAAGAAGCAACCAGTAGTTGGTTTGTTCACCATTGAAGCAGAATTCATTGTTGCTACATCTTGTTCATGTCAAGGAGTTTGGATGCGTAGGGTTCTTAAGAAGCTAAGTCATGCCCAACATGGAAGCACCATTGTATATTGTGACAACAATTCAACCATAAAGCATTCAACGAACCTAGTGCTTTATAGGGGAAGCAAACATATAGATGTTCAATTTCATTTTGTTCATGATCTTACCAAAGATGGAATGGTGGAGCTTGTTCACTGCAAGGCTCAGAATCAAATTGCAAATATTATGACAAAACCTTTAAAGCTTGAATTGTTTGAAAAGCTACGAGGCTACTGTTAATGTGTTTGATGCGAGATATAAACCGATTGCACAAGTGCAACCAGTTTGAGGGAGGATATGTTGGAGGAGCTTTGCTTAGCTGACAGTTTGTTAGGATCTAATTTATTTCTTCAGTTAATAATCTTTATTTGTTAGGGAAATGCTATTTTGCTTTTAATTATCCAAGCAATTTGAAAGTGGGAAGCAATTTAGTTTTATGCCTATCTCTTCCTTGTAAGGCTTTATAAAAAGCCGTAAGTGTACATTGAATAAAGTATGTGAACATTCCTCCCACATTGCAGAATAGTTGGTACGTACTTCCTTATTCCAAACATTGTTAATGTTAACCATTTTTCTAAGCCCCCAGACTAAAATAATATAAACATAGAAATGAAAAAAAAATTGTTCATATGATTCATAAAATTTGCTCTCCATTTGCCAATTTTTGGTTAAATTCAATAAAAAAAAAAGAACTTTAATTCAGATGTAGGCAATTCATTAACTATTAATCTATTAAGGCCTTGGCTAAAATCTAGTTCAGCCTTGTACTTTTCTATTGTGTCATGAACTTTTAAGTATGTGCTCAACTAAACCTTAACTAGGCACCCACGACATTGATCATCCCTAGTGATCAGTAGGCCTTACTTGGCTTGGCATGGGGAATTGAACCCAATCTTGTTTGAATCTGATTGACACTTTGTAGGATCAAATTTTCGCCTCAAATTTTTAGGGACTAGGATGTTCAATTGATCTAATTAAAGTAATAAGGCGTAAGTTAGGGCTGGATTTGAAAAGATTTAGGTTGGGCAAAATTGGCAGTTGAAAGCCCTCTTAAAATAAAGTGTTTTCATGAATAGGCACCCAGGAATCGCCACTTAAAGGGTCAGTTGAAAGCCCTCTTAAAATAAAGTGTTTTTGTGAATAGGCACCTAGGAATAGCCACTCAGTTTGCGCTTATAAACAAAAGATCGGGAGTGACTGGGAGCCAATTTAAATTTTGGGCCTAGTTGGGCCGACTTTTGAAAGTTTAGGGGTCAAATTAAAGTTTAACCTATGATTTCAACAATTCTATCAGAGTCATATATTATATTACATAATAATTTAACTGTTACAAATAATTTTCCTCATTAACAACTTATTTGAAGTTTTGCAGCAAATAATTACGAATACTATTATCGAGCCACGCAAGTCTAACGACAAAATTAATATGTCATTTTCATGCCCCAAATGCAAAAAGAAAAACGAAAAAGAAACTAATTATTTTCTAAAAGTGTCAAACATTGGCTTCCTTTTACATCTATAAAACTTCATGAGCCCCCAACCCACACTCTTCCCCCTCTCCCTTGCCTCTCCTCTCTGGTCTAAGGTCGCTTTTCTCTCTCTTTCCTTTTTTCTGCTACATTTATTTCTCTATAATTAGCCTTAATTCACCAAACATTTCTCTTACGCACCCTAAAAATGCAATCATTTTGAGTAGAACCCACAATCGCATTAATCCCCGACTCATAGTTTCACCTCCCATCCGTTTTCTATCCTTCCCAGCACCCACTAAAGTAATTAATTTCAGAAATACTTCAATTTTGACTATTAAAACCTGGTAAAACACCCAAATCTTGTTCGGGGTACCTGCAATTTCCTCGATCCTCTTCAATGGAGAACGACTTGTTCCTCAATGCCGCCGTAGCACCACCAATGCATGCGTGGACCCCACTAGCTTCGGCGATGGAGGTTCAAATTCAGGCCCATCAGTCCGCAGATTGCTTCTTCGATTGGGATAAGTCAACGGAACAGAGTCTGCAATTTGACTCCGCGTTGAGTTCCATGGTCTCATCTCCGGAAGCTTCGAATTCCAACGACAGCTTCGTGATCAGGGAGCTGATCGGGAAGCTGGGAAGCATTGGGAACTCCGGCGAGATCTCGCCGCACACCCAGCAGTTGCTGGCGTCCTCGTACAGCAGTAACAGCACTAACACCTCGTGCTACAGCACTCCCTTGAATTCTCCTCCGAAACTGAACCTACCGGCGGTGGACGAAACGACGCCGTTGCGTTCCAGCTTGACCGATTTGTCGGCGGACCCTGGATTTGCGGAGCGGGCAGCGAGATTTTCGTGCTTCGGCAGTAGGAGCTTCAACGGTCGCACGAGTCAGTTCGGAAACGTCAGCAGAAACGGCAATCCGTACGCATTGAATGCCGATCCTTTGGTCGGGAACGGGAAACTCCCGTGCGTTTCGAGTAGCACTTCGGCTTCGGCTTCTATTAAGGCAGTGGGATCGACGCAGCGGCCGCCATGGCAAGTCGCGAATTCTCAGGATCAGTCCGCGGTTTCTGATGCGGACCCGAGCGGCGACGCGGGTTTGAAAGCGGCAACTGAATCGGGTTCAAGGAAAAGAAAAGCCGCCTTGAAAGGAAAAGCGAAGGAAACTCCACCAACTCCTGCCACGAAGGTACGAAAATAATTTTGGCAGAAAATATTATACTAATATTTATGTAGTAACAGCGCCGCGCCCGCGCTACTAGCAAGCAAATATTGTTCGTACATCTATATACAAGTGAACACAAAGTTAGCTTTTTTAATTCAATAGTTATCTTTGACGTCGCCTTCAGGTTAAATGCGTCGCGTAACTTGTTGAAATTCCTTTTTAAAAGTTTTCAAGGCATAGAGCTAAAGTTTGGACTTTGAAGTCGCAGGCTTGTGAAGGCAAGGAAGAGGCAAAAGCAAAGAGGATCAAGGCAAGCGAGGGAAACAATAAGGGGGACGAAAATGAGTGTGCAAAAGCAGAGGAAGAAGATGTGAAACAGAACAAAAGTAACAACTCAAAGCCTCCCGAGCCTCCCAAGGATTACATTCATGTGAGAGCAAGAAGGGGTCAAGCTACTGATAGCCATAGCCTGGCTGAAAGAGTGAGAACCAGAAATCTATAGTTTCTCAGAAACAACTCTTCAGCTCAGATGATTGGAATTAACAACGTTTTCCCCTTTGAACTGATCAGGTTCGTCGCGAGAAAATCAGTGAGCGGATGAAGCTCCTCCAGGATCTCGTTCCCGGTTGCAACAAGGTCTCATTCGTTACAATAATTGCTGCACTTGTTAACTGAGTTTTGCTTTTTGGCAGCCTAATAACGCCAGAAAATTTACAGGTAACTGGCAAAGCCCTCATGCTGGATGAAATCATAAACTATGTTCAATCATTGCAGCGTCAAGTTGAGGTAAATTAACACCGACATCTAGTTTTTTATCAGTTTAATTATCCCAAGTAACATAATACTAGTTTTTTAATTCCTGTTGTCTGACAGTTCCTGTCCATGAAGTTTGCTTCTGTTAACACCAGGCTGGACTTCAACGCGGATTCTTTAATCTCAAAAGATGTATGTTCCAGCTCTGTACCTCCCTTTTTTCTCTGCTCATATGATTTCTGGGATTGGCATTTATATAGTACAACCTTTTCTTTTTTCTAATGGCAGATGCTGCAACAGAACTCTTCTCTGCCACATCAGATGTTCCCACTAGATTCCTCTGCTTCAGCTTTTTTTGGCCACCAACCCCATCAAAATCCAGCTCTACATAGCAATCTCTCTACTGGAACTAACAACCATTCCTCAGTGGGCCACCCTTTCATCCATTTACCTCCTCCCCAACATTTCACTGCCAATCTTCCTCAGGTAGATATAAATTTTTTGATAAATAATCTTAAATCTGCATACGTTTTTGTAAAAGTGAAATCTACAAATATACATTACAAATTTTACAACAGTCCACCTGAATCGAATGTTTTAGAGGAATGTTGTAACATCGGTTTGTAGATTTCACTGTCTTTTGTTTTCTTAATCAATCTTCCCTTCTCTTACCAGACATTCTACGAGGGTGATCTGCAGACTATTGTACAGATGGGATTCGGGCAGAACCAGAACCCGGATCCTGCATTGCAGTCACAGACACACAGCTCCCATGGTATGGAGGAAAAATAAAAATATTCAGATACTTGATTAGTCCTTGCAGCGGTGATGATTGAAAATTAGGGCCAAATTTTGATTAATGATCAGGATTATTATTCTAATGCAGGTTCTAATCAAGTGCCCCACATGAAAGCTGAACTTTAATTGCTACCATCCATTGTCTTGGATTAAAGACTAAAAAAGCAGAGAGCGGCTGCTGTATATAGCACAATCTAAGATGGACCAGTTCACCAACCATTTTAATTCTCTCTTTTCTGAACTTTTTTGTCAATGATTTTGTAGCCTAATATTTTTTCTGTATTTTTTTTTTTTTTTGCATATTTTTTTAGTTTGTAACTTTAATTTTTTGCTGTATATCATAGCTGTTGATCCTGTTCCAGTGATCTGTTGGTGCATTGATTAATTACAAAATGGCACCAGCACATTGTAAGATACTATAAGACTACTAATTAGATGAAGAAGAATTTTCCCCACTTTTTCTTCTTTTTTCTTTTTTCTTTTTTTTTTTTGGCATTTCGGCTTGTTGCTTGTAAGGTTGAGAAATACGGAGTATATATTTCAAGAAGATTTGCTAAAATCTGGCTTGAAAGCTTTGTAGCAAGTCACATCAGAATTGAGAATTGCCAGATCTTGTGACTGGCAGTGGCTGTCTGATGTGATTCTATCTACTGGTGTCAAGTGTTAACCAGCTGTATCTAAATCTGCAACGTGATGTGTGGTGGTCAAGAACGTAACCAGCTTTGTACTGAAATCGTAAAATATCCGTAATACTTTTTAAATTTTAAATGTGGATATATTTTATAATTTTTCATAATTGGTTTAATTTCTTTATAGTAACTGGAGTTTAATTTAAGGAAAATATATGTTTTGATCTCTCCTTTATACGGAAAAAAGAAAAAAGAAAAAACTTGGATCCACCCTTCTCTCTTTGTTGCTACTTTTCAAAGTCTAATTTGAGTGATTAGGATATTGCTAATCCTCAGCTGGGGTCAACCGCATGACACATGCAACTATCTTTCTTATCCCTATTGTGTGTTTCTTTTTCTATTCTTTAAGTTTTTTTTTAATCACGTAATAAAAGTTAAAATGCATGTTTAATTAGTCGAATTTCTACAATTTGAAAAAACTACAGTTTTCTTTTGTTATCTATTCTCTGATTAACAAAAGATCTTTACAATATTCTTTTACTTCATTTTAAACATTTGAGGTTTGCATGGAAATTAAGAAATAGAGAAAAATATGCACTTCTTTCAATTTTTATCATTCTATTTTTGCATGTAAATTAAGAAAAAATAAAAAAATGAACATTGACATGATAATTTTAGGGATAGTACGGTAAAATGACTTATTAAATGTGAAAATGATTCAAGAATATGAGGTTGAAGAAGTATGATCATAATTTATTAGTAGTTAGTAGTTCTTTTCATACATGTCTTTTTTTTTTTCTAAAACAAAAACATGTACATTTATTTAAAGACAACATTTTAAAATATATAAAAAGCGTTTTTATTTTTAATTTATTGGAAAAACATATTTTATACACACACATATATACAGAAACGATTATTATAAAAATAATATTTAGAGAAATTGAAGTTTAATTATTTTTATTTTAAAAAACAATATAATTATTTTTTTTTTATAAAACAATATATGTATGATCATCTTGATCGACCTGTTAATTCAGAGAAGCAGGACAAAAGATACTTCACTGTTGGTAATATCTTATGGGCCTGCGCCTGTAAGGAGAAACCAACAACAGAAACTTCTGTTCCTTTCTCAGAAATTAGCATTATTGAAATCATTAACCACTCCTTTTAAACAAAGGGTTTACGAATATTAGTTGTTTAATTAGAAAGGATTAATGGTGATATTTAACTGTGTCAAAAGAATCCCAGGTTGGCAGTGCCAAGATTCTGACCAAAACCAATGAATCATTGAGCTTTATAATCTAACCTACCTTTACCTTTAAAAACAAGTTTAATATGCATAAAAAAAGCTAAAATTTAGTGGAGTTCTGGCATGGAAAGGTAACAACATAAAAAACATACCACCAGTAGTAAATTTTTGTGGGAGGTAGAGCTGAGTGATCATCATTCAGTTGGTTGAATTTACAGTAAAATTTGTAACTAAACTTATGTTTATTACAAAATTTTAAGGACTAAAAATATATACTTTATTACAAAATTGTGTATTGGCTAATTAAGTGCAACAAAATAGTACTAGCTAGTAATTAATTTTTGGTTTTTTGTTCAACAAATTTAATGGCATAAATTTCACAAACAATCTTTAACTTGTAACCATTACCATATGGAAATCTGTTGACTCGAATTAACTGTCTGACACAAATTTTTAAATTTTAATTAAAAATATTCATTAACTATCTTTCAATATATTTAAAACATGAAAAAAGAAATTAAATTTAATAGATAATTTAAATTGGTATTTTTTTTTCCTTCTTGAATGAAATAAATCTAATTTATAGAAAGGAAAACTTGGTGATTTGAAGTGTCCCTTAAATATAAAAAATTTTATACATATCAAATTTATTAGAAGATTGTTTCCAAATAGTTGAAATCGGACTAATATAGACTTTTTACTAGACAGTTACTTTCATTTAACATTTTCCATCCAATGAGAGTAAAAAATGTTTTTCAATAGGTGTAAAGTCAAACAGAATAATCAATAAGTTAAGGACTGAAATAAAATGATAATTAAATATTAAAGACGATCCACACAATTCACCGAAATTTATTGTATGTATGAAATTAATAGAGGCCTTAATTATTATTCTAGTTAAGGGTGCATAACTGGACTGAGGAGTAATTATAGTTTAATCCCATGAAAAGATGCTCTGAGAGACGGTGGTGTTTGTGTTTGCGTCTTTGCGAGCAGAGCAGTTGGATTGTAATGGCAATTGCAGAAGATGTTCATGTGACAGAGCTGTTGGGGAAAAGTTTAAAAAGCCCAATCATTTTGCTACTTGTATTTCGATTCATTTGATTTTCTTGTCTTAATTATCTTCCCTCGCTTAATTTTTAATTATGTGTCTGCTTATGACTGTTTTTATTTGTTTTAGACTTTGTGTTTTTGGAGCGATTATCCTTAAAAATTCTGTTCAGAGGGTTTCAGTGGTCGGGAGGGAGGACCAGAGAACATTAGCGTGAGAGAGACTGTGACAAGGTAAGATTTGGCTGCTTTCAAATTTTTAAATTATGTACATATATTATATATGTGGACTTTACTTTAGGTTTCTTGCTACAAATTTAATAATCATGGCGTAACCTTCATGCCTGCATCTTCCTAATATTCTGTTCTGTCCATTTGCTTTGGAACAAAAGAGAGGGAAAAAAACTGTGTAGATGACAATTTCACATGTCGGCCGTGAGGTAAATTAATGTTAAAGCAGCCCTTCACAACTCCAGAACATTAAGATGACTAATGGATCAGCAGGAGAATCTCATCTTGACATGAAAACACAGAATAACAAAATCTTTAGATTGGTACAACTTAAAAGTTCAATCCACCCCTCCAGTCCAATGAAATAATTCTAGTATATTAGCAAAACTTGTTGCAATAAGTGAAGCAAAAAGAGAAAGAAAAAGTTGGTCTTTATATTATAGATCCATCAAATAAAATGTCACATATGGATTTTTTACCCATATAGGTATGTTAATTGGGATATATAATATTATATGCTCGAGACAAATCATTAATTTGGTCATATCTTTAACTGAAGGCCTAAATACCTATTGCTCCCTTGAATTATGGTGACTCGGACAGTTTGCCCCCTGAACTATAAAATGGATCAATTCGAACCCTAAACTTTGAAGAGTGGGGCAATTTGAACCCTGAACTGTGGTGACTCGGACAGTTTACCCCCTGAACTATAAATTGGATCAATTCAAACCCTGAACTTTGATGAATCGATCATTTTAGTCCCTTGACTCAGCCTAATTCTCATGCCATCCATCTTTAATAGAGCAACTGTCGCCACCGCCCCCTTTTTCCACCGGATCTCTGTCTTCCACAACCTTTCTGGCTTCTTCTTCACTTTCCTCTTCTCCTATCTTCGACACCGAAGCAGCCTCTTCCACAATCGAAGTAGCCTATTCCCCCACCGCTCATTTGATAGCGCATCGTGTCACTTTGAGATAAATGAATCGTGCCACTTGTCGAATAGAGAGTATTTGAACAAATCAGATGAATCATTAAGACGAAAAACATGCTCGACTTCTAGGCCCTCTTCTTTTCTTCACGTACTTTGTTTGCTAGTGGCAGCATAGAATCGTGGCATATCCAATTCCGCTGATGTCAATCCACTATTGGGTCTCTGATTGGAACTCTGATGTCAATATGCTATTGGGTTTCTGCGATATCAGGAAATCAAATCGAAACTCAGGTAGGCAGGAGGAATATAGAGGGGGCGTTGGATCGAGGCGGCATCAGGAATGAATGAGAGAAGGGAGTAGGCTACTTCAGTTGTGGAAGATGCTGCTTTAGTGTCAGAGCTAGGAGAAGACAAAAATGAAGAAGAAGCCAGAAAGGTTGTGGAAGGCAGAGATCGGGCGGAGGAGAGGGCAGCGGCAGCAGTTGCTCTGTTAAAGATGGATGACGTGAAAGTTATGCTGAGTCAAGGGACTAAAATGACATATTCATCAAATTTCAAGGTTTGAATTGCCCCACTCATCAAGGTTTAGGGTTCAAATTAATCCACTTTATAGTTCAAGGGGCAAACTATCCAAGTTACCATAGTTCAGGGTTCGAATTGATCCATTTTATAGTTTAGGGGCAAACTGTCCGAGTCATCATAGTTTAGGGGAGCAATAAGTATTTAGGCCTTAACTGAACGCATGTGATAATTTATTTGTTATGTGTTGTACAGTTGTTTTTGGAACAAATAAGTTGTTACCTTATGGATGGAATGGATATATTGACCAAAAAAAGATGCATGTTTGTAAAGCGATGAAACCAAAGAGGCTTACATTAGGAAAGATGGCGTACAACATTTTGAAAACATTAAACAACAAAAGAGTTAATTACATACTTTAACATCTAATTAAGACGATAATAAGTCATCTAGACCAAGGTGGCTTACTCAGAATGCTGATTTCAGTTGGGTGGTATTGAAAGAGGCTTGGTGCTGGCTTAGAGTAACGTAGCGGGCTAATTAGAGGAGTGAAGCCTTTTAATTAGTCCCAGCAGAAAACGCACTTCAACAGGTAAATTAATATGGTTCCAGTTCCTGGGTTGTTGGATGGGTAATAGCACCAAGGGTCCCAAATGTTTAATTACTATTGCAAATCAGTCCTTAACCTTCATTCTATTGCAAATTAGTCTCAAACATTTATAATTCATTACATATAGGTCCCTAGCCCTAAGTAGACATAGTAACTAGATATACAGAGAAGAGAATCTGATAGTTTAAATTGTCTATTAATTGTGTGAAAGTTATAATATAATTTAAATTTATTGGAAGATAACTACCAAATATTCTGAATTCATTAACTCTCACAAATTATCTTATATTAATTTTTTAAATTTTAATTCAAACTATTCGGTAACTATTTTTTCATAAATTCAAAATCTACAATAATTTTCTAATAGTTAATGAAAAATTTAAATTATCAATTTTTTTTCTCTGTAAATTGAGTTTTTGTGCCTAACTAGGGTTAAGGACCAATATATAATGAATTATAAAGATTTGAGACAAATTTACACCGAAATGAAAGTTGGGAACCAATTTGCAACAGGAATTAAAGCTTTGGGATCAGTGGTGCTTTTTACCCGTTGTTGTATGAATTGATGCAAATAGTAATCTTCCTCGGTAGTGTTGCTTTTACCCGCAAAGCATGCGAGGATCATCAAGTTTTACTAGGGAAACTAAACTTGGTAATGGTGGATAGCTAACTAGGGAAATTAATTTGCTGGTAAGTTGTCCAAATCAAATCCTGAAAACCCATGTGATCGGAGGAAGCAAAACAAAATGAAGTGAGGATCTACCGGTCTAGTCTTGCTACCAAGGCTGCAAACAAATGAAAACTTCAATAAATCGTTTATAAATAATTTGTTAGAAGTTTGTTTATATTTATTTATTTAGTTAAATGAAAGAGTATGAATAAAACTTCTATTCATTTCTTTAAATAAGCAAAAATTATTTATTTCAATTATTTGTTTATATTTATGAACACATTCAATTAGTGTTCAGGAACATGATTTATTTGCATTGATTCGATCCATGTACAGCCATATTCGCGACAATATATATCTTCAGCAAAAATTATGTATATCAATACCATATCCTATCATATCCCTAATTAGGGCTCGCTCGCTTGGATGAAGGTCTCGGTGAAAGGTCTTGGTTGTAGTAGCGGTAGCCACCCAGTAGCAGTACGGCATAATAACCATCATTCTAGGGCAGGTGTCTAATTAACAGAGGCTACATGTCACTGCTTTTTCACCCTCTATTGTTTTGGTGATCTTCTAACTGCTTTCCCCTGTACCATTCAGCTTGGTAATTAAGGAAAGGACCCCTTTTTTGGTGCACTTATTTAAGCATTCAGTGGTGTTTTAATTTTGCTTTTTCCTACTTAGGAAGGGAAAAAGAAACAACCATAATTATAAAGGGGGAAATCATGGACATCTTATTGATCCGTTTAAACGTGAAAACTTGGTTAGTTTGTTGAAAAATCAGGATTTGAATCCGTTTGTGATTAAACTTAGGACTCTGACCATCATAACTCTTGGATATTTTGGCTCAAATTTGAAGAGGATTAGTGGGACAAGGTTTTATATATTAATTGGAGTGTGATTATGTTTCCTAGTTAGATATTGTTTAGGTTTATTTTTCTTATTGTGTGTAGCCTATAAAAAAAAACATGTTTTAGTAGGGTGTTTTGTATAAAGAAAAAGTCAATATGGTGAATAAGTAAGATGTAAGAATTTTTAAAAGGAATGAAGGCCCGAAAGCAATGAGAAGTAAGGCGATAAGTTTTTTGTGATTCTCATATTTCTAATTTCATAGGAGCAAGATATTTGGATAATCACTAGTATGTAGGAAATCCATATATTAGCATGAGCATTATATTTTGTCTAAGTTCATTTCTTTCATTCATAATGTAGGTTACCTAAGAGTCAAATTCACATTAAATTTATGTGTATTTGCTTGATATTATTTATTATTTCATTGCAAATAATGAATGTTTAGAGAAATTTTTTGCTATAAGGGCATATTTAGGCTTGGATATTTTTGCTATAAGGGCTTTACGTAAGTGTTTTAATCCAAGTCTTTTGGATTCTGTGAAGGTCAATCCTAGTGGGCCAGTGGGTTTGGATGTTAACCTAAGTTATGCTAAAGCTTCTAATATCACATTGTTCTACGACCAAAAAACTTGATGATGGTGTAGGGGAAGAAGATAATTCCCTTCTTAATGCATCATTAGACGCACAAATCATGGGCATGCCAGTTTTGGTTCTAGGATTGGATCCAAATTCAAACCGGGTACTAGTCGGGCATATTTAAGAAAAGGAAAAAAGATGAGATATCTGTAGGTGCAGCTCAACCAAGTGAAGAGATTTCAGTTGAAGCTAATGGTGAGTAAGACCATAAGGGGATACTATTAGATATGAGTGAACAAATTGATCTGGCTCTATCAAAAGGAGATATAGCTCTCATCGCGGCATCGGTTGTAAGTAAGGCATGACTAGTTGAGGTCCATGAGGTAGGTTCTGAGTCTAATTCCAATTCAATCATAATCCCCATTTTGGAGACTATTCCTATGGAGGGCTATATAAAAATGTTGGGGGAAATGATAAGGATGATTTAGTGGTTGGAAAATGATAGATAAGGAAAATTTCTATATAATTTTTTTGGGAGTCCTGCCAATTTTAAAGAACTTGGAAAAGCCAAGGGAGTAAGAAGTGAGGAATGTGGAGTGGACTTCAAAATCAAATACTTCAGAGAAATCAAAATCTTTCAAAATAAAGAGGTAGGTCGAACAAATTAGCAAGTTGTAAGAATCTTTTGATGAGTATGAAGGTTTAGCTCTTGAACTATATGATGAAATGTGTATTCTTAAAGGTAGAAAAAAGAGTCATCATAAATTAAAGTTTACTAGAAAAAAATTATTTTGAGAAATGAACAGAAGATTGTAATAGAGTATCAAGTCTTAGTGTTGTTTTTTTAAGGCTCTAGTTGCAGAGTATTATGAAGTGGAGAAGATTGTAATAGATAATAAAATCTTAATGTTGTTTTTTAAAGGCTCTAGTGGCAAAGTATTATGAAGTGAGGGCGAGGGTCGTTCAAAGGTCCGAATTAGGGCTTTAACAAGTGGGGGCGAGGGCCTTTAGGAGGATGAGAGAGTTGAGATTAGATTTATTAGGCTGTAATTTATATTTCTTATAATAAATTTTCTGAGCTTGTCTTTAAATTAAAAAAAAAACAAAAAAGGAAAAAAGAAGGAGGAGACAGCAGGTGTTATCGAGGATTTGTCATTTCATGCTCTCCATCTGTATCCGTGTCGCTCATTCATTTTGATTTTGTCCATTCCCCTTCTTGATTTCAAATCCTTAAAATCCCTATCTTTCTCGCTCTTTTATTCCCAAATTAAGTTTCCTTCTCACATCTATCAAGATATAATATGTATATAGACTTCTTCTTCTCTTTCTATTCACTTTGACATTATATAACATAATACAGGATGCGAAACATATACCTAAAAAAATGTGCATAAGTAGACAAAATTGACAAACATTTTGAGACAAATGAAATAGAGATGGAAATTAGCCAAACTGAGCCTAAACATCTTAGGCTTGAAGCTCAGTTCAGTAAGGATTAGTTGGGCTTAGACTCAGGCTTGAGTTTGAAGAGTTTTAAAAATGAGGCTCAAAACTTGACTAGAAAAGATTTGGCTCGACTCAGTGGCTCGATAGACTTAAAACTCGATTCAAGGTTTAAACTTGATTTGAGATTTAAGCTCAATTTAAGGAATAAAAATTTAGGTATATTAAAAACAAAGCTAATTGAGCTTTTATATTAAAAAATATTAGGTTTGTTAGGCTCGACAAGAGTTCAAGCCAAACAGTTACAGGCTCAAAATTTAGCTCGTTAAAAGTCCGAAATTAAAATAATATTCAAAACTCAGCTTAAAACTCGTTAGGCTCGATTCAATAAAAAAAAAATTAAACTCGAGTTTGAATTCGGACTGTTCCATAAAAGATTTTACTCGTTTTCACCAAAAAATGAGGTATTCAATTACTTCCCAAAAAGTACTTATTGGTTGTGAATTAACTATTTATGGTCTTAAATCTTTTGTACCAGTAGCCGTTTAATTTACCAGTTTTACGTTCGTATGTTCCATTTTGTGATGTGTGAGAATGAAGCGTTTATGGCTGACTTTCATTTTTTTTTTTGTTTTTGTTTATTTTTTTTTTTTACTTTACTTGGAAGTACTTTCGTTTTTCTTTTAGCTGAGCTGACAACAGCTCGGATGGGAGCAGTTATCGGGATTTAGTATTAGCAGCTTCCACTTCCTGCAAGCATGCAAGAGGAGCGAGGGTGAATCATCTGTTCACATTTATAACCATTTCATTATTATCCAAGGAAAAGTTATTAGAGTGCGTAACTAAATCCATATATCTTCCTAGTCCGTAGAGATGAAGTTACTGGCGGACACCGACGTCTAGAACCAAACACCGTAATCAGCGATTCAGTCTTTTTCTGATTTGGGTTTATGGGCTTTTCTCCTGCGGCCATCACTCCTGCAGAGCCCATAGACGTGTCTAGCACTCATCTTTGTGGAGGCCTCATTCTCACTCATGTGACCTCTGAGATCAACCGATATCTCTTACCCAGTCGTGCACTCGTATAGGGTGCGTATGGGTTGGATAAATCCAAAACCCAACTCAAACCACATCTGAGTTGGGTTAATTTAAGTGAAAATAGATCATAATTCACAAGTTTGTTCTATATATAGAAAAATCGATGGTTTGTGAATTGGTTTTAGTTTCACATTGAATCAAACCTGAGACATATATATAATTATATAATAAAAATTATAGTAATATTAATTTATTTATATATATATAAAAATTTCTTTGAAGAATTATTATGGTCATCTTATATTTTTATATTAAACTCTTAAACTGATGTTCTAAATTGAAACAATATGGAAGTTGTGGAATCATTCACGAAATTTTTCTATATTCACTTAAATCACTTTACTTCATGGACTGACTACTCCTAGGTCATTTTGTTTTTTATCTCTTTACTCCAGACTATTCTCTAAGACATAATCATCATGTTTTTTTTTTCATTTTTGAGGCATGTAAAACTGAAATTTCATGATATCAACATATTTCAGGTTTTGATACTTAAGAAAATAATCTTAAAGATTTAGTTTTCCAAGTTGAATGTCATGTCGAAGCTGATTAGGATAAAAGATATTTCACAAGCAACTCTTTTAAGCCAGTTTGGTAACATCATATTAAACTCTTTTAAATGTGTCTAAGTACATGTATTTAAATACTGATTTAGTTGTATATTATATTGAATATTTCATAAACCGGTTATGGATGTAATTTTATTGAATTTGGGTGTTGTTATAGAAATATGGTATAAACTGAAAAACCCGAAAACTATAACAAAAAAACCTAGAACCATGGTTCTAGTTCTGCTTGATTTTCTATTCTTAGGTTAGATAGAAAAATTTTGAAATTGATACCATTTTGGGTTGGTTTGATTCCACTATAAAACTAAACTAATCCGAACCGTACTTACCCCTACTCGTAGAGACTTTTTCCACCAAGTAGAATTTTTTACTCAATTTTATCGATACAGAAAGGCTATGAGTTTTGTTTCGAAAATATTCGTTAGATGCAAGTAGAATATATGGGCCCATGTCCATTTTACTTGAATAAAAATTTCATTGGGAAAATTACAAAAACTCCTCTTTGATTTGATCCAACCTATACTTTATCCCCTCTATTTTAAAAAATCTACACTTTACTCACCTCTATTTTCAAAAACCTACCCCTTATTTGTTTTACAGTGTCCAACAACTTCTAAAATCTTAATTTAAACTGCCTGATAATAATATTACAATAATTTCATAACTTTTTATATTCTTTTCGAAGCCAACCGATCTTTAAAAATTATTGATTTATAAGGAGAAAAATATATTTATAGAAAGAAAAAAATTGATAATTTAAAATATTTATTAACTATAAAAAGATATTGGAAAGATTGAAATTATTGAAACATGACTATCGTATAGTTTAAATATAGTTTTAGAAATTGTTATTAGACAATGGGAAAAAAAAAAGAACAAAGTGTAAGTTTCTAAAAATATCTATACAAACTGTAGGTTAAGATATACTTTAGCGGTAACTATAAGTTTCCCAATTTCATCTCAGAATGCGTAATTTTAAATTTCTTCATATTATTATAGCACCAAATTTTCACATTCAGGAAAAATATTGTTAATTTTTCTCTTCAGAAAAATAATTTTACATGTTCATGTTATTAGTGTATAAAGTTATGTGCAATAGTGATATTCTATCCTATGAATACCCACCTCCACCCCGATTATGGTTTAAGTTTTTGATACATGTTTAGTTTCCAAAAAAGAGAAACCCATTGGATGCATGTAAGGCACAGGCTAATGGGTTGTGGTGTTGCCTACCCATATATTATTCGAACATAAAATTCATTTAAAAATTTGAAATACATACCAAATAAATGTATGGTTGAGTTTTACCTGGCCCTACCCATTTGAAAATTGAAAAAAGATAGGATATGGATATCAACATTTTACACTCGGTACAGCCGCTAAATAGGCTTCCACCCACCCCAACACTTCCTTCCGGTTGCCCACAACTTGACAGAAGAGAGAGAGCACTCCATGTGCCCTCCCACACACAGGATAAAAAGTAAGATTTTCTACCCATTTCAGTAAAATGCAGAGTCTAACCGACTCCCTTCTTCAGTAAAGCCGATCTCTATCTCAGAGAAATTCACACATGCTAAGCTCATCGTGAAAAGAGTAAGAGCTATTCAAGGAAGAAGTAGAATGAAAGTTATTCAGGGAGGAGGACATTGGAAAGAATGAGACTACCGCCAGGCACAACGAGGTAACGGGTTGGATATGAGTGGCACATCCAATATGACAGATAGGATGTGAGATTAATATTATCCCACCTACATCTGTCACACTGGCATTGACTTCTGTTGCAATATGTGAACAGGTAAGTAGATAAAACACCCAATTCTACCCGCCAATTAAGGAGTCGGATGGGGATGAAGAAATCTTACCGATATGGATAATAAGTAGAACATGGGTGGAGTATTTGTCATATGGATAAAGATGCAGGCATTACACTACCTCACCCACAAGAGACCCATTGATCGCTACCTTTGCAAGCGTTTTTTTCTCGGGCTGTTCACTACTCAGTAGCAGGAAGCACAATCATGGCCAAATATCACAACTAAAGTATACTGAAAATACTTCACTCGACAGACCTCCAATAGTGAAAGCACAAATCAAAATGTACCACGTCATTGTTGACAAACCAAACAAATGAGCAAAAATACCTTAACAAAATCTATTGGCGAGCAGGACATGTGGAAATTTATGCAACTAAGCAGTAGCTCCAGCCTTGCCCTTCTTCCTCTGGATTTTCTTCATATAGAATTCCAGCTCCTTACCCTCCAATATGTACCTATACACAACCCATATAATGAAGCGTTGGGAACAAAACCACATGAAACACATTAGAAACCAGGGCAATCTGAAAGATACTTACCCATCAGCTCTACCGCATTGACCAGGTCGAGATGAAATACAGGCCAGCAGCCTACCACCACCAAATTGCTCCTCGATATGAGGGTCAAGTTTGCGGTCTTTCAGACGTTTTTCAATCTTCCTCTGCACATGTTTGCTCTTCTTCGTTTCCTCCACAGCACCTTCTCCTTCCTGTAAATTCACTCCAAACATCAGTCCTCAAAACGGATAGCAGCAAACAGGACACTCGAAGTTTCCAACAACACATCTTTATAGATGCCCATAATTACCAACTAACGCACCTCAGTGGTCTCTTTCTTGGCCAATGCCTTCTTCTTCCTGCCAACATCAATGCCATAGTGTTGAAGGTACCATTGCTTAAAGGGTGCTGCGTCCACCTGGACAATAGCACTCTTCACAAGTGTCTGTGTCCTGACAAGCTCATTGTTGGATGCATTATAGACAACATCAAGAATACGGGTCTTGCGCGTTACAGCCTCACTGCCCCAAGAATAATTTCCTGTATCCAATCTCAGAGCCCTCCACTTGACATTGCCACCTCTAACACGGATTCTCCTCACTGTCTTATTGCTTGAGAGCTTCGTATTTGCGGGTTGACGACCAAGCTCATACCTACCCGAAACAACCAAAGGACAACATGAGCAACAAAAGGACTACTGCCGAACTTGAATAGAAGCAATTTTGCATATTTAACAGACATCCTCATTCAGATATTACTCTGACAGACTACAACCTTTAAAAGATAAGATGATCCTACCATTCAACTTCATAATAGCCTCAATGGATTCAATTTCCATGCAAATGGATAAAACCAATGATGAAGATAGTTTCAAAATTTCATCTCATTATTCCTTTGCAAGAGGGTTGCAACAGGAACGGTATACTGCATAAAACTTTGGCACTATGACTTTAGATGAACTTATAGTGTTAAATAACTACTAGTTATTAATACTATGAATTTCATGCCACCAACCCCAACATAGTTTTAGACTAAGGTGCAGTCTGATGATGATGGTTAACACACCAACTTGGAATATAAACCCTTAAAGCCTAAAAACTCTTACAGATATATAGGAACTAGGGCGTTCAAAATGACATGGCCAACAAATCACAGGTTCTATGTCTAATAAGTGAAATGCATGCTGCAAAGATGAGGCAACCCAGCAAATGTAAAAATTATGCATAATATTTCAAGGGGAGAAACATATGGTATTCTCAAATCCACAAGGCACAAGGACTACTTGCACATAGCCCAGGATAAAATTTCAAGTTCATTTAGATGAACCAGGCTTGAGAAAAAATAGTAGCAGATGGTTGGGACATGCTATAAATTAGAAATAACCCACATACTCATCTACAAATTGAAGGTAATATCATTATTGTAGTAGTAGTAGTTTTACTTGCATAAAGTTCCCCCAAATGCTTTATCCCAGGGCGCTGCAGAGGCAATTAGGCAAAGGCACAACAACACCAGCCCTAGATTACACTAGCCTGAGTTCCACTTCACGCAAGTCTCTAAAGACACAGTATAGCATTTTCGGAACCACATGAAATCAAATTAAATCAAGTAGTAATGCAACCTTCTTTCCTCTCAAGTCAAATCAACTTGAGAGCAAAAAGAAGACATAAAATTACAAGCATTTACTTCCTATTGGATTCCAACATGAAGAAAAGAAAACTGCGACATCTCATACCGAATTCAATCAACATGAAAATTTGAAATGAGACTAACATAGCAAAACAAGAGTAAACGAAGCAAATGAAACACAATGGTTGAAACCGGATAAAGGAAGAGGGAAAAAAATAAAAATAAAAAAAGAGGAATAAGAAAGAAGATGGTACTTTCTCTTCTTCCTCCACGCCTTCTTCTTGCCGCCAGTGGCACGCCTCTTGTGCATCGAATCTCTGGAAATACCTGGCAAGAACGATGAAACGAACCCATTCAGAAGAGAAGGTGAAAGTCCAGAGAGGAGTTCCTTCGAGCTTGAAGAGAAAATGGATATCATTTGTCGCTGAAAGCTTACCCATCTTGGCAGTGCAGCGGAGGTGGCGACGTACTGGCCCTCTCCCTCCCTCTCTATTCCACCCTCTCGCACTTCGGCGGCTACAAGTTCAAACCCTAATCGTTTCGTTTATAAACTTTCGTGAAAGCGGAAGCCCAGTCCGAACAGGGCTGTCATTTACTTTATTGTGTTGGTAAATATCATGAAAAAACCATCCTTGTTCTAACGTGACCCAAATCACCCACCCATATTTTTGTGACTCAAATAAACCACCTAACTGTCAAACTTGAACCATATACCCATTCTTTCTTCCGGCATTAGAATATTCCATATCAAACAAAATATATTCCATTTATGTTGTCTTAGGTGGCAACTAGGTGACGCGATGACATAACATAAAATGAGTAGAAGTATTAGAATAACAAAGACGATAAGTTTGCTTCTATGTTTGAGGGGTTCTGGGCTGTAAAAACTCCGAAATGAATAAAACTAGGGATCGTGCAACAAGGAGGGTGGATTTTCTGTTTTGAAGTTTCATTCCAAAATCAAGAATTGGGTAAGATTTGAACTTGATTTGAGCATGGTTTTAGGGATTTCTGTTATAGTTAGAATTGATGCCTCATCGGGTGTTGATTCACATTTGGTTCCAAAAACAAGCAGTGATGATTGAGATTGTGTTGGGTTAAAGACGATGTCTGTGCATAGAATCATTTTCTTCTTGTCTTTTATTTGGTTTTGTCATATTCGATTGTTCTTCAATTGTTTTGTTTTGGTTAAGCAAAGTTTAGAACCACAATTTGATGCGTTGAGATATCCATCTGTGTAGAATGTAGAATAGTTGTACAAAAACAAGATATGTGGTTGTGGACGTAGAGCTGCTGTGAAGATTTCTGAATCAGACAAAAATCCAAACAAATGATACTACTCTTGTGTTAAAAGGAAATATGGTTTTGGGGACTAATGTTTGCTAAAGAACATGATGCAAATAGGGGTACAAAAGATCATGGTTGGACAAAGTTTAGAAAAGAATGAGGCAACTGGGGATAGCTTGAAGATACATACTCACATAGAAGAAAATGAATTGTTTGTTTTTGTTAACCATTTGTGTGTGAAAGTAGATAAGCTTGAGGGTGTGATACTAAGAATAAAGGAATGACTGACTATGAGTTTATTATTTAATGGATTTACCTTTGTTGTTGTGGTTGGGCTTCTATTGATGGTGCTAAAGTAATATGTTGTTTAGGTATTGAGTTTGCTGCAGATTGGTAAAATGATGTGTAGTGAGAATGCTAATGTAAAGGTTATGGTTTTTGTAATGTGGATTGAAATAGTGATGAATGAAATGTTTTGTTCTCCATTTCAGATATACCTTCTGCTGAGTTTACCGCTAACTACTAACTGCACTTTGGTGCCTTAAATTTCTGCACTAGCTAAGTGGGAATTTGTTCAGTGGAATGTATATGTTGGAATTTGTTTGCAAGATACCGAAGAAGCAATATTCACCATGCATAGGGACCGTAAAAGGCTAATAGTTCATCCCCCCACATAGGTCTAATGTGGACCCAACATCCCACACAAATCTCATGTCATCTGATTTTGACAATTCATTGCAATTAATTTTAAAGTATATTTTGTTTGCTTTCTTGCACTTCATTTTATTAATAAAATTTAGAAACAAATGATAACCATTCTAATAATTTGTTTTGACCAATACATCTACTTCTCCACCAACATAGCCAAAATTATTTTTCTCAAACCTACCATTATGATGGATTGTGTTCTCCCACACTAATTGTACTTCATTGTTTGTTTGCAATAATTCATGATCCCCCATTTTGAAATATATAGACAATATTTAATAAATTCCACATTCTAACCACACCCAAACACATGATATTGACCATGCAAATGTTGGGTTTCGGGAGCCAAACAGCGCAGCGGAATTTAACCGAAACCCTCCAGGATCCAAGTGAAACGGGGTAAACCGGGTGTTCGAAAATTTTCATACCTAATTTTCGGTTGAGATCTCTCACTCAACTGTAGAGTCGAATCACAAAACCTGAACAGTTGACGTGTTCAAACTCTCTATGGTATCCACACGAGCCTCTCGGGATCACCACGCTTCCACCACGTCCCGGCAGATGCGTTTCTCTTGCGCTCGCAGTGCTAGCTTGCGTCCTCCAAGGAATTGCAAGAAAAGAGTGCGACTGTCCTTTTGGGAGGCTAGGGCAAGGAGACCTGCGAATTTCTCACTAAAAGTTGTATTTATAGTGAGACTCAACTTCCAGGCCTAATGGGTTTCAAAGCCCTAATCCAATTAGGCTTTAATTTCGGGCTTAATAATGGCTCAACTCTTGGGCCCATTATTAATATGAAATTAAAGTGAAACCATAACCCAAATAATTAGCCCATGCACTCTAATGATCCAAATAGCTCTATGTGTGCGACCCAATAGGCTCTTACCACGTTGGCAATGATCATAAATCACATTTATGATCATAAGCAATGAGCGGTGTCTAGCAACACATCATTGCTACCCAAGTGACAAGATTGTCGATGATTCGACTAAACCTTTATGATCATCACCGATATATGCCATTGTCCCTTTGTCCAAGATATCAAGACTAAGCATGAGACATGGAATGTGTCACTCTCGTATAGCCCAATCTTTGGTTTCTTGATTACCGAGTAGACCAACTTAAACTGATGACATTGATATCGTATATCAACTCATCCGAGCATGGCCATGCATTTTCTAAGTCTCACTCTATCAAGGGGCCCGAAGATATCACTCCCGTTACATAGGAGGGACAAATCCCATCTTGATCATACAAATCCCTCCGCATGATATGTGACATACCCAATGACCTCCTTCAAGTTCACTCAGTTACGAGCAACAAAGGAAAGTATCAAAGTATGTGACTCACATGTAGGGAACCTTGATGATCTTAGGTCGAAGGACTACATATACCATGATCACTATGAGAATCACTTATGACACTCATATAACGATCCATGTAGTGTTCTCATGGTGGGTCGGTCCAGTACACAAGTTCTCCAACTTGTACCCATATGTAGACTACATATCTCATATTAGTCTCCACATATGCTAGTCGTTATGTATTATTGCAACCCGCTCCACAATAATACTAGACCAGGGACGTTTAAGAATATCATTATTCTAGGGTTACAATTATGTTTGTTAAGTTACGCAGAAACAAAACAACAAACATAATTGCTGGATTAATGCCTTAATAAAATATCATGACTCAATGTGCAAAAATACAATCATCTCATGATTGGCCTTTTGGGCACAACACTAACAATCTCCCACTTGCACTAAAAGCCAATCATCCATGTATCTAATACCGATGGACCTAGAATGGCTATCATGCTTTTGCTGCGTAAGGGGCTTTGTCAGTGGATCAGCAATGTTGCTATCTGTCGAAGTCCTGCATATCCTTACATCACCCCTCTCGATGATCTCCCTGATGAGATGATAGCGTCGGAGTATGTGTTTGGATCGCTGGTGAGATCGAGGTTCCTTAGCCTGTGCGATTGCTCCATTGTTGTCACAATAGAGCTCTATCGGGTCGGCAATGCTTGGAACCACTCCAAGTTCAGTGATGAACTTCTTGATCCAAACTGCCTCCTTCGCAGCATCAGAGGCGGCAATGTACTCAGATTCTGTTGTAGAGTCAGCTACTGTCTCTTGCTTTGAACTCTTCCAGCTCACAGCACCACCACCAATACAAAACACATAACCAGATTGCGATCTAAAATCATCCTTATCAGATTGGAAGCTTGCATCGGTGTAACCCCTTACAACGAGCTCATCTTCACCTCCAAAGACCAAGAATGCATCCTTAGTCCTTCGTAAGTACTTAAGGATGTTCTTAACAGCTGTCCAGTGACTCTCACCGGGGTTCGATTGGTACCTACTCGTCATGCTCAAAGCATATGAGACATCGGGACGAGTACATATCATGGCATACATGATAGATCTAATTGCTGAGGCATATGGAATCTTACTCATGCGCTCTCTCTCCTCAGTTGTACTCGGACACTGAGATCTAGAAAGAGTGATACCATGTGACATGGGCAAGAATCCTTTCTTGGAATCTTGCATGCTAAACCTCTTTAGCACCTTGTCAATATATGTACTTTGACTTAGGCCAAGAAGCTTTCTAGATCTATCTCTATAGATCCTGATGCCTAACACATAGGCTGCTTCACCCAAGTCCTTCATAGAGAAACATTTCCCTAGCCAAGTCTTCACAGACTGTAGCTCAGGAATGTCATTCCCGATGAGTAGTATGTCATCTACATACAACACCAAGAAGACAATAGCGCTCCCACTAACCTTCTTGTAGACACAAGGTTCATCTTCATTTTTGATAAAACCAAACTCTTTGATTGCATCATCAAAACGAAGATTCCAACTTCGAGAAGCTTGCTTCAGTCCATAAATGGACCTTTGCAACTTGCACACTTTATTGGCATTCTCAGGAGTGACAAAACCCTCAGGTTGTGTCATGTACACATCCTCAAGTAGCTTTCCATTTAGGAATGCAGTTTTGACATCCATTTGCCATATCTCATAATCATAGTGTGCAGCAATAGCAAACAAAATTCGGATGGATTTAAGCATAGCAACTGGTGAAAAAGTTTCATCATAGTCAATACCATGAATTTGCTTGAAACCTTTTGCAACCAATCGTCCCTTAAAGGTAATCACATTACCATCCATGTCAGTTTTCTTCTTGAAAACCCATTTGCACCCTATGGGTTTTACCCCTTCAGGTGGGTCAACCAAAGTCCATACTTGGTTTTCATACATGGATTCCATCTCGGATTTCATGGCCACTAGCCACTTCTCAGAGTCAGGCCCCGACATAGCTTGTTGGTAGGTTGTGGGCTCATCCTGATCCATGAGCATCACATCACCAGTGTGAGTCACGAGAAATCCATATCTCTCGGGCTCACGCCGAATCCTACCAGACCTACGTGGGCTCTGTGCTACAGGAACAGACCTTGAACCACAACATCTTGTGGTGTCTGTTCAGGTTCCATTTGAGGTTCGATGTCTCCTTGTTGTTCTTGAATTTCTTCAAGTTCTACTTTCCTCCCACTAGTTTCTTTAGAGATAAACTCTTTCTCCAAAAAGACACCAGTTCGAGCAACAAACGCTTTTTGCTCAGAAGGATTGTAGAAATAGTAACCCTTTGTTTCTTTGGGATACCCAACAAAAAGGCATTTTTGAGATTTGGGCCCTAGTTTGTCAGAGGATTGACGTTTCACATAAGGGGCACAACCCCAAATCTTCATAAAAGACAAATTGGGACACCTCCCACTTCATATCTCATATGGTGTCTTTTGAACCGATTTAGATGGAACTCGGTTTAGTGTAAAAGCAGCTGTCTCTAGAGCATGTCCCCAAAAGGAGTTTGGAAGGTCAGCTTGACTCATCATAGAGCGAACCATGTCTAACAGAGTTCGATTTCTCCTTTCAGATACACCATTCCATTGAGGTGTACCTGGTGGAGTGAGTTGTGATACTATACCACACTCCTTCAGATAGTCAAGGAATTCTCGATCCAAGTACTCTCCACCTCGATCTGATTGAAGCACTTTGATACTCTTCCCGAGTTGATTCTCTACTTCATTCTTGAATTCTTTGAACTTTTCAAAGGATTCTGACTTGTGTCTCATGAAGATACACATAGCCATATCTGCTAAAGTCATCAGTGAAAGTAATGAAGTATTGGAAACCTCCTCTAGCTTGTGTAGACATAGGGCCACATACATCACTATGTATGAGTCCTAGTAAGTCATTAGCCCTTTCACTTTGCCCTGTGAATGGGGCTTTGGTCATCTTGCCCAACAAACATGACTCACATGTCTCATATGATTCAAAATCAAATGAGTCCAAGAGTCCATCCTTATGGAGCTTGGATATGCGGGTCTCATTTATATGGCCCAAGCGACAGTGCCAGAGATAGGTCGGGTTCGAATCATTTAATCTGACCTTCTTGGTATTCACATTATAGATTGGATCTTCGAGGTCTAGAACATACAACCCATTGCTAAGTTGAGCACTACCATAAAAGATTTCATTCAAATAAATAGAACAACATTTGTCCTTTATTATAAATGAAAAACCTTTCTTGTCCAAACAAGAAACAGAAATCAAATTTCTACTAATAGTAGGCACAAAATAGCAGTTGTCTAATTCTAAAACTAATCCACTAGGTAAAGTGAGAACATAAGTCCCTACGGCTAAGGCAGCAACCCTTGCTCCATTTCCAACACGTAGGTCCACTTCACCTCGGGCCAATCTTCTACTTCTACTTCTACTTAGATCCTGCACATTTGCACAAATGTGAGATCCACATCCAGTATCCAATACCCAAGATGAGGAAGTAGAAAAGTTAGCCTCTATAACAAAAATACCTGAAGTGGAAGTCTTACTTCCCTTTTCCTTAGCAAGTTCTTCAAGATAGAGCTTGCAGTTGCGCTTCCAGTGTCCAGGTTGCTTACAATGGAAGCACTCCCCTTCCTTTGCCACACCACCCTTTGGTTTCAGTGCAGCTGAAGAAGAATTAGCATTGGACTTTCCATTAGCTTTATCCTTCTTCTTGTTGGCTTTTCCCTTTCCCTTGCCCTTTTGAACCATCAAAATGGGCTTAGCCTTCTTAAGGTTTTGCTCAGCAGTTCTCAACATGTTGAGCAATTCGGGGAGGGACTTGTCAAGGTCGTTCATGTTATAGTTCATGACGAACTGACTGTAGCTTTCAGGCAACGATTGCAAGACTACATCAATAGCCAACTCTTTCTGAAGAGCAAATCCCAAATTCTCAAGATTCTCAATGTACCCAATCATCTTGAGCACATGAGGACCCACGGGACTTCCCTCAGACATCTTGCACTGAAACAATGCCTTAGAGGTCTCAAACCTCTCATGCCTAGCTTGCTCTTGGAAAAGCATTTTGAGATGTTCGATCATATCGAACGCCCCCATGTTCTCATGTTGCTTCTGAAGCTCAGATTCCATGGTAATAAGCATGAGGCATGCAACATCCAAAGCATCATCAGAATGCCTCTTGTGAGCATCCCTTTCAGCTCTTGGAGCAGTGGCAGCAGGCTCATTCGGAATGGGCTGCTCTAGGACATAAGCCTTTCTCTCTTGCTTGAGGACTATCCTCAAGTTTCGGTACCATTTGAGAAAGTTGGTCCCATTCAGTTTTTCCTTCTCAAGGATCGATCGCAACGAAAGTGTCGATGTGTTTTGTGCCATGGTTATCTACAACAGTAAATATGCAGTGTAAGAGTCATGTATTTTAATTCATTTAATAAGGACTTTTATTAAACGATACTCCCACTATTTTCCTCAAAATAATAACCCTCGATATTATTTCGGAACACCTCGGCGCTAAGGTATTCTAGTGGGCCAAGATCCATATTTGACCACAACCTGAGTCAGCTTTGGCTTTTCTCTCAAGTTACAGCTATTTAGGTAGGCAACTCCTTGCCAATTGCATCTTATGCAACTCTTGGATAGTTGGGTGAACAACACTTGTCCAAGCTCATCTCATGAACTTAAGCCCAACTCTATGCCTCTAAGTCCCTAATCCTATTAGGATGACTTAGTTAAGTCGAGACCCAAAGTTAGCAATTTGGATATCACTATTATCCCATCGCGCCTTACCAAGATGAACATAGGTGCTTTGCTTTGGCAAACCCACCTAATGTTGATCAAAGTCTTGACGAGTGCCAACATTTGGAAGGCATCACATTTAATGACTTAATATTTGTTTGAGGGATTTTTCTTTTGATCTCACCAATTTGTTATCTCCGGTTGTTTTATACATGCATCACATACAAATATAAAACATGCATCTCATGCTTACAAGAAAGTAAACGTGACATGGTTATAGCCCAAACTATGCGATATTCTCAAGCCAATGAGAATATCATAAAAGCCTAAGAAAAGAAAAGAGTCTTCACAAGCTCCTTCTCTTCCTTTCTTGGTTGCCCTTTTGTTGTCACCTCCTTGGACATGCCACCACCTTGGATGATCCTTGGACATACCACCTTGGATGATCCCATAATGCACCATTACATCAATAATAGAAACCTCGAGTTACATTCGAGGGGAGTAAGGTGAGAAGAGAATGTACAATGAGAGTGATAAGAAAAGGCACGACTCGCAGGCCGTATTTACAAGTACAACCAATCAAGGGCTATAACCATGCACCATGCTTCAAACACCAATCAGCATATCATGTCAAATCTCATTCAACAAAGATGCATGCCAATTTTCGCGTGTTGATTAACCAGTTTTTATTTATGTGGCGCTTCGCATATGGCGGTCCCGCTGGCCTGTCAGTGGGCGGTGGTTCCGCTGACCGGTCAGCGGACGAGGTCAAGGGGAGCCGCCCTTGCGGGGGGCGTGGGGGGCAGCGCCCCCCTGCGCAAAAAATTTTCTTACAATTGCTTAGCCCGAAATCTTCTATTTTGAGCAAGTAGGCACCCGAGACTCCTCCATTCGAGCCACCAAAAATACCTTACTTTCAGTGCCTGAACAGGCTGAATCCGAACCAAGCTAGGGTTTCTGCAACTATTGCAAGAATCCTAATCCATATAGGTATCTCATACCATTCAATTTCGAGTTAATCTCATTAACCAATTTGTGTCGTTTCTTCATATATCTCATATGTTCATTACGAATTCCAGTTTCATGCATCTTGAATCAATCTAATTAATCATGGCCGAAAAGCAACCGAACACATAGCATCATGCGATTCAACACTCAATCCCGATTTAGGGTTTCACCAGTAGCTCTGATACCACTGATGGGTTTCGGGAGCCAAACAGTGCAGTGGAATTTAACCGAAACCCTCCAGGATCCAAGTGAAACGGGGTAAACCGGGTGTTCAAAAATTTTCATACCTAATTTTCGGTTGAGATCTCTCACTCAACTGTAGAGTCGAATCACAAAACTTGAACAGTTGACGTGTTCAAGCTCTCTATGGTATCCACACGAGCCTCTCGGGATCACCACGCTTCCACCACGTCCCGGCAGATGCGTTTCTCTTGCGCTCGCAGTGCTAGCTTGCGTCCTCCAAGGAATTGCAAGAGAAGAGTGTGGCTGTCCTTTTTGGAGGCTAGGGCAAGGAGACCTGCGAATTTCTCACTTAAAAGTTGTATTTATAGTGAAACTCAACTTCCAGGCCTAATGGGTTTCAAAGCCCTAATCCAATTAGGATTTAATTTCGGGCTTAATAATGGCTCAACTCTTGGGCCCATTATTAATACGAAATTAAAGTGAAACCATAACCCAAATAATTAGCCCATGCACTCTAATGATCCAAATAGCTCTATGTGTGCGACCCAATAGGCTCTTACCACGTTGGCAATGATCATAAATCACATTTATGATCATAAGCAATGAGCGGTGTCTAGCAACACATCATTGCTACCCAAGTGACAAGATTGTCGATGATTCGACTAAACCTTTATGATCATCACCGATATATGCCATTGTCCCTTTGTCCAAGATATCAAGACTAAGCACGAGACATGGAATGTGTCACTCTCGTATAGCCCAATCTTTGGTTTCTTGATTACTGAGTAGACCAACTTAAACTGATGACATTGATATCGTATATCAACTCATCCGAGCATGGCCATGCATTTTCTAAGTCTCACTCTATCAAGGGGCCCGAAGATATCACTCCCGTTACATAGGAGGGACAAATCCCATCTTGATCATACAAATCCCTCCGCATGATATGTGACATACCCAATGACCTCCTTCAAGTTCACTCAGTTACGAGCAACAAAGGAAAGTATCAAAGTATGTGACTCACATGTAGGGAACCTTGATGATCTTAGGTCGAAGGACTACATATACCATGATCACTATGAGAATCACTTATGACACTCATATAACGATCCATGTAGTGTTCTCATGGTGGGTCGGTCCAGTACACAAGTTCTCCAACTTGTACCCATATGTAGACTACATATCTCATATTAGTCTCCACATATGCTAGTCGTTATGTATTATTGCAACCCGCTCCACAATAATACTAGACCAGGGACTTTTAAGAATATCATTATTCTAGGGTTACAATTATGTTTGTTAAGTTACGCAGGAACAAAACAACAAACATAATTGCTGGATTAATGCCTTAATAAAATATCATGACTCAATGTGCAAAAATACAATCATCTCATGATTGGCTTTTGGGCACAATACTAACAGCAAATATATCTATGCATTGCCACCAACTAAAATCAAATTAAGTATATCACACAGCGTTAATTCAAATAAGCAAAATCAGGCTCCTTATATGCATAATTTCGTAAACAAATTCGGCCAACATGGTTGGACCCATTGCACTTGCTTATATTAAAAAAACACACATACCCAGCACTGCCTTTATAAAATTCTAGTGACTAGCAATGAATTTTTCTCTTTCAACAAACAAAAAGATAATAAAAAAGCTAGCACACCAATATTTAATTTAGTCACAACTAAGATGTGGATAACAACTTACTTACCAAAAGTCAATTACCGTACTCTTTACTCTCTTTTCCTTGCTACGATTGAGGTTGTACCATTGATTTCTTCAAAACCGAAATTATTCCTTTTTTTTTGTTCTTTCTCAGATCAACACTAATCTCATGTGCTTCTCGGAGAACGAGACTTCGAAAGCATTGGCGCCTGGAGGCCTTCTTTTCTTCTGATTCCTTACCAGACCTAGTTAGTGTAAAAGCCATATCAATTTCCTTTACTCAAGCCAACTCATCAGCCATTTAACACCTTATTTCCACATCATCACAACTTAATAAAGGATGGCTTCTTTGGCACATAAAAATAATGTTGACAGTTTGTTGGAGTCACAAATAATATCAGTGGGTGATTTGGATCGCGTTAAAACATGAGTGATTTTTTTTAATGATTTTTTTCTTGTTGTATTTCTTTCTTTTTATTTTATTTTATTTTTTTCATCTTTTTGCAGGGCAAGTTACGTCCCTTACTGTATTTTACGGTGCTAGAGCTATGTATTTTCGTGCTGCGTAGTGCTGCTTCATTACGTACTCGTTAACATTCTTAGTATATTTCATAAACATTAAATACGAAAATAATATCATACAAACTTTTCCAATATTAACCTTATCTAATCTCAAAATCACAATTAAACGGTTATTATATCTAACTCTTAAGAATGTCGTTGTGTTAAAACACAATTCTTTAATCATGCTTTCATGTTTATATAAAATAGACATTTTGGGCGTAATTAATTTTGGTTAACCCATATATTCTTCATATATGTAAAAGGGAGTGGGGTCTTTTTACTGTTCATTAAACAATAACACCCCACCCTTTTTTTTTCTTTTCCAAGCAAATAGTCAATATTTTCATTCAATTCATAAGTATGTTTGCTCCGTCCTTTTAGTTTCCAAACTCTTCTATATGATGGTTGGGTCACCAGTATACTTCATTGTTATCACTAAAACCAATAAGGGATGAGCATAGTTTGAGTTGGTTTAGGTTTATGGTGAAACCGAATTAATTTGAAATATACTCGGTTCTAAAAATTTTGTACCCAACTTGAGACCTAAGAGTTAAATAAAACCAAAATCATAGTTCTGGGTTTTTGGGTTATAATTTTCGAGTTTTTTTGTTTATATTAGATACCTATAACAATATCAAAATCTAATGAAATTGCATCCATAATGCTTGACCAATGATGATCTATGAAATTATGAATATGTTTGTAGAATAAGAATGAGCTAATTAGGACTTAGAATTAGGTTTAGAACTAAAAGATTAAAAATCCCTGTAATAAAATTTTTAATAAATAATTATATATGTAAAATTATAAATTTTATAATATGTATATCTTGGATTGATTCCACATCGTGTTTCTTCCATATGAACCTAGAATAAACCCAAAGATCAATGGTTTTTCTAGGGGTGGAATCAATCCACTAACCATTGTCAAATTTTACCCGATCAATCCAACCTAACCTGCCCCTATTGGTTTGGGTAAACCTATGGTTTTAGTTGACTCATGTCCATCCTTAAAAACCAAGGACCCAATCATCAGATGGAGAAGTTTGAGGACTAAATGGAAAAAAAAAATAACATACTTAATTATTGGACAAGGAATTGGGAATTAAAATTTCTACATACTTTAAAATTTAAAAAACTCTTATATAGTTTTTTTATTTTTAAAGTATTTAAGAATCTCAATTCTCAATTTATGATTTTATTCCAATAAATGGGAATTAGTATTTTATACACATTAAAATTTATAAAATTCTTATATAGTTTTTTAAAATTAAGGCTTTTGCAAATCTTAATTCACAATTTAAGGTTTTCTCTTCTCAGTGAATGACCAAAATACCTCATCCAGTTCCTAGGTATATTATTTCTTCCCTTTTGGTCCCCAAACTCCTCCATCTGATAATTGGGTCACTGGTTTGGTTTGTTCCACTGTTGTGAGCGAAATTGAGGACCTAATCATCAGTTGAAGGAGTTCATGGACCAACTGAGAAGAAAATAAGAAAAAGTAGGGAACGGTGAAGACATTTGGCCATTTATGAGGAAAAGGGCAAAAAAAAAAAAAAAAAGCCCTTTTAGGGTGAAATTTTTCCCGCGGCAATGTGCAGGCTTGCAAACCTAGTAATATTAACATTTTGTACTCCCATGTATAATCATGTTTTATTTCACATTAATTGTATATATCTTTGTTTTTCATTCACATTAATTGTATATATCTTTGTTTTTCATTCACCTAAATAGGCCTTACTATTCTGAACTTATTCTTATAGGAAATCACTAACGAAGTAAAATTCTCGTTGGTGCATTTTGTGTAGCTCATGTGAGTGTTCAGATATGTGGGGAAAAAAAATAAATATGAAATTTTCAGCCATACAATAGAATGATTAGAGATGTCAATTTCAACCCCGATTTTCTTCTCTATTACTATGCTTGTTTGAGTCACATTCGGGTAATTTTTGTAGATAATATGTGAGATTTTGAAATTAGAGATCTACACTTCTCAAACCCAGCTTATACTCTATTTATTTCAAAATCCTTACAAATCATGATCTCATCCGTTGTATTCTTCGTTTGCCGCCTCGTACTCGACAGTCTCTGTTATTTATTATGAGCGATTTACTATGTTTTATTGACCCTCATAGGAAAGTAAACACAATACCACAATAGCAGCTTAATAATTTTAATTTTCTATTATATGAATCGTCTATGAGGGCATTTGGGTATAATAACCAACCCAACACACGTCTTTGGCTGCAGGTTACATGAAATATTTAGATATAAAACTCTTGCAAGAAGAATTTAGGAATAACTCTACCAGCACTAAACCTAATACATTGACATATCTAATAACAGCATTCTTAGATTCTTCGAATGACCAATTGGAATAATATTCCTAGGAGAGCAGCAAATGGGCTTCATAGGTGATGTTAAGCTTAAATTCGTTCAGAGGTTAAGCTTGTTGCCACAATATGGCAAAATCCACACAAAATGTAAAATGAGCTTGCAGTCGGTTGCAGAAAATCGGAAAAGGAAAAAAGAGCAAGTAGACGACAACTTAAAGCCCCTAAACAGAAGAATGTCCTCTCTCTGAATGTAATAGTAACAGCAAACGAAATCTAGTGTTCAGTTTCGCCGTCTATTCCTTGCTGTCTATGCTCATAGGCTCCGCCTCCGGGTCTTTAGCTGTTGCCTTATTCGACTCCTGAGACTCCAACTTATTCATCTTTGCAAACATGTTGCCGTAGAATTTCGCTTCCTTCTTGTTGTACTCCTTCATCTTTTCCTTCAAAACTTTGTACTCATGTTTCACCTCCCTGGTACAAGATGACACAAAAATTGTTTCAATGTCGCTGCCTGTTACCCCCAATCATTCCTAAACTGCTCGATCCCAAAAGAATCACCAATCTCCATCTGATTACCTGTTGTTAGGATCAATCTCAAGAGCCTTCTTTATGTCAAACTCTGCCAAGTCCAAGTCTGCTAGCTGAGTGTATGCCTGAACCCTCCTGTACAAGGCTTTCACATTTCTGCTGTCCACATCCAACACCTGCGAAAACAAATTCCTGTGTGAAAAACTAGAACGATGCGAGATACCAGTACTTGACATATTCTTAAGTCATTTCAACCAACCTTGGTGCACAGTTTCACAGCTTGCTTGTAATCTTTCAATTTAAGCTTGCAAGCTGCATCATTTAGATTGCAAGCAACCTTTAATGCCTTCGCCTGCTTTTTCTCATCTTCACTGAAGGAAGAATCATACTCGATATATTTAACAGCCTGGAGTGGTGATACTTCATTAGATCACACTCGATTATTTAATGTGCAATAGGTAACCTACCTGTAACACAAGCCAAGTCGTGAAACCATTGCTTACCTTCTCATATCTCTTGGAAGCTCTTGCATATTTACCAGCTTTAAACAGAGCATTCCCCTCTTCCTTCTTTTTCCCTGCAGCTTCAATCTTCTCTTGAGTGTTCATGTCCCAGGACTCCTTTTCCTGCCATATAGAGTTACAAACGATACTTCAGAACGGAACCTCACCTTGATATACTGTAGATTCACTTACGTATTAATAGCCACTAACCTTGTCAAAGGACACCAGCTCAACTTCATAGTGTACGGTAGAACTGGGAGGCACCACTGCCAACTCTTGCTGCGACTGGACTGAACCAAAAGCATACTCAGGTGCAATGGTGAGCAATGCCACTTCACCCTTTTTCATGGTGATAACAGCTTTATCAAGACCATCAATCACTTGCTCTGTCCATGAGTTCAAACCAGAGGAGAAAATTGGATATCCTCAGATCCATCAGGCTGAACTGGAAAACATTGCCAGGACAGACAACAAAGAAAATTGCAAGACTACCTTCATCTGTTTTGAACTCAAACAACTCCCCCTCATGGCCCTTCTTCAAGAAAACAGTGCCGTCTTGCAATCTCCCAACCAATTTCACTGCCAAAACCAAAATAAATGACCTTATCAGAAATCCATACAGAAATCACACTTCAAGTCATACAATAATTTACTTGACTAGGACCTTTGACAACAGCTCCCTCATTTGGGCGCTCATACCCCTCTCCTTCCTGTAAAATTTTTTTAGTAACCTTTTTGTCATCAGTCACTTCTGATAGTGTCTTCCATGAAACTAATTCGAGGGTAATGAGAAGCGTAGCATTTGGAGGTACTGCTCCCTCATCACCAGCAGCTTCCTTCCCTTTCTCTCCGAAACCATCTGATTGTCAAAAAAGGAGAAAGTTGAGAAAGAGTAATAAAAGAATATTGGTAAGCATCAGGGTCCAACAACCATTCACTAACATTGTGGCTTTACAGTAAGAAGAACCTTCTCTCCCTTCTTCATGGTCTTCACAGCTTTTGCCAGAGCAGGGCAAAAATGACCTGTTAAAGAAAAAAAAATCAGATTCTTTTTTCCCTGAAGAAGCTCAATCAGAATAATTGTGTGCAGACTAGAACCGACCGTCACTGACAGTGAATTCCACTCCACCAGATTTTGCAACAAGAGAGCCATCCTCAAGCCGTGCTTCATATTTAACTGAAACAAAACCAATAGCCCGTGAGTAAATCATGAATAAATTCAACAATAACGTAAAGAATCAATGTAAAAGGGGTACCTGTGACCTCATCAAGATCCTTTGGAGTCTCCCATTTCTCTCCTTCGTTGAGTATCTTCTTGAATATTCCACCATCTTTGCATATATCCTTCACACTACTCCAAGAAAGCAACTCAACATCAAACTGGAGCGTCGCATTAGGGGGAATTGTTGGTGGTGAGCCAGACTCACCATAAGCCAGCTCGGGAGGAATGGTGAAAATGGCATTTTCCCCTTTTTTCATTGTTTTAATACCCTGGTCCCATCCCTTAATCACTTGTCCTGTAAAGATAATCAAACATAACCTAATTTTATCCTAGACAACATGATGAAGTGCACGAGATAAGGTGGAGACAGCGGAAAAATATCACATTCACTATCAACCAAGAAATGCAGCATGCGTCTTTCCAAGTTTAAGGTTAATTTTCAGATTCTTCATCTCTCATATATTCCAGTAGTCCCATATTTAAAATACCCCGTAAAACGACTCGTATTAAAGTTTAGGGCTAAGATTTGTCACTAATTTTTGGCATTGGTAGCAAAGCACAGTTCAATATTGAATTTAGTGTTCTCAAATACAGCTTCACTCCATCATCTCAGTATTGGTAAAACGATAGAAGAACCAAAGTGACATTTATAAACCACAAAATTCGAACTACTCAACCAGTAGAAACCATAGATGCCACCTTTTCAACAGAAACAACAGAAAAATTGAAGCCAAAGCAATATCACGCCTTCGCACAAATCTTAGGGTAGTAGAATAAGTCAACGTTTCCAATAAATAAATAAATATATAAATAAGGAGACAATAATCAGTGTTTTCATTTTAAGATTTTCCTGTGCTCTTTTCATAGTTAAAATTTTCTCAGATATTTGCCTCATCAAGTGCCCAAAAGGATTTAGATTTTATTTAGCTTCAGAAAGGGCAATCTTTGATGCCCATAAGCACCCTGCTGTTCTCTGAAGTGCAGTGTTGGTCAAGTGCTGCTTCACTCCTTTTGTCAGATAGCGTTAGACATCAAGTTTCCTTAAGAAAACAAGACCGCCATTTATGCCATTCTTCATACTTTCAAACACCCATAAAACACTTGAGCTACAAAATCCTTGAGTTGAGCAAGTCAGAGTGTAGCATCATTCAAGTTACGGCAAATTCAGAATCATCCTAGTTTCAGTGCCTCTCAACAATATCATCCAAAAAAGGGAAAAGCAATATATGACCAGACGCAAAGGGAGGTACCATCCCAAAACGACGGAAAACAAAAGAATACAAACAAGATAATGAGCAGCTACTGGGGGCAGTAAAAACACAATGCGCACTCCTAATTCACCTTAAGTGCCTACTGATCCATTACTAGAGGACCGACAATCAACAACCAGACAAACCAGTATCCATTTCCGTTACCTTGACCAAGCGTGAACTTGAACGGCGTCCCCCTGCCTCGGCTTGAATCAAACTTTGTCCCGTCGAGCAAAGTCCCGGTGTAATGAACTGACACAATAACCTCCCAGTAATCAATTACGACCGAAAACAGAATAGCAAAACAGTTAAATTTCAGCTTATTTTTCTGTTCTGTTGGAGTTCCAACAATTACCTTCAACTTCGTCGCCGGTCTCAGGTGTGTCCCAGCCTTCACCTTCCTTAACGAGCCTCTTCTTCAACCCTTGACCGCCTATTTCCTTTTCCTCACCGACCTTCATCGCCAGCGGCTCGTCCGGGAGATCCAAGCCCTCGTTCATCTCATCAGCTGGTGGCATATCGAAATCTTCATCCATCTTCGCCTTCCTCGACTACCGAACTAAAAAAGAGAAGACGCTGTTTCTAGAGAGAGAATGTGAATTTTTTGTTCAGAGCTCGGGACCTCTGAGGGTGTGAGGAGCGACGGGGATGGCTCTTATGGAGCGGACCGAGGGGGGGTCGGATTCTAGAGAGTTCGAAGAGGGTTTCGGGTACATGAAGCTAAGGATCATTCCAGAAAGTTTTACTAAACCGGGTAAATCACTTTTGTTTGTGGCTCAGTCTCACCCGGTCACTGCTATTTTTTTTTGCTCAAATAAACCACTTAATGTTTTAAATTATCCAATATCACCCACTATACGTTAAATATATTAAAAATGTGACACATTCTATTATATCAATCACAAAACAAATCTTCAAAAAAAATCATATTTTCACAAAAATAGAAAAGAGGAAGGTGTGTTGTGATCTGTGGTGCTGCAGGATTTTTTTTTTCTGTGGGGGCACAATAATAACTATAACATTTTTATATCAATAATAAGTACAATACACAAACTAGTAAGTACAATACATTGCTAGTCGACTAAGTCTATGAACCTGGTTATAGGAGTAACCGGAGAGGCTCAGGTTGATTCCAGACAATGGAGGGTGGTAGCTGCAATTAAGGGTGCTTATTTGGTTTTTTTCAGTTTTAACCGAAAATGAATAATTGAATTTATTCAGTTTTCAGACTTATATACTAATAACTGAATAAACCGAATTATTAGAGAAAACCAAAATAACCGAAAAAAAATTTCAGTTATTCTTTTTTTAATCGAAATAACTGAATTCTATGCATGCACATTTCAAACTTTAAATATCCATAATAAGTTTATATTTATTTATCTCATATTTAGTATGTTTTAATATGTTTTGAATCTTAAAGTTATATTTTCAGTATGTTTTGTAGCTTAGAGCATTTCTAGACCCAATTGATTGAAAGTGAATTTAACTTGCAATTTTACAAGTTTTAATTTGGTTGTGTTCTTTCAGGATTCTGACAGATTGACGATGTTCCAGTAAAAAAATCATATTTTTAGCTAAAGAGATCAAAATTGAGTGATTCTTGATTCATTGGAAAGCTAACATCTGGAGCTACAGATCATATACAGATCATAAAACCTAATTTGTACGTTAAAGGGGTCAAATTTAGCTTCAAAGTCGTGATTTGTGTATCATCATTGGTTTAGAAGCAGTTGCGGTATTTTGGGTATATCTTTAGCTGTAAATGCCCGTTTTATGTTATTCAAGTGTCGTTTCGAAGCTAAGAAAGAGCTCTGAAACTTTCATGCTTTGAGTTTTGAGAAATAATGACTGCATCAAGGTTGAATCTTAGCTTGAAGTTGCTAATGCTGTTATATAGTATTGCTTGGCTGACAACTTTAAAACCTTCTAGTTAGTTTGAATCCTTTTATTTGTTTGGGGTAATTTTGTAACAATATAAAAATTTTAGGGAGAGTTTGTATATTTAGCACACTAGGTTACTGTTTTTTTAGGTATTTAAAGAGTGGTTGCCGCCAGACCCACAGTCTCTCTCTCTCTCTTTTCCCCAACTCTCTTTGTCTCTTTTGTTGTTTGTTTTCTTTTCTTTTTATTGGTCTTTTTATTCTTTGTTGAAGAAGACTGAAACCCTGAATTCTTCAGTACTGTGAGATCAAATTTATCTTTATTTATTTAATTAATATTTTGAGTATTTGATATTCTTATATGATTAATTTCATGATTGTTTCATTTATATGCTAGGAGACCTACTAGTTGTTATTCAAATTCAATCTACTGCTGAGTTAGAAATCAAAACCGTAATTGTTTGGTTTCTTTAATCTGTAAAGCAACTGAGGTTTAGTGATTTCCTGCGTCAGAAATCATTAGGTCTTAGGAAGAACATTCAACTAAATTAAATGTAGCCGCTTGTATTTGTGTTATTTAGTTTTATCAATCTCTCTAATTTTTAACGCAATTATTAAATTAAATTAAAGCGCTTGTTTTAGGTTGTTTAGCAATTAGGGTTAATTAGATCATTTGTTTTCTGATTAATTACGACTAAGGAGATATAAGAAGATAGCTCCAATAATAAATATTGAAAGTCTTAATTGATCTATTTATACATTGATAATCAATTGTAGGAATTTGTTGGTGGATGTTGACTAATGCCAAGATTTGAATTCTTGATTGTTTTTTTGGTTTCTTACTTGATAGGTTTCTTAATTTTTGTTCTCTAATCATTTTTTTTATTGCAAACAATCCCCCCAATCTTTTATTCTAATTTTTCTGTTAGGAAACTTTCAAATAAAAATTTTCCTTGGGATTCGATCTGATTTCTACTGTTATACTACAAATTTATTTATTCTGAATTATTAGTGATACCAAAATTATTTTTTGCGGTTTTGACAACCGACCAATCCATCACATATTCCAATCAAAATACACATTCCAATCACATAACAAACATCTATAATTCATTCAAAATCCAAATATCACATACATACACAACAAATATTCATTACAAACATAATCCTTTTCAAATCTCAAATATAAATACTAGTAAAATAAAATATTGGTTATTTTGGTTAACCGAATTTTAATTAAATCAAACTAAAAACTGAATTGAATTTATATATCAATTTTTTTTATAACCGAAAACCAAAATTATATCTAAAAGTGATAATTAGAAGCTAAATTTTTTTTTGATTGTTTTGGATATAATTGAAATTTTGCTTGCCCTTAACCGTGATCAATGCTGAGGGCACTCAATTCTTATCTCTCATTTGATGCATTTATCTTGCTCTCATAATTTTTTACTATTTTCGTCATGTGGTGTCTGATTTTGAAATAAGAATTTGTACTGGATTCTAGAAATTAGGAAGGATAAAGCCAAGAGAGAGTGGAAAGTGAATTAATTATAAGTAAGTCTTTAAATTTTTACTTGTTGATCAATAAATAAAGGTAAAGTGATATGATAAAGACTATATTAATTTATTTATTACTCATATGTCCTAAAGTTTTAAAAGTTTTAAAATGTTTGTAGGTAAAAATAATATAAAATGATCTATTTTTGAAGATATGTACATAAATAGCCAATGGTTTTGATAATCACATGATGTTCCTATATATTTTACTCACTTTTGTACTAAATTGTTGTTGAATTTGCTAGATCTTTGTTGCATTTTATGCTTTGTAGGTTGCATTGCATATCTTAAGAGTTTAAGTGGTCATATACATAAACTTGAGGCACCTTTGGATGAAGAAATAGAGGAGGAGAAGAAGAGAAATGAAGACAAAGAAAACTTAAAAGAAGGGTATCTTACAAGCCAATTTCAAACATTTTATTGATAGATTCAAGCTTTGGTCAAAAAAATGAAAATTGTAGCTTTTTTTTAACCTTCGCATGGGTTCTTGAATCATCCCAATCAAACACCTATAGCAAAAATGATACTCAAAATACTAAAGGGTGTTGATGCCGTCAAAATGAACTAAAAGTGCGACCGCACTTTGTTTATATGTGAAATGAGGGACCATTTCGGGACTTAGAAGTATTTTTGCACTTTGTAGCCCACACTTTTCACCTACCAATCTTGTTATTGGAGCTAGATGATACATGGAAGAGAATAAGGCTTAAGATTTATTTTTAAACCTGATTCTAGCAAGGGTTATCCATCATATTCTCATTGTGCCCCTATTGGGAGAAAAACACTTGTTCTTGGTGTTCTTGGGTGTTCATCTTAGATTCTTGGAAGAGACTTTGAGCTCTTATGGATTTATTAAAAACTTAAGGAATCAAGCTCACCTAGTCCATCTTGGGTTTTTTTTTTCCTCTTTCTTCAACTAGACATGGATGTTATTTAGTTTATCTTTATGTTTGTTCTTAATCTAAGCATATAGTAGTTTGTTTTTTACTTTCTATGGTTGTAGTTACTTGACAATGATTTTGTTTGGATGAATTTATGAATGAGTATTTAGATTTTCCTTTCAATACTTCTTTTTTCTTCTCCTTATGCTTATTGTTGCTTAATTGGTTTGTGGCCACAATCAATTGGTTTTATAATTTCCCTTTTATGCTTGGGAGAATGAAAGAGGAATTGGATCTAAGAAAAGAAAATGTTAATCATTAGTATGTTGGGAAACTTGTCTAGGCTGCCAGGATGATGGAAGAGTGTTATTTATAATGTTTCTCTTAGATTAGCAATTGTGATGAGAATCCTCGTTAGTTTAAGTTTGGGAAAATGACCATTGACTTGGGAAAATGAGGATCCAATTATAATCATCACCAACAAGTAATAGAATTTAAACCCTATGAGTAATTCAACTAACTAACCTAGTCAAGTAATAAAAATCATAGGAAGTGTGCTTATCTTAGTGTTAAGAAAACCTTTAGTTAGAGTGGTGTTTGTCTTTGTTTAGTTGTAGAGTGCTTACTTAGTCTTAGGAATTTAAGTTCTCCATTAGAAGTAGATTAATTGAGTAGCATAGAATTCTCCATTTGTTGTTAGTTTAGCTAAAGTGAATTGTGAAAGTGGTGTTAATTATCCAATTTAGTCAACAATCCCTATAGGATCGATAACCACTCTCTTGTACTACAAAATAATCCGTGTACTTGCGGGTAGAGTGTGGTTTTAAAGCACATTACACACATGCTCCAAGTTTTTTGCACCGTTTCTAAAAGATTGTTTGATTGAGTTGAAGAATATCATTGATAAACAATTGGTTTTAGGCTAAACTTGTATTCTTTAAATTCACTTGCAAGATTGTGCCTTATGTCTACTTTTCTTGAAGATACTTTAGTGCATGACCCATTCTCAAGGTTTCAATCTATTATGTATTATTCTGAAAATTAAAAGGCACCTAAGAAAGTTTAAAGCTAGTTCACAAGCAGTTGGTTCTACATTACTCAACATGGAAGAAGTTCAAGATAATCTTAAAAGGCATGACAAAACATCAACAGTCACAATAAAGCTAATAAAAATATAAATAGAAATGGTGGCCAACACTAGGCCTAAAAATGGGCCGGGCCGAGCCCGAGCTCGCCAGGCTCAAGCTCAGACCTATCACAATTCGGCACTACTCGAGCTCAAGCTCAAGTTGCTCAAGCCCCCTTTTTTTGGGCTCGAGCTCGACTCGAATACAAATATGAATTAAAAAAAATCTGAAATATATCCTGAATTTTGACAAAAAATAATAAACCAAATCCAAATATCAAATTTTACAACTAAATAAAAACATCTAAATGGAAGAGCATAACAACATACCAAGTTTAAAATGACAACTGTCAAGCAACACTACAACATAAACAAAGCCACAGCTCACAAGTGAGCCAACCAACTTTGGTGAGGAAACTCCTACCCATGAACAGCAACATAAATACATATGTCTAGAGTTCAGTTACAACTTACAATGAACTTAACAGTAATAACAACAGTAATAACATCTGAAGACCAAGTAGCAGCAAAATGCATAAATAGAGCACAACAATACTTCCAATAGTACTGCAGTAGCAAAAACGCATCAAGAAGACAATAAGTAGCAGAACGCATCAACAAGCAACAAAAAGCAACTAGCAGTAGCAGCACTAATACTTCCAGGCTTCCAGCTACAGAGCATAAAAATGCAACAAGTCAGCAACAGAGCAGAAAAACGCAGCAAGTTTTTGGTTGAGTTTAGGACTAGTCCAAAGTTTTTGTGGACCTTAGAAGTGAGAGTATTATGAAACTAAATGTTCAACAGAGTTTCTGCAGGGAACTAGCCTTGATGTTTTATCAGTTTGACTATAAGAACTTGGTTTCGACTTCCTTGTTTCCCTAGCTGTTTGGTCCTGAAATTTTGCATGTTTAGAGTTATGGTCCACACAAACATGTCCCAAACCTTTATTTGGGATTTCTGTTCTCATGGAGGGTTTTGACAGAAGCAAAGTTAACTTAGATGCGACATGAACAGAACCTGTGTTCTTATGCGTTTATCTTCTAAAACTCATGTTCTTCAGTTTGACTGCTATTTTTGGTTGACAATGTCTTTCTCTGAGGTTAAAGCTAATATGGTCATATGCCATGGCAAACAAAAAACAACTGAGGAGCTCAAATATACCTATGTATTGTTCGGTTCTAATAAACTCAACTATAGGTGAAGATTTTAATCTTTTTACAGCAATTAAACCTTTAAGCATTCAATATTCTTGCTGAAACATGAAACCGGATCATATGTGGTTACAATGAACAATCTGATGACTATAATTAACTTCAGCATAGAAGACTCAAAACAAGAGCATTGAGAACTAATGGATGGGGAAACAATTACTTAGATAACAACAAAATTGCGTTACAAAATATTCCAATATGGGAAGAATGCCAGGACACATTTCTCCTACTAATTTTTAACCATAAATGGCGCATCTGATCATGCTTCCCAAAACAGGCAATTAAAAAAAGCATAGCTCCAAGTGAAAAAAGAGAATTCCATATATATATGGAATACCAGTAACATTCCAAAATGATGCATGCAAGTCAAAATACAAACAGACGCAGAAACTAGTTTCTCAATAAAATATTAAATTAGGTGAAAAATAAAACAAATTAGAGAAAGAAATAGTTGATACCAACAACAGCCCACTGTGGAAGTTCTCCAAATTTTACCTGATTTGTTTTTTATTCTCAGGAAAATCCATATCAAGGAATGGATAGATTGACCACAATTGGATTTTTCTCACACTACAAAAGAGTAGAACCAAGTAAGCAAATAACTCAAGTATATGGAACTAAACTTTGTTATGAAATAATTTTGCTAAATATGAAATGATAATTTAACCAGAAGATTTTTCAGAACAAAGAAGTTAGTAAAATTAATTTAAATACTCACAGTATCTTTCTTCTTTATAGCATGGAGGTTTCTAAGCCAATCCCCTCCACAAATTAAGGCTTGCACAGTCTCAGTTGAAAGTGATGCACGGTATGAGTCAATCACTCTACTTCCAGCACTAAATGTTGCTTCAGATGCAATTGTGGTAATTGGAATTGCTAAAATCTCAGTTGCCATCTTTGACAACACCCTATATTTTGATTGATTTCCCTTCCACCAAGCTAATATGTCAAAGGGTGAATCTGGATGACAGAAAAAACAACCATCTTCTAAGTACATATCCAAATCAGTTTTCTCTAGCACCATAGTTTCGGTTGTCATAACATATTACTGAATTTCTGCAAACCCCGAGCCTGAAGAGAGTGCTAAAAGTGAAGCAGAAGATGATTGTGAAGAGGAACTTGGCCATTCCTTAGTTCGGCTTGTATTTTGGTCATGCTCAATCACATACTCATTATACAACTCATATAAAGCTCTCTTCACCTTGTCAATATTTTCTCGTGCCTCTAATGAAGTGTATATCCTTGGAAAACAATATTCAAGAGCCTTCATTTTAACTCTTGGATCCAAAATGGCAGCAATTGCCATCAACAAGTTGCACTCTCCCCAATACTTATCAAACTTCTATTTCATCTTAGTCACCATATCTCTTACGAATGCATCTTCAGCAATTACCCTACTATCTAAAACCTGCTTCACCTTGTACACTTCAGAAAGAAACAAATTTGACGTTGGATATGTGCTTCCAGATATAACATTAGTGGCTCTAGCAAATACCTCTAAGATCACCAATATCTTATCCACCTTCTCCCAATCCTCCTTACTTGGACATGAGATATAATTGACCTCTCTTTGTTGGTATTTTGGGAAGACGTTTTTAACCTTCGAAGCACAAGATAACATCTCATAGGTTTAGTTCCAACGAGTTTTACAGTCTAGCACAAGTTTTCTGTAAGGTAACTGCAACTGCTGTATAATCTCACAAAATGTCTTCAATCTTGCTTCACTTTGATTCACAAAATGGACACTTTCCCTCACATCCTCAATCATATAATTAATCTTATTCAAACCATCTTGAACAATGAGATTAAGAATATGCGCACAACATCGCATATGGAACAACTTTCCACCACAAAGCAATTTCCTATTCACCTCGAAAATATCTTTCAAATTACTAATAGCACTGTCATTAGATGAACATTTATCAACTGATATGATATAAATCTTATTCTCGATGCCCCATTCCTTCAGACACTTGTACAAAGCATCTGAAATGTCCACACCACGATGTGGAGGAAGAATGTGGACAAAATTCAACACCCATTTATTAAGCTTCCAATTCGGGTCAAGGAAGTGAGCAGTGACTACCATATACCATATCTTTTGATTTTTAGACTTCCAAAAATCTGTTGTCAAGCTAATCTTTGAAATTTTGTTTAGAAGCCCCTTTAATATTTTCTTTTCATGCTCATAGACCTTCATACAATCTGACCTCAATGTGACCCGACTTATCTTCTCCCATTGAGGAATTGCAATCCTCATCATAAAGTTAAACCCATCCTCCTCTACAACCATGAATGACTTCTCATGCATCAATATCCAATGAGCAATAGCCTCTCTCATTTTCATTGCATCATATTTTCCATTTACCACAGCTGGTGCAAGGGTATGAAAGCTATCACTAGTACTTGTGTTTCTGGTTGGAAATTAAGAAGCCCTTGTCCTTTCATGTAGAGCTTTCTTTGAGTGCACTTTTTCAAATGCCTACGAAGATGTAATGTACTTGAAGACTTGCTCATCGACATAAGTGTTCCACAATGCATGCACTTTGCCTTCTTTGACCCTTTCGAATCAGTGCATGTTTTGAATTCTTTCCAAACAGTATATCTCTTGCTACTCTCTCTTTTTTTTTTTCAATGCCCCACCAACTGTTGTCTCACCACTAACAACACCCTCATCATTTTTTCCCTTATTCTCACCCTCATCTGTCGAACTTGATTCGTCATTATCATCACCAGATAAAGTCTCAATGGGAATATCAGCCATTTCTGCTATTCGAGCTTGATCGGTGTCAATGGTTGTGTCAATTTGATCAACATCCATGGGTGGATTTGTATTTGACTCACCCATAGATTGAAAACCCTTATTTAATATTGACATTGCTGCAAAACGAAACATTGTCACAGACTCACAGGTACATTAAAGGCTACAAAATAGCCTTGTTTCAGCTAATGTTTCTTAATTGTCTGCCTTGTTTCAGCAGACAAAACTCAACAGCCAATGTACTCAATTCCCCATTGATGCTTAATCACTTACTAACTTATAATCATTTAATGACAAAAATCACTCTACTAATGGTATTTCCCAAACATAATAACAAACATCAACACTCAAAGTCTCAAACATTGCAAATCCAGCGCAATAAGCATTCATAAATTTACATACTCTACTAATTCCACCCCTCTAGTATTCTATTGTTAATTAAAATATTCTAACATTGCAAAAATATTAAAAATTTGTAAATGACAAATAAAAGAACAAATTGCAAGTTTTATAGAAGCACTAACTATGGAAAGAACCATTCATAAGTTTCTAAGTTTATTGCAAATAAAAATTGAATGCAAGTGACGAAGGATAAAAGCATAGATTATTATCCTTGGCCAATTCTATGTATTTATATAATTATTAGTTTTATGAGTCTTGCCTAAGTTTATTTTTTATTAATTTTAGGGAACAAATGAAATCTGGTAATTTTTTGGTCTGCTGGAAATTCCAGAATTTTAGGGAACAAATGAAATCTTGTTTGATTTTCTTTCTTGGTTAGTAGATAATTGCTTCGTAGCTTTCCAAGTTCTATTATGATTTTCAATTCGAGTTCTCTTGCAATAGGTTTCCTTAACATAATCTAGTATCTGGCTTTACATTGCTTCTAAAGAACATTGCATTCCGAGCTCCTAAAGAACATTGCTCCAAAATTAATAACAAACATTGACACTAAAACATTGTAAAATCAGAAATTGAACAATTAAGAACAAAAAAATTAGATAAGAAAATCCTAAACAAAAATTAAATACTAGGTGCGACAAGCCGGAGCCGACGAGCGATGACAATCGATTGTGCTATGCGTGGTGCTAATTCTGAAGCATTGGCGTCGCAGAGTGGAAACGTCGGTTCATCGGAGACGAGAGGGAATTGGAATCTACTGCGAAGTGCGAAGGCGAGGGATAGGAATTACCAAGGCCGAGCCGCCAAGGGGAGTAGCCGACACCGAGTAGGTGACTGGGTGGGGATTGGGGAGTCAGGGCAGGAGAGAGCCGGGACGGGAGTCGGGACTCGGGTCGTGGGAGTCGGGAGTCGGGAGGGACTCGGGACTCGGGAGACGGGAGACGGGGACGGACTAGAGAGTGACGAGACACGAGAGTCTCTGATCTGAACTCTGAATCTGAGATTCTGAAGGTGCTGATTTGAATTATTCGACAGAGAAAGTAGAGACTTGAGAGACTGAGACTCAGTATGGAGTCTGGGAGAGGCCGAGAGGGAGCGGGGACTAAGGGGAAGGGCCGAAAGGCCGAAGGTGAGTGGGCTAAGACTAAGGGAAAGGGCTCAATAATGTAAATATCAAGCCTGTTAAGCTCGATGGCCTAAAGGGCCGAATATGTGTAGGCTCGAGATCGGCTCGAAAATAATTCGAGCCCAATTTGGGCTCGAGTTTGAGCTCGACCTTGAAATTACCCGACTCAAAAATCTCTTACTCGAGCTCGAGCTCAAGTTACCCGAATAAAACCCGACCCATTTTCAGCCCTAGCCAACACAATGAGCACATGGAAGAAGTTTGTGGCCCAAATAAAAATGACAATGGAGCAAATGATGAAAGTCCTATAAGGGAGCATTTCTGGCCAATGGTGACTAACAATTACTCTGCAATTATAAGGATGGTAGTGAATGTCGATAACTTTGAACTCAGACCGATACTCATTATTTTGATTCAAAAAAATCATTTTGGAGGCTTATCTATGGAAGATCTTAACATTCATTTGGCAATATTCTATGAGACATGTGATACAATCAAGCTTAATGGAGTTACCAAAGATGCTATAAGGTTAAGATTGTTCATATTTTTAAGGCTAAGAGTTGATTCAATTTTTTTGCAACTAGGAAGCATCACTACGTAGAATGAGATGACATAAAAGTTTTTGGCTAAATACTTTTCTCTATCTAAGACTTTGCATTTGAGGGCCGAAATTGCTATATTTAGGCAACAAAATAGAGAGTCACTTTAGGAAGCTTGGGAAAGATTCAAAAAATTGCTAAGAAAGTGCTCCAAACATGGTTATTAATAATGACATCAAATTCAACTATTTTATGAAGGGTTTTTTCCACAAACACAAACCTTAGTTGATACAGCGGCTGGTGGAACTCTTATATCAGAGACCGCCACCAATGCATTTACTTTACTTAAAGAAATATTGATGAACAACTATCAATGAAACAATAAAAAGACATTGTCAAGAAAATGTGGATTGTTGTAGGTTGATGCACTTACATTTTTGTTGACACAAATTGATTCTTTGACAAATCAAGTGGCCAAGCTCATGTCCAACAAGAAGAAATTCATTGAACAATTGGCGGCATCTTCATCTATTCCTTATGGAACTAATAAGCCAAAAATAAAGAATGCACATTATGTCAACCATTGGAACAACAACTTTAGGTGTAAAAACAATCCCCAAACCAATACTATCTGGGCTTGAGAAATCATGAAAATTTATCCTACTCCAACACAGAGAATGTTCAAAGTCCTCCCAAGTTTAAAGGACCATATCTTCAAGAGAATAAAACTTTTTTGGAAGATGTATTGACTTCATTTATGCAAAGTATCAAGGGCTTTATGCAAAGTACAGAGATGAGGTTTGTCAAGAGTGAAACAAGGCTTGATAACATTGAGACTCACTTACAACACTAATGGCATGGAAAACCTTGGGCATCAAGTTGAACAAATTGCTAATGGCATGAAAGTCATACAAAAAGGTAAATTTCCAAGTAAGACAGAAGTCAACCCAATTGAGCAATGGAAGGCATATCTTTGAGAAGTAGGAAAAATATAGTTACTTAACCAAAAGAGGTACCTAAGGAACCTACTTACTAAGAAGAAGAAAAATAAGTGGAAAATGAGGTGGAAAATGAAGCCATTATTGGTGGAGTAAATTCTTCATTATCTTCAAGAGAGCAAAAAAACCCCTATGGAGTTACCTTATCCTCAAATGTTCTAAAAGAATAATGACGCAAACTTTGAAAAATTCTTGGAAATTTTCAAGAAAATTGAAATCACCTTTCCGTTCGTAAAAGTTCTTACTCAAATGCCCATTTGGGGCAAGTTCTTGAAAGATGTCCTATCAAGAAAGAGGAAGTTTAGAGATTTTGAGGCCATATACCTCATGGAGGAATATAGTGCAATTGTCTAACAAAATCTTCCTCCAAAATTGAAGGACCTCAGAAGCTTTACTATTGCTTGCATAATTGGAAAAATGGATTTCAACAAGGTGTTATGTGACCTTGGTGTAAGTGTGAACTTGATGCCCTTATCAATTATCAAGAAATTGAGGTTGAAAGTGAAGCCTTTTACAATATTATTACAAATGGTGGATAGGTATATTAAATACCTATGGGGAGTAATAGAAGATATTTTGGTGAAAATTGAAAATATTATCTTTCCCATGGAATTTTTCATTCTTAATATGAAAAAGGATGACTAAGTCCCCCATCATATTTGGTAAAACATTCTTAGCCACTGCCAGAACAACTATAGATGTAAATAGAGACAATCTCACATTTAATGTTGATGATGAAAAAGTGAAGTTTTACATATTTTCTTTTATTACTCCCCCTTCTAAGATGGAAAATTACAAGGTTGATTTGATAAAGTCCAATAAAGAAAATCTTATTTGTGTTATGGGTGGTGGCAAAAGAAGCATAAATGAGTTTAGACTTCCGAATCTTAAGAAAAAAGCAAAAGATAAGACAAGCCGCTATATTGAAAGATGAAAAAAAGAAATATACAATGAGGAAGAAATAAGTTACAACAAAAAATGGTAATGTAAAAAAGCCCAAGGTGCATAAATATGAAGAAGATATAGATTCAAGGATGGAAAGAAGCACATCATATTGGATGAATCTTGAACTCTCCAAGCTTTGGAAAATTCTCGCAATAGAGATGGTGTGAAGCTACATCACCTACCTTAGTGCCAAAATGGGAAGTTGATGTCTAGCTAAAAACAACAAATCAAATGTTTGTTGAGCGGTAACCCAACAAATCTCTTCCCTCATTTGTGTTTTTAATTATCTTTTCAATAAGTTGAGTTTTGGGAAAAACTTCTCTTAATTGTTCCTTGTGCTTCTTGTAGGTGCATGGTGGAAAGATCAAGAGCAAGCATGAAAAGGAAATGAAATGCCACCATTACCAAGAGTTTGAGTAAAAGTAATTGAAGGCAGGAACATTTGCCTCCTGAGTATGATTCTTTCAACACCATTTTCTTTTTACTTTTTTGTCAACATTATTGACAATGTTGGTTTTAAGTTTAGGGTAGAGATGTGTTTTTAAATAATGCTTGTTTGAGTGTTTCTTAGGACATAATATTTAATTGTGTGTTCTTTGTCTAGACTAGTTTTTTTGTGATTTTTTTCATAACATTACATGCATATCATATTTATTTTCCTTATCATGTATTGCATATAATGGATGAATTTAGGAGCATGTAATTTGCATATAGGTTGTTTGTTTGCATTTATGAACCCAACTTATGTAAATACCACCATTGATTATATATTTTGCAAACTTGAAATGATTATTAAATTTTTGAATGAAGTTAAACTATGTTTCTTCTTAACTTAGGTGGAGAATATTGTTTTCACATAGTGAGCACTTTGAGCCTTAAGTAATTATAGGTTGCAAGAAATTTTTTGTTAATAGTGGTTGCTTTGTGTTTTGACCTAAACTTTGTTAGGGTATGGAGGCCTTAAGGACTTATGCAACCCCGCTCTTTGTGTGCAAATATAAAGACAAATAGGACAATTTAAGGCTAACCACTTACCAAATGGCCAAGCTTATGCATTATCCCTTAGTGAACCCCTTTAAGCCTTTTAAGCTTAATTCTTTGTTTAAACACATGTACTTAACCATTACCTCTTCACTTTGATTCCTTTGTTGTCTTTGGAACTAGTGATGTTTGTCTTAATGGTGGGCACTGAAGAATGAAAGTAAGTACTTTGGTGTGGGTAAAATAGAGGGGAAGTGTGGAAAAGGACCTTGGGATTTTGTAGGTTGATATGTATTTAATTGTCAAAGTGGAAGGTCTTGGTGTTTGTAAATTTACATTGTTTTAGTGAGTCTAATGTCAATTGGGGGTCCAGTTTTGGACATTATTTAGTTGATTACGTCTTAGTGAAAAGGCAAAAGCGAGCTTAAAGTAAAAAATCTCTCACAAAATAAAGTTTAAAAAAAATGAAAAAAGTATAATTGTAAACTTTAAGTTAGTAATAAAAGTTAGAAACTAGCCATCTATCCTTCTCTAAGCTCATTTTCATGATTGGGAACTTGGTTGTGTTATTTGTTGATTGTTTTGGAAATTAGTGTTAAGATTAAAAGTTCGAGTATTTAGATTTGTTTTTAAGTGCCCTTGTTCATGTGTCAATGCATCATTAGTTTCCTTAACTTCACCACAAAAAGAATTCATTCAATTCCTACATTCACTAAACCCGGCCCCATTACAACCTTGTATAAAGACCATTGAGTCTATGTTTGCATGTAAATTTCTTTAGGAATACTAGCGGAGGATGGATCCCCTACCAAAGTCATAAGAGATGGACACAAAGCAAAATCACTATAACAGCTCCTTATTTAAAAGAGAGTGCAAACACTTAAAGAGCACAATCTATCTTTGTTACCAAAGACTTGACTTTTTCTCCTTTCACTGATTTATTCTAAGTTAAGTTTGTCAAGTGTATATTTTTATAGTGTTGTGTGCATGAGTTGTTAGTCTATGTGTTTTGTTTGTTTCTTCTAGTTTTTTAGGTTACATTTGCTAGAGACTAGCAAATATCTAAGTGTGGGGGTATGATAGCCACATGATGTTCCTATATATTTTACCCACTTTTATGCTAAATTGTTGTTGAACTTGCTAGATCTTAGTTACATTTTATGTTTCGTAGGTTGCATTACATATCTTGAAAGTTTAAATGGTTATATACATAAATTTTAAGACACATATGGATGAAGAAATAAAGAAGGAGGACAAGAGAAATAAAGACAAACAAAGCTTAGCAAAAGGGTATCTTACAAGCCAATTTCAAACATCTTATCAATAGATTCAAGCTTTGGTCAAAGAATGAAAGTTGTAACCCTTCTTCTTAGGTTCACATGGGTTTTTGAATCACCTCAATCGGACACTCAAACCAAAAGTTTATGCTTAAAATACTGAACAGTGTTGAAGTTATCAAAATAAACAAAAAATGTGATCGCACTTTGAAGCTGAAAAATCAGCTCGATAGATGGAAGTATGACCACACCTCCAGAAGTGTAATCGCACTTTGTCCAGACATGAAAGAGGGGACCATTTCCGAACTTGGGAGCATTTTTGCGCTTTATGGTCCACATTTCTCACCTACAAAGCATGCTATTGGAGCTAGATGATAAATACAAAAGGATAAGACTCAATATTTGTTTTTGAACCTCATTCTAGCTAGTGTTATCCATCGTATTCTCATTGTGCCTATATTGGGAGAAAAACATTTGTTCTTGTTGTTCTAAGGTGTTCATCTTAGATACTTGGAAGAGACTTAGAGCTATGGTGGATTTTTTTAAGACTTGAGGAGTAAAGCTCACTTAGTTCATCTCAGGTTCTTTTTTTCCTCTTTCTTTAACTAGAAACAGATGCTATTTGGTTTATTTGGTTTTTAATCTAAACATGGATTGAAAGATCAAAAGAAAAGCAAGAAGAAGAATGAGAAAACACTTGGATAGAGCTTCGGTATTGAAAACTAGAACAAAACTAAAGAAGAAAAGCTAAAGATAATACAAGAAAATAAATGAGGCCTAATAAATGGCATGCCTTCACCCTCCCCCCAAAGTACCTATTTATAGAGTTTTTGGGGTGGGTGAAATGGTAAAATGGAATAGTGAAATATAGGTAAATACAAATCAACAATGGTGGGCTGCAACTTCTTTTAATTTTTTGACTACTACACACATTGAATCAGCTCTTCTTCAAAGCACAACATTTGTAGATCTCTTCTTTAGCTTCAAACTGATAGCTTGATCATTCAAATCAGACATCTGTAGTTCAAGTTATGATTTTTCTACTGAAACTGCTCTTCAGCACATGAAAGAACAAATTGTCTTATTTATAATCAGATTTCGGTAATGAAAACGATCAAACTAGCTTGCGGAATGAAATAGAATTGAAGATCTATGTGTTGGCTTTCAGATGAATTTAGAATCACTCAGTTCTGAAATTTACAACTCCAGATATGATTTTTCTGGTGAAAGGTTACCATGTAATGATTTTACCTACGTAAAAAAAAAATTATTTAATATTAATGAATAGTGAAAACGCAATGAACAGTAAATATGTGTATGAACAGTAAATCGGTGAATAGTGAGTTGGTGAATAGTAACTCAGTGAATAGTAAAAAATGTGTGAAAAGTAACCTGGAGGAAAAAATGCTCAGAATATTGAAATTAATTATACTCAAAATGTATAATGATGATTTAAACCCTTAATAGCAATACACTTATTAGTATTCATCACACCCCCCAACCAGGTTCTTGTTAGTCCCTAGCAAGTAAGGCAATGTACTAAATGAATACTCAGGTTTCATCCAATGTTTTCTACTATCAATCTTTATACTATAGATTAGAAACCATTGAAGTAATGAGCATCAAAATTATAGTACTAAAAATAAAATAAAAATTTCATAATGATTTATGCACATTTCAACCACTCAAACAAGGAAAAAGTATGAAAGATTATGAGTTACTGAGTGCAGTAAGTGTGTGACTGACTATCAGGAGTGTCTAAAAGATTTCAGTAAATCATACCAACATTTGTGGCTTATCAGAACAAATCTAATTCAAAACCATCGCTTTGGCGGTCTTTCACACTATTACACTATAAAAGGTTCTCTTTTTTTTTTTTTTTAAACTTTGGCTCAAGCCTTATTTGGAGAACCCCGGTAATAGGCAGCCCTTTCCAAGAGCGAACATCGCTTGTTGTTGTTTTTTTTTTTTCATTTTCCAAGTCTTTTCAACACTTCTTGGTGTTGTTTTTTTTTTTTTTTTTTCAAGTTTTTTTTTATTCAAATCAAGCTAAGATATGGTTCATTAGAAGTCCCAACAGCCGCATAGTTGGAGTATTCTTTGAAATCTAAAAGACAATAAAGATTTTCAGCATGTGTAAAAATATCAGTAATTCATAACTTAAACATCCTAATCCCTTGTCAAAGTGAATAAAATTTGACTAAATCATTATGTCAAATAAGATTTCAAACATGTAAACTTTAATGTAGCTCATCACCTCAACAATTTCATCACCAAGCATAGAAATTTTCAAGATAGAAAATATAGATTACTAGTGAGTGTGTCATCTTGTACGGGTTCAAAAACCTACTAAAAAAAATGTTATGACTAGCATGCCTAATAGGATGCGTCTCAAGAGTAAGATTACTCCTTACTCAGCCATCCTAAACTAAGGGCTTTGTCCAATGGTTTTAATATCAGCATGAGAAAAACTATCCTAAAAGAAGAAAAAAAAATGTGACAACTATCCCTCCCCCCAACCAGATTAAGACATTGTCCCCAATGTCAAAACATAGATAAGAAGAGTGAAGAAGAAATTACCTGAAATGGTAGTTATTGAAAATGAAAAACCTGAAATAACTTAAACCAAAATAAAGAAAATGCTGATAGTAAAACTAAAAGACAAGATAAAAAGATCCACAAGTCCGATTGCTCTCTTCCACAGTGCTTCATCACTTATTAACAAAAATAAAAATGACAAGCAGGGTAAAGGATACTTATGGGATGGAACTGATTGGGAAAGACTGTCGTGTCCAGTCTATCTGAATCACTGCTAGATCTGGTTTAGGAACGAAAGCTTGCATTTTGTCTAGCAATTCTTCAGCAGTTGATGCAGATATTAGGATCCGTCATGCCGTCTCTGAGATAAATTTCTCCTGCATAGCATGATCCATAAAAGATAACAGACCTGCAAAGAAATTGTTAACATTCAACAGCCCAATGGGTTTCTGGTGCAAATTAAGTTGGGCCATGGAAGTAATTTGAAAAATTTCCCCCAATGTGCCAAACCCTCCTGGTAGAGCAATAAAGGCATCAGAATTACAGAGCATTTGCAACAAATGCTCTTGCAAGTTTTTAACCACTAATTCTTCTCCAATCGTGCCTCTAGAAATCAATTTCAAAGGTGCAGGGATGATACCCAAAACTTGGCTACCCCCTACAGATGCTGCTGTTGCTACACCTCCCATTAATCCGACACTACCTCCCCCATAAACCAAATGTATTTTTCGCTCAGCTAGGACTCTACCCAAATGGTTGGCTGCCCTCAAGAACTCTTCATCCTTTCCAGGAAAAGCTCCACAAAATACACAAATATTTCAGAATCTGTGAGTTGAGGTTCCCTCCATTTCTATCCTTAACCCTGTGAAAAATGAAAAGAAGAACATGCATTTATAGAGATGAAAGGATAATGCAATGATTACACCTACAGGAGTAGGTAGATTATTGTCAGAAGAAAATGAAAATTTTCAAAAATGACAGCTTGTATGTACAGTAGTTGTGACTGTGGCTCACATCTTCCACTGGTTTTACGTCCAGTAACGGCTTCAACGCCTTCTATGAGTCAGGGATTTGCTTCCCATCCAGTTTTCTTACAAACTGGCAAACAGGGTCTTTTAAAGTCAGATTCCCAAGACTATAACGCTCTCGTTCTTTATGAAAAATACTCCATAAACCAAGAAGTTCATGTTGCACTAATCCACAAGAATGCGTCTCAAGAGTCAATCGGATATTATCCAAAGAATCCTTACTCAGGCCATTCTTGATGAATTGTATTTTATCTTCTCGATTATCGGACACCATTCCTAAAGAACGACATCTAGTATCACAAGTCCATCGACCACATTTGTGACAGACTCGTAACCTTTTCGCTCTTCGCTTTTTGGCATAAGAGCTTTTGCCTAAGCCAGGCATGTGAGACACAAATGCATCTGGGATTTCACCAGCCAAATGGACCTTAGCTTCAATTAACCAACGCACATCTTCAGGAATGCCTTTGTGCATCAAAACTCTTAATCGTTCACATCTAGCTTGGTAAATCCTTTTAAGAACATTTATTGGGAGAGAGGGAAAGTATTTTCGCAAAGAAGAAAAAGATCAGAATCCATTGGTGAGAAAAAATTGAGAGAGGAGAGAAAGAAATCAGTTATTATGGGAAACTGAGATAACCGACTTGAGAGCCACGGAGTACCGTATCCGCCACTTAACCGGGAAGAAATGGATCCTACTTTTTGACAATTTTCAAAGGCTTTGCAGAATGCATGTGCGTCTTTAAACAAAGAGGGCCAGTAAAATTCAGACTGCAAAATCTTTACAGCTGTTTTCTTTGACAAAAAATGCCCTCCGCACGTTTCAAAATGAGAAAATTCAATGACACTTTTTACCTTATCCTCAGGTATGCATCTCGTAAATATCTGGTCAGGACAGTATTTGAAAAGATAAGAGTCATCCCAATAAAAATTTGTCACCTCATGTAGAAATTTCTTCTTATCTTGGATACTCCATTGAGCTGGCATCCGTCCTGTCACAAAAAAATTGATAATATTAGCAAACCAAGGTACTGTAGTGACAGAAAATAGAAATTTATCAGGAAAACAATAATTTATGGGTGTAGCCTCAATTGTTGAATCCGTTGTCAGTCTTGACAAATAGTCAGCGACAACATTTTTGGTGCCTTTCTTATCCTTGATCACAATGTTGAATTCTTGGAGTAATATGATCCAGCGTATCAGCCTTGATTTAGCATCTTTCTTTGACATTAGGTACTTCAATTGTTTGGGTAAAAGCTTCAACTCAATTGTGTGAATTTTATTTTGCTCTTCAATTTTTGGTTTCCAACATGTGTTTCCTTTCACCTGTGAAGAATCAAGCAATGAACATATGTTAGATGTATCCTGATCCATTTGTATAATCGATTCAAATGAATTAACCAGATAATTTTTTAGAGGATCAGAGATACTCCCTTCTTCGATGTGGTTTTTCCCAATAGTGTCAATGAGGCAAACTTCTTCACTTTCATCTTCTTTTTCAGGTGGCTGCTTAAGCAAGTTGAAAATATTTAACTCCAATGTCATATTCCCAAATGTCAACTTCATCAATCCATTCCTGCAATTAATCAAAGCATTAGAGGTTGCTAAAAATGGACGTCCCAAAATAACAGGTATTGAATTCTTAATTTCCACTGGTGGTGTGTCCAAAACAATAAAATCCACAGGATATATGAATTTATCAACTTGGACTAACACATCTTCAATGACTCCTCTGGGCACTTTCACTGATCTGTCAGCAAGCAAAAGAGTTACTTCAGTTGGTTTTAACTCACCCAAATTTAGTTTTTGGTAAACTGAATATGGAAGTAAGTTTACACTAGCCCCAAGATCAAGTAATGCTTGCTCAATTTTATGTTCTCCAATGAAACATGAAATTGTTGGACAACCAGGATCTTTGTATTTCAAAGCAGTGTTATTTTGAATAACAGAACTTACCTGTTCGGCCAAGAAGGCTTTCTTTTTCACATTCAGTTTTCTTTTAACAGTGCACAAATCCTTTAAAAATTTGGCATAAGAAGGTACCTGTTTAATCGCATCCAACAAAGGGATATTGATCTTTACCTGCTTGAAAATATCAAGAATTTCAGGATTTTGATTCACCTTCTTAGGAACAGTTAATGCCTGAGGAAATGGAGGTGCTGGTGGAGATTCAATTTGTTCTTCGCTTGGTATAGGTTCAACCCCTTCTTTACTCTTAGAAGTTGACTCATCGTCTTCTTCACAAGGATCAGGAATGGATTTTTCAATAACCTTACCACTGCAGAGTGTAATGATTGACTTCACTTGATCCATAGTTTGACCTTTGGGATTTGGTTGTGGTTGAGAAGGAAATTGTCCTTTCTCCTGAATGTTGAGTGCAGATGCAAATTTTGCAAGAGTATCTTTCAAATCAATCAGGTTTTGACTTGTTTGAGCATTGATGGACTCTTGCTTCTCAATGAATGAATGCAATGTTTCTTCAAGATTTTTCCTAAAAGGAGGAACATATGGTGCATACCCTTGAGATTGTTGAAAATTTTGTTGGGTGTGCAAAGGTGGTTGTGACGGTTGAGCATGATTATCACTTCTCCAACTGAAAGTTTGGATGATTCCTCCAACCAGGATTGTAAGTTTGTGAGTATGGATTTTGGGTTGGTCTCTTGAAGTTGTTCAATGCATTGACTTGTTCATGGAGACATTCTTTGAAAGAGGGCAAGGTTGGGCAATTGCTAGTGGAATGGTCATTGGTCTCACAAATGTGACAAACAATTTCTTCAACAGATTTTAAATGACCAGTTTTCTTCATTTCTAAAGCCTCAACCTTTCTAGCTAGAGATGCAAATTTTGCTTGAAGGTCATTATCTTCCTTAAGATGATATATGCCTCCACTAGATGCAAGGGTTTGAGTCTTACCTGGGGCCTCATAGGTACCAGCGGTGTCCCAATTCTGTGCATTTTCTGCTAGCATGTCTAGATAATTCATTGCCTCATCAGGATCTTTATCCTCAAATGTTCCATTGCACATCATTTCCACCATTTGTCTTTCCCTAGGTGTCAAACCTTCATAAAAATGTGAGACTAATCTCCAAGTTTCAAAACCATGGTGTGGGCATGTGTTAAGTAAATCTTTGTATCTATCCCAACACTGGTAAAAAGTTTCTCCTGATTTTTGTGTGAAAGTGGTGATTTGCCTTTTGAAAGAATTTGTTCTGTGGGCAGGAAAATTTTTTTTTCAAAAATTGTTGTTGCAGTTCATCCCATGAATTAACGGAGCCTGACCTAAGATTCTGTAGCCAAGTTTTAGCTTTATCTTTTAAAGAAAAAGGAAAAAGCTTAAGCCTGATGGTGTTCATGCTACAGTTTAGGTTGTTATATGTGTGACAGACTTCCTCAAATTCTCTCAAATGCAAGTATGGATTTTCAGAATCAAAGCCATGAAAAGTTGGTAAAAGTTGAATAATACCTGGCTTGAAATTGAAGTTACATGCATTAGCAGGAAAAATTAGACATGATGGAGTGCTATTTCTTATGGGGTTCATGTGTTCTCTAAGTGTCCTAGGTCGATCTTGGTCATTATGTAGAGAATGGTTATCTTCTTGTTCATTAATGTGTTCAGCCATGTTTGAAGAAGATGAAGATTCTCTTACCAGTCTACCACTTGATGTACGTGACCAAGCTTTCATACATAAACAAAATAACAACAAGAAAAACAAATATCAATAACAAGTTAGGTAGGAGGCTCAGCCTTCCATTTTATAAATAAAAAAAAGCAATATTAAAAAATAAAAGGAGCTAGCCTTCCATTCAACAATAAAAAAAATAACACAAAATAAATAGAAAATAAACTGTAGGAGGCTTAGCCTTCCATTCAACAATAAAGAAAAATAAGATTAATAGAAATTAAGAGGTAGGAGACTCAGCCTTCCATATGATGAACAAAAAAAAAAATGAAACAAAATAAAAAAGAACAAAAAGAGGAAAAAAAATATTGAACTTGTACTCTAATTTTACTTCCTCGGCAATGGCGCAAAAAACTTACTGCACTCTAGCAGTTGTAACCCAAATGTAGGTTGTCGCAAGTAATAAAATATCTGGAGTCCGAGTGTCGAACCACAGGGAAATGAATTAAGAAATACAAATTACAAATTTTTAATAAAGAAGGTTTTCATGAAAAGTGTGAATAAGTGTTGATTAAAAATTCAAATTCAAATAAAATAGCTAAGGTTATGGGATCCACTTTTAATATATCGGTTATGATTAATTTTAGCCTATCTTACCACTCAATTGGGATCCACACATAAAGGAGGTCCCAATCGGGGAATTTAATTAGTATTAACTTTTATTGATCTTAAAACGCCAACGCTTGTTAATAGGTTCAAGTATCCATCATGCCAACCTTTGTCGACAATAACTCAAGATTCCAATATAGCCGGCAGAGCCATGTTCTACAGAGGGAATCAAGTAGCTTTTGTGCCAATGATTGACTATGATAAATCAAGACTCCCACTTAACAAGGAGGGAAGTTAAATAGATTAAGGAAGAAAATACCGTTAACGTTGTGATCCATTCAAATCAATCATAACCTTTATACCAAAAGCTTCACCCTTTCACCTTAGCAAAAGGAAGATTAGTTAGCCATGATAAAAGTAAACAACATGTAGAAAGATGAAATGAACATGGATTGAAAGATCAAAAGGAAGAACAAGAAGAAGAACGAGAAAACACTTGGACAGAGCTTCGGTATTGAAAACTAGAACAAAACTAAAGAAGAAAAGCTAAAGGTGATACAAGAACATAAAAGAGGCCTAAGAAATGGCATGCCTTCACCCTCCCCCCCAAGGTGCCTATTTATAAAGTTTTGGGAGTGGGTGAAATGGTAAAATGGAATAGTGAAATATAGGTAAACATAAATTAATAATGGCGGATTGTAACTTCTTTTAATTTTTCAACCACCGTATACATTGAATCAGCTCTTCCTCAAATCACGAGATTTGTAAATCTCTTCTTTACCTTCAAATCGATAGCTTGATCATTCAAATCGGACATCTGTAACTCAAGTTATGATTTTTCTACCAAAACTGCTCTTTATCACACAAAAGAACAAATGGTGTTATCTATAATCAAATTTTGGTAATAAAAATGATCAAACTAGCTCATGGAATGAATCAGAGTTGAAGATCTATGTATTGCCTTTCAGATAAATTTAGAATCACTCAGTTCTAACATCTACAACTCCAGATATGATTTTTTTTGTGAATGGTCGCCAAGTGATGATTTTACCTACGTAAAAAAAATAATTATTTAATATTAATAAATAGTGAAAATCCATATGAACAGTAAAATACATGTATGAACACTGAAATATGTTGATGAATAGTAAGTCGGTGAATAGTAACTGGCAAATAGTAAAAAAGCATGAATAGTATCCCCAATGGAAAAAAAATACTCAGAATAGAGAAATTAATCATACTCAAAATGTATAATGATGATTTAAACCCTTAATAGCAACACACTTATGAGTATTCATCACCTTTCTACCACTGTCAAATATAACAATCTTGTATATGTTCTTTTATCTTTTCCTACTATATTATACCAGTCACTATTGTCAACCGTGCTTCTCTTAAATTGACCATTGGAAGGGGGAATTACATGGGTTAGTCGTCTAGGCTTGGTGACAAATTATGTGAAGCAGCTCCTAGGTGGTGTAGCTAAGGATACAATGATGGCTAAAAGTGGTGGTGTCAAGGTTATAATGTGAAAGGGATAAAGGTCAAAAGTAGGTCTCATAGCCTCCTTGATCGATGGCAAATGATGATGGTAATTGCTTTGAGGAGGGTTGTGGTAGCGTCTTAAGGTAAAAGGGACGGTCGGTATAGGGCAATTGTGGCAGATCAAAGGGTGGAGGTGACAACAATTGGGCTTGATTAACATGCGGTTGGGAGTAGAAGAAAATAAAATTTATGTTAAAATTGTGCTCAGCCCTTAACATTTTTATATTATTTCAGAATAGCCCAAGTGCAAGTTAAAAACTACACCTAACCTTTAGTACTTTATGTTTCTATCAACTAAGTCCCGGTGAATCAGAAAAAGGAAAAAAATTTATTTGTTCGTATAAACAAGATTTTATGTTTCTACATATGTCTATAAATCTTTTTTCATATCATTTTATATATATATATATATATATATCTCACAGAGCTTATACATATGTACATATATCTCCAGCAATTTGTACATATTTCCCACATTCTTTTTGCACCAACTTTATATATACTTGTCATTGAACCTGCATGTATCTCTAATTTTGGCATAAATCATGTCTGGGCACATTTATACTTGCTTTTTATATTTAATAACAATTTATTGATCTTATTTGTACGTATGCCTTAGTTCATTGTTACATATTTCTAATCTTATTTGTATTTCAAGTTTATACATATCTATCTCTAGTTTGTACATATCACTGTGTATTTCTACTAATCAATTTTTTTTGTATCATTTAAGAAAATATATGTTTATGCATAAATTGTAATGAAAATATATATAACATATGTCTCAAGTTCTTCGCACCATTTCAATTTTTTTTTACTTAAGTTTGACTTAAATTTATTTACATTAAAATTTATTATTATTTGTTTAAAAACTATACTACTTCTAAATATTTTTTTAAAAAAATTAAGCAAATATTAATATAAATAATTTAAGTCAAAAAACTGAAATGGTGTAAAAAACTTGAGATGGTTGAGGTAAATAATATATTCAAATAAATATAAATTTATTTGCCCATAATATAAATTATATGCATAATGAAATAATGTGCGTGAAAATGTTTTAAAATATTGAAGCTATACATACAGTTAAATATATAAACAATAGTTTTTAGGATTTTACTTGTGCATAAAACCCTAAACATTTGTACATATCCCTCATTGATTTTTTAATCATATATTTCACTTTTTTTTATATATAGGATTTATACACATTTATCTTTAGATTTGTACATATTTTTTATTTTGACAGGAAATGTATTTTGACGCGTTTATACTTGTTTTTAAGATGAAATGTTGAACTCATATACCTAATTAAATATATCAACAGTCCTGTGTTCTCATTTGTACATATATCTCATATGATTTGTACATATGTCTCATTTCTTTGTATATTGGGTTATATCTCTTTGAATATATTTTTAAGTTTGGTAGGAATCAAAATTTGACATATTCACAACTATTTTATACTATGAAGGAAAATATTGAAATATAAATGTGTACATGCATGAAGAAATAGGTGCATATTAGACGTACTATTACAAGAGTGCAAAAATTGTAGATATCAACGCTGATGAACGTGCACTCCAAAGGGAATAAGATTTCCTATGACAACACTAAAAAACTCTAATCGATCTTAGAGGAATAAAACCATGAGACTTTGGCAATTAATTTTTTTAATGTTTCTGGGTTGCTTCTAATCAGAGTATCTCTAATAGTTTCTTCATAATTTATACAAAATGGTGAAGCAAAAAGTAAAATCTTCATAATTTTTTTACTTTAACTCCCACAGCTTTCTTATCTTGTAGAATTTTACATGTGTTACACAATAATTAAGTATGATATATTTAAAGCAAATTTAAATTAATGACTAGTTTAATTATTTTATAATTAAATATATTTTTTAAAGCATTCATAATCATGCCATTTGACTCATTTCAAAAATAAGGATAGGAGTACATGAATTATGAATCAATTTCAACCTTAAAATAAGCAACTACAATTGCCTATTCTCTAAATAAATCCCTGCAAAGTCCAAACTGGGAGTGCTAAAGATAAATGTGTATAAATCATATATATAAATTGGCATCCATCACATTTTGATACATACCTATAACTAACAGTAATGCCAACTTTAATTTTGACCACTCTATTCCTAAACCCCCTCTTGTTTTGAAGTACTCGGCCGCCCAACTTCATCTCGCAAACCTTCCTCTTCTCCTGCTCCACCTCCTTTAATGTCACCCATGTCACACTCTTCTCCAATCTCCATGGTTTTCAATCTTGAGTTGGAGGCTTTTCCAACTTCATTGTTTGATAGAGAGGACGTATCTTCATGATATTCATCACCATTTCTATTTTGAATAGGGATGAGCCTTCTTATCAGTGATATAATGTAACTTGGATCAACTACTGTTGATATCTCAAATAACTAAGCAAAAAAAAAAAATCATGAGTTTTAATGAAAAAGCTTGAGTAGACTTATATCCATAATGAAAATGTCACCAAGCTGAAGGAACAAAATGATGAACTAGACAAAGCACCCAATACAAGACAAAACATGAGAACAAAACTTCGAGAAATTAATATTAGTAGGAGAAACTAGGAAAGCTGAATCGGAGTCAACCATTATTACTTCATCTGGAAGTGCGATAGGGTGATGCACAAGCACGAGGTGGACAGCTAGGGTTTCGCATCTTTCATCATCTTCTTGAACATCTCAAAGCGACTCTGAGTTAGGCGTCATCATCTTTGCAGAGTGATTACAGTTTAGGGACTGCAATCACAATTAATTCGACTTCTTTTATCCATTACTTATGCCATTCCCCTTTTTTTTTTAATCCCTCTTCCCTCTACCATTACCATTAGCCCCAACAAATCCTAAAACGGCACTTGCTAGTAAAGATACATAGGTTAACTGGTATGCAGGTACAATAGGAGAGGATGAATCAGAAGGGTGAAGAAGGCATGCACTTGGGCCAAATGATGGACAAAGCAAATCAAACATTCACCGTTGAGAGAAAATCGGCGAAGGTGGAGAATGAGGAGACCAAGGTGGAATTGAGGAGAAAAAATGGGAAGAAGACGAAAATGGAATTCAAGGAAAACATTAGGAAGAAGAAGATGAAAATGGAGCTTTTACTAGGGAAGATAATGGAGAATCAAAGGGGAAAATGACGATGGTTCATTGGAGTCGTTCCAAAGAGTGAAAAATGTGAAAGATTATTGATTTTTTATTCCCCAAAATTGTTAGCATTTCTGCAGATATGGGGAATGTAATTTTTTTTCTCATCTTAATCCTTATTTTAAAGAATGGGATGAGGAATCTGTTGGAATTAAAAAGACTCTATATTCCAAAAAATGAGAAAATTGTTGGAGATGCTCTGATTAGTCTTCAAGTGCTAGGCAACCATTAAAACATAGAGGATTGCGAATTCATACCTAGGAGAGAAAGAAAAGAATAAAGAAAAAGGAAAAGAATGATGAAAACGACCATGCAACCAAATTACCAACACCATCAAAATGGTGGATTTTATATGATTGTTGTTGGTAGAAATGTTAAATTTGTCACTACAATTTTAGATTGAGTGTGGATATGCCACTATAATTTTTTTTGGTCTAATCTCCCACTAATGTTTGAAAATAGGCCAGATATGTCACTAAATTTTCAAATTAAAAGTGGATATGTCACTGTCCATTAAAATACTAACGAAAAGCATTCAAAATAATAAATTTTGAAATTTTAGGGTAATAATACAATTTTTAACAATCTTTAAGGACTTTTTGTAATTAGATTCTCTTCTAGTATGGGAGAGGCAGTGACGGGGCTAGGGTGTTAGAGACGAAGACGATGATGGGGTTAGGGTATTGACGGTGGAGATCAGGCCCTCTTTTAGCAAAATTCTCAAAGGTCCTAATTTTTTTAAAAGATACATAATAACACCCTGGTTTCAAATTTTGTTATTTTTACCATTTATCGTTATTTTTAAACAAGCGGTGATATATTTGAGTCATTTTTAAAATATTAATGGAAGATTGGGCATAAAAAAATTTACAGTGGTAGATCCACACAAAACCTAAACCATTAGTGTCAAATTTGAGATTTTTGCCGATTGTTGTTAGACAAGAATGATAGAATCAGTGCTCTGCCCGACAAAATATTTATATTGTTCCTATTTTCCTCCTTGTTGTCCCCATCTTCACCAAATCTCTACCATAAATTTACAACCTTATCAACTCTACATCTTTCTTAGTCACCACCTAAATCAATTTCTTTATTTCAACGACACAGGAAATTTTGTTTGCGTTCAACACTACTACTCGCCAAGATTAACAAATCCAGTGAAATATACGACCTTTATGATTCTTTTTTTTTTTAATGATTCTATTCTCTACTAACTATTTAAAGAAAAAAACTTCAAAAAATAAATGATTTCTTCCCTAATGTTTGGTCAAATTACAAAAACACCCCAAGTTTTGGTAAAATTATATTTTAGATCATTGTTTCCGAAACCTTCACTTACACTATGAACACCAAATACCGACATTTGACAAAAGGTCAAATAGTCAAAATCTAAAGAAATGAAAGTTTGTTTGTGATTAAATAATGAATTATTTAATGTATTATTTCAATTTTAGTATTTATTGAACTTATATGTGTATCAATTATTTTAAAAAGTAAAAAATTATTTTAAAATAATTTAAAAAATTAAGTATTTTTTAGTGATTTTTATTTTCTCAGACTAGGTGCGGAGAAAATTATAAAAAATTAATTAATTTCTAAAAATATTTTATTTAAATGATTATTAGGTGGATAGATATTACCTTTCAGATGAAAAATCAAGGGCAGAAAATACTTGGACGTTTTTTAAATTTTCTTTTTCGATCAATTATGTTAAGGTTATTGCCATAATTTCTTGAAATTTGATCATTTGACTATTAACCAACTTATATAGTGTCAAGTATTTTCTCTAAATAACCTGAGAGATCTTGTAAATTGCGCACGCACATACACATGCACGTTGTGTAGCACATTCAAATATGAACGTACTCTAAGTTTATGAACCGAAAACAATAAGCAAGAAGGCTGAAAGTCTACTAAAAATGAAAGAGCATTTAACAGACAATCCCCTTTGATGACAATTTTATAGGATTGAGATTAATATGAAACAAACCAAGGAATACGAGGACCAAGTGCATCATTGTTCCACACTGTAAGCTTAACCCTTATCCAAACCGGCCTCGTTTGATAAGCCCCACAATCCAATCTGCAAAACTGTACTCTAAAACCCCACAAATCTCACAAATTCAGCAAATATTCTTCGGTCCATACTCCATTGGTTTATCAGGGACTGTTGATGGACTGCAGTCTTTCGATCCACAAGGCTTCATCTTTCCCTTACTTTCTGCGATCCTCGGTGAAATCAAAGGGGCCCGGTAACTTCACCGCCCCCTTTTCACCCCAAGATTTCACTTTTGCCGGTCCGCGTTTCCGCTGTGGTCGTAGCACTTCCGTTAGCTTCGGCAATCGTAAGGTTACGGTGGTTGTCGCGAGCGCCGGAGCGAGCCACTGCGACTTCAGCAGTCTGAATACGCCGCTCGAGCCGCGCTCTGCTCCAGGGAAGTTTTTGAGCAGCGTGTTGCAGAATCAGCGCCAGTTCTTCCACTTTGCTGCCGCCGATGAACTGAAGCAGCTTGCCGGCGACCGTGACGAGGCGCTCGAGCGCATGGCCCTCAGCTCTGGGTCCGATGAAGCATGTCTTCACAGGTTCGTGTCCGTGTAGAGTTGAATTGGCATTACGTACCAATAAATTTATTCCCTACTTTCTTTACACTGTCCTAAAGTAATTTGGAGTTGTTTAATATTTCTTTTGTAGTTAACTTACTTTTAAAAAATATTATTTTGTGGAAGAATTGATAATTCAGAATTTCATGTAGTTTAAATTAGGATTTTATAGAAGATTGAAATATAGGATTGAAATTACTGAAAGATAACTTTTATATAATTTAAATTAAGATTTCAGAAGTTGTGGTATGACAGTGTAAAAGAAGATAGGGTAAAAGTGTAGGTAGGCGAAACCATAGAGATTTTTTCGTATTTTTTTCCTACAGAATTTTGTTGTTGATAATTGGCCTTGGTCGAGGATGCGAATAATGATGAATTGCAAGAATCAACCGTCTGTTAGATTCTAGGATTGGTTGCTGATTGTAAGTTCGCAAGTTTTAGTCTTTTGTCAACTTCCCCGTGGATAGTTTTAAAATCAATCGCAAGAAGTTTTAGTGTTTTGTCAACTATGGTATGAATTGCTGTATTTTTAAAATGGAAGAAGGCTGTTAAGTTATGCTTAAGTCTAACCAAATTCATGTGCTACTTGGTATAGTTTCATGTACCAGTCTGTTGGTGTGTGAGTACGGCTCTCCTTTTTATTGTTTGGGAAGATTATCTAATGGTTCTCAGTTTGTGGGTTATATGTACAAAGCAGTTGAGTTTTGTAATGGTTACGTTTGCTGTTACTTACAACCTTGAGATGTGTGAGGCACCCAAGTGTTTTTGGGTGAACCTTTATGGACATAGTTGCTCAATTTGTTTACAATTGATTTGATTGGGCTACCAAGTACTGAATGGGACACAGCAGAGAGTTTGGTGCTTTGTAGTTTATAGATATTAAATCTCTTCTTAGACATTTAAGATGGTGTTACAACTTACAACATGAGAAGGTAGTAGATCATAAATGTCGTTTGAAGAAATTTTCTTGGTTGGTCATGTTGTTTTCCTGAAATCGGCTTGACAGGTTTTCTAGAATAAACTAGCTTTCTGTTTCCGATTTAGTTATTCATTTATCTTTTCAGTTGAAATTTGAAGGGTGCATTGCATTACAGGTTTTTTTTTTTAAAATTTTCATGTCATAGTCATGCCTGTCATTGATCAATGTATTCAAAGGAAGAATTCTTTCTATGAGGCATTAAAAGCATGTCTATGGTTTTTCTGAGACCTTCATACTCAAGAGGAGATGCTGGGAATTTCTTATGCTTATGCTCAGTCCTACTTGTACATTTAATTTATTACTTTTCATTAATATGTTAGTTCTGGTCTTTCTTTCATCTTGTTGTTCACTTATATGTTAATATGGCCAATGTTTTAAGTTACTGCTGAAAGGGTGCTCGTGAAGAATGTTGGTCGATTCTTCTGTATGCTCCAATGCTCATGATAAACTAATTAATTACCGGTATTGAAGTGTATTTTTGCAGCAATTTTATTAACCTTATCAAAGAAGTGCCTCTGAGAGTACACATAAGTCTCTGTAAATATTATGGGTTACTAATCTTTTTTTGTTACCTAATTAGATTTTCCTAAATCCTCAGAAGGATTGCCCAGCTGAAGGAATATGACTGCCAAATAGCTGTAGAAGATGTCATGTATATGCTGATATTTTACAAGTTCTCCGAAGTCAAAGTCCCATTGGTTCCAAGGCTGTGCAGGTGTATTTATAATGGTAGACTGGAGATATGGCCTTCCAAGGACTGGGCACTAGAATCGATTCACAGCTTTGAGGTGTTAGAGATGGTCAAAGAACATGTTAGCACAGTTATTGGCCTGAGAGCAAATTCTAGTGTGACGGACAACTGGGCTACCACTGAGATTCGAAGGCTCCAGCTTGGTAGAGTCTATGCAGCCTCCATCTTGTATGGTTACTTTTTAAGGTCTGCCTCAGTAAGATACCATCTTGAGAGTTGCCTCGCTTTGGCTGCTGGAGATCTTCGTCTTGGTCATCGGACATCCTTTCAGTTTACTGAGGCATTCTCTGGATTTCAGAATCTGATTTTTGGACGTAGTCAGAAGATGCAGTCTGCTTCACTGCGAGAAGGTCCAACTGGGCAGCAAAAGAAACTTGAAAAGTTGAGGTGTTATGTCATGGGGTTCGACCCTGAGACCCTGCAAAGATGTGCAAGATTGAAATCCAAAGAGGCTGTAAGCTTGATGGAGAGACAAAGTTGTGCACTCTTCGGGGACGAAAGGACCGGTCTGCTAGAGACAGACGAGGTGATCCTGACGTCATTCTCAAGCCTGAAGAGGCTAGTACTAGAAGCTGTTGCTTTTGGCACTTTTCTCTGGGACATTGAAGATTATGTGAACAGTGTATATAAGCTCAAGGACAACTGATCCATGGAAAAGGAGAGATCGCTAGCCGATGGCTGAAGGAGAAAGCGCCCCCTTGTCAGATTGTATAGAGGTTTTCGATACACCCCCTGTTTTGGTCTTGGCTTTGAAAATACCGTGGTTATATAGTCGTATAGTCATATACACCTGTCAGTTAAATAAATAAATTATCTGGTGCATGGTTTGAGTGGAGTTATTCCCTTAGAATTGTTGCTGCGACGACGTCTCCTGGGTTGTGCAGGCGCATATTGCGTTGTTTAATGAGTGCAGGTTGTGTTTGGGGAAAGAAGCTCTTGCTTCTAAGCGAGGTTTGATTGACTTATAAACACAGGTCATTAGATCTGCCGTCTCAGCCACTCTCTTACCTCATAATCAATTGTCTATAAGCAGACAGTTTTTTTGTTTTTGCAGCTTAGGTTACGCATCCGTTGATTGCTTGATTACAGATTATGGTAATCCTTCCTTGCCCGCAAAAGCTTCTGGTTCCGTGGTGCTGGTCAGATTGATAATGTCTTATACTCCTATGATTCTTCAAATTATATGAAAAATGAGAGATCAATTAACTTTAATTGGTAAAATCATTGTCAGCCTGTTAAAAAATTATCAAAGTGGACCCTACTTGTGACTGTGTTTGTCCCTCAAATCACATTAAATTACAAAATATGTTATTTACGCTTCTCTCCTGTTGAACGCAAACCTCCCCGCCACTGCTTTGTCGATGAATATCCTCCCAACTTGATCCCTGTCCTATGGCCTCCAACAAAACATTGATTAAACCGATTTGGTAAGGCACAATCGAACCATGGTCAACAGCAGATGGTTAAAAGCTTCGAAGTCTAAGCCCGAAGAACCTATTCAGTGACTGAGGTGTGGTGGGTGGTCAAGGTTTTTTCAGGGTGACACAAGTACATCTTGGAGGCAAAATAGGTCGAGCGGCTGCCAGAAAAATCAGGGGCCAGAGAAGGTAATGTGAACGTAGTAGTCTGGTTCAATTCAGCCGGAGAAATCAGGGGCCAGAGAAAGGTCTTCAGACCGGAATGGACTCATCTCCTCCACCACCAAGAACCTCAACAATTTCATCTAATTTCAAGCTCTTGCTTTTCAAAAGAGGCAAAGATTGTAGCCTTAAGCATTGAAGCGAAGGAGCGACGGCGAAGTAGTCTTCGCCAAAACATGCGAGAGCAAATGGAGGTGGATTAGGGGTGAGTTGTCTTTTTCCATTCTAGGTTACGGGTACTGCTCGGCCCAAAATCCCAAAACGTGTTAACAAAGTTGCGTTAGTCTTTCCCAAAACCGAAGTTCTGATAAAATATAAAAGGCAAAATGGGCAAATTGTCCAATGAACTTTTCATGATAAGTGAAACAACTACTATTATTTTTTCTGTAGTTAAATCCATCATCAACATTATTTGTTTAAAGAAATAGCTCACTCCTGTTATAGTCTCTACTGTGGATGGTGATGCGGCAAATTTAATCTACATGGCGATTCTATGTGAATGATGATATGGCTTATTTTTTTCTAACTTAGCCCTAAACTTTTGTATACACTACAAATTCCCCCTAACTATTATTTTTTCTATAGTTAAATCCATCATCAACATTATTTGTTTGAAGAAATAGCTCACTCCTGTTATAGTCTCTACTGTGGATGGTGATGCGGCAAATTTAATCTACATGGCGATTCTATGTGGATAATGATATGGCTTATTTTTTTCTAACTTAGCCCTAAACTTTTGTATACACTACAAATTCCCCCTAAACTTTATTTCTTCTCTCTTACTAACATTTTCGGGGTTCAGACAAGCTTTCAATAGAAAGTTCAAAGTTGATTTCTTCTTTTATTTTTTTATTTTTGAGTGTTATTATTGTTAGTTCAGGGACATATGTGCATCGATGGATATAGTTCAAGTATAAATGTTATAATTTACCTATGACAATGGTGATTGTGTAGTTTTTTTATTTTTATTATTCAAAAAAATAATGAAATATTTTTTCTGTTAATTTTATAAGTTGTTAATTTCCCCACATTCAAAACTTTAATGGTTAATATCATAACCAACGAAAATTTTCATGGTCTTTCTAATTGGGAAAAAAACTTTAATGACAGGTATCCGCTATGATGAAAAGTTGAATGAGCGATTTACTCCTTTTTCCAAATATAAAATACTTATTAAAACAGAATTGCTTTAGAATAAAAACCTTTGAATATGTTGTATTTTTAAATGTTATAAAACTCGAGAACAAAAGTAAGCAGTACTTTCAAAAAGGGGATTTTCAGTTGCACCAAATGGCCGGAATCATCTACTAATATTAATTGAAAGTCAAAATGAACTTTCTTCTTCAAAGTTTCTAACGAATCAAGTGGAAGCAGGAATTAGTTGGTCAGAAATTCCAATTGGAAGCGAGAAGAACAACTGCTCCATATTATATTACCCTAAAACAGGTCATCTTTAATGTAGCTTCAACGGCTCATGTACTTGTCAAAGTCAGGCATGACTTGTACCTGAAGTTTCCTAGCTAAGACATAACAAATCTCTTCGGCCTCTTCCTCTTCCATGTCCTTCAAAGCAATCGACAAACCATGATTGTTAACCTATTCAGCCTCATACTTTTCATCTTAACCACATTATTAAACCTAAGCACTCGCGTAATCTTCTCCGTCACAGCTTCCCTCGTCCTGCTACTGGTATACGGCCTCAAGGTCCCAGGTGAGGCCATCCATGGCGCGTTACAGCATCTTGCAGACGCAATCAAAGCGGCGTTCAAATATGTTTTGGGGCTTGTGCTGGAAGCAATATGGCTTCTGGTGTCCGCAGCTATAGAGCAGGTGAAAGAGAATGCGGTTGGGATGGTTGCTTACATGTGGGAAACTATGCGGGACTTGTTGGACAACATAAGGAGCTCAGTTGATGCATTGTTGAGAGATCTTCTGCGAGAGATTGTTAAGCAGCTCTCCGACATGGTTACAACTGTTGTCACTGATCTGTTCAAGAATTACGTCGATGCTTTCAATTACGTGATCACTGGAGGTGCTTGAAAAGTTGTCATTTTCTAGATTTATGGGTCTGTGTGTGTGCGTGTGTATGTTTCGAATCATATGTATTGTATAAATTCATACGCTTTACCTGAATTACTCTAAGCTTTTACTACATTGACATGTTTGATTCATATGAAAAAACATTCCATCTAAATTGTTGATAAATGTAAGACTCGATTCTTTCGTTAACAGAGACAGACCATTATTAATTAGAACATAGGATTTTATCGAGTTTATGGTTTGTCGGAATAATGAATTTCTGAATTATCCATCAGCGACCCGTCCTATTGAGATCCAGATGGTCTCATTCCATGAGAAGACTCAGAGAGATTAATCAACTATTCTGACAGATTGCGAGTTCTCTCTTTGGTTCCTTAAAACATTTCATGATACCAAAAATACTTACCACAAAGGCTTTTGGTATAGTCAAATTACCAATACAGACATAATTTGACGAATCTGGTTGAAATAGTTCTTCATGGTTTACTTCTAAAATCAACATCTGGCCACCCAAGTGTTCGGGCCGCAGCAAAGCCTGCTGTGCTTTTTGAGCATATCAACTAAGCCCGTTGCGATGGTGAATTACTAACGCATAGTTTAGGGAGACGAGGAAAGGGGTGATTTTTTTATTTTTATTTTTTACTTTTCTTTTCTCTTTGAGTGTTTATTCTTCTATTATAGATTTGAGTCTTCGTTTGGATTTGATCCCTGATCATGATCACACAGAAAAAAAAATCTTGATCTTTTATTAAGCTTTAAAACAGGCCATTCCTTTCCCTACAATCTAATACTCATATAATATTTAATTTTTAATAATTTTTGTGACCTAAATCAACTTTACACTGATGTGATTTTTGTGCATGAAGTTTATCCCTCTGACTAAGATAGAACTATTTTCACCAAATTTCTGCGGGTACAGCAGGAAAAAGTTATTACTCCCTCAAATAAAGTTTCAAGTTCGAGTTTTTAGTAAACCAAAGACAGTGTTTAAAGGAGTTTTCTTTATAGTCCATTCTAGTACCAAAAAAGAAAGACATAGTTTAAAGGAGTTTCTTTTATGATGTCAAACTCAATTAGAATTAATTTGGCCCCATGTGATTGTCGTTGGTATTGTACCAAGGCCAAGGATATGCCGCACTTAATCCACACACTACATCCTCATTATTTTCGTTACTTATGGATTTTCCATCAGTTATAAACAGTTTAGGCATAGTTCGAGTTAGTTTGGTTTTATGATAGAACCGAACCAATTCAAAATGATTTCAGTTTTAAAAATTTTTTATTTAACTTAAGAACCGAAAATCGAACATAAACAAAGCCATGGTTCTGGCATTTTTTGTTCTGATTTCTGGATTTTTCGATTTATACCGTATACTTATAATAACATCGAAATTAAATAAAATTGTATCCATAACCAGTTTATGAAATGTTCAACAAAATATACAATTAAATCAGCATTTAAATACATATACTTAGACACATTAAAAAAGAGTTTAACATGTTGTTACCAAAATAGTTCAAAAAAGTTGCTTATGTAGTATCTTTCATCTCAACCAGTTTACTACCCTTCAGTAATTCCAACAATGGTATAACATTCAACATAGAAAACGGAGCTATCTAAGACCACATTTTTCAATATCAAAACTCAAAATGTGTTGATGTCATGAATTTCCAAGCTTAGAAGCTAAAGATACCAAGGCCTCCTTGATTTTTTGGGAGGCAAACTGCACCGACCGTCCCTAAATTATATCCAATGTTGCTTATTTGTCCATAAACTATTAAATGTTGCTTAATCGTCTCCAAATTATATCCAGTGTTGCTTAATCGTCCTGCTGTCTATCACAGCTATTAAGGATGGATGGAAAAATAATGTGGCTACTGATGTAGCATGTAAAAATGATGTGACTATTGATGTGACATCACTTTTCTATCAATCTTTAACGGTATAATAGACGGCAGGGCGATTAAGCAACACTGGATATAGTTCAAGGACGATTAAGCAATATTTGATAGTTTAGGGACAAATAAGTAAGATTAGATATAATTTAAGGACAACTGTTGTAATTTATCCTTTTTTGGGACATATACTCAATCCCATGCAACAGGATACTTTCTGCCTATGACTAAGCCAATCCAACAAAAAGCCATGCACTTCTACTCAATACGATCCAAAACAATTTTGGGAATAGGTACTATATTAGCCCAATAAGATTGGATACCGAAGATTACAGACTTAATCAACTGAACTCGCCAAACACAAGACAGAAACTTTGTAGCCCAATTGTTTAATCTTTACAAAATCTTTTCCTCAAGTGGTTTATAGTGTTTAATTTGCAGCCTTTTGACCATGATGAGAATACCCAAATATCTAGTAGGTTATGCTCCCTACTCATTTTCAGATCAAATAAAATATTATCCTTCACATCCTTGTTAACACCCCCCAAAAAAGCAAGATTTATCTTTATTAAGAGCTAGACCAATATAAGCAGTAAAGAAATCCAAACAGGATCTCATGGCTTTAGCATCATTATTAATTGCTCTAGCAAAAATCATAATATTAGTTGTAAAAAATAGGTGAGATAACTTAATCTTCTTACATTTTGGATGATACCCAATGTAATGCTTATCAAACATTTTACTAAGAGTTCTAAAGAAATAGTTTATAGCTAGCATAAATAGAAGGGGAGAGAAGGGATCCCCCTACCTTAAACCCCTTATCCCCTTAAAATAGCTATAAAGAGATATATTTAAAACCATGAAAAAGTATGGGGACTCAACACAAGCCATAGTCCATCAAATCCAACAATTAGGAAATCCAAGTTTTATCATGAAATTTATCAAAAACCTCTAGTCAAGTAGATCATAAGCCTTCCTTAAATATATCTTCAAACACATTCTAGGCTTAATACCACTAGTATTATAACCTTTGATCAGTTCATGACACAATAACACATTTCTAACAATATGTCTATGCTTAATAAAAGCACCTTGATTTTTATGCACAAGTTCAGGTAGTATGACTTGCAATCTGGAATCCAAAAGTTTAGATATAATCTTATAAAAGACAGTGCAGCAAGCTATTGGACAATAATCAATAGCAGCAAAGGCATTAAGGTGTTTAGGAATAAAATGCAAAGCAATAACAGATAACATTGTAGGTAGCTCACAATATATAAAAAAGTGAAAGATAGCTTTTGAGGTATCCTCACTAGTCACATCCTAGTCATACTGAAAGAAATAAACAATATAACCCTCAGGGTCTAGCGCTTTGTTAGCCCTATTACCTTTCATAACAAAGAGAATATCAAAGCCAATAATCTCCACCTTCAACCTGCTACTCTGACTTGAAGATAACCTAGGACCATTAATTATGATATGATCATTAACATTAATCAGATGAGGAACAGTAACACCAAGAATATTATAAAAATAATCAATCAACTCATCTTGTATCTTTTGTTAATTTAGAAGTTTTCTTCCATCATGCCCAATCAAACAATTAATTTTAGCCTAAACAATTCTTTCTTTCATACAAACATGAAAACATTTAGTGTTGCTATCTTTTAGTTGAATCCAATCAGCAGCTGCTTTCTGTGTAAAAAATTCCTCTTCAGCTTTATTCAAAGCCCAGACTTCCTCTCTAAGTTGATGCCACCTAGTAATCAGCAAACTATCCCCAACATTTTGCATTATAGTATTAAAATAGGCCTTTAAATCTTGTTCTTTGGCTTGCAGTCAACCAGAAATATCATAATAGTATTGCTTGTTCAAGGTTCTTAACTTCTACTTTAGTTTTTTAAGCTTCCTTAACACTGCCTTCCAGATATCATCACCATTCTAAGGTTCTGTCCAAACAACAAACACCAACTACTTAGAAGAGTGCTGACTCTGCCACATCTTCATATATTTAAAAAGTACTCACCGAGGACTACTATCCATTCGTAAAGTAATCAAAGCCATTGAATGGTTTGATTAGAAGTTAGACTTGAACTCAACAAAAGACTCTTGAAATAAGTCAAACCACCGATAATTCCCTAATACTTTGTCCAATTTACAGTAAATACAATCCTTAACTTGCTAATGGTTACACCAGGTGAAATAATTCCTAATGCTCATAACATCTATCACCTCAATATCGTGACACCAATCCTGAAGGCTAGTATCATCCCATTCAACAACATTAGTCATAGCAAACTTTTCATCAAGCTTTGTTATTTCATTAAAGTCTCAAATCAAAAGCCAAGGTTCCTTTACACTTTCTACAAACTGGATCAACTGAGGCCATAAAACCCTTTTATCTTGAGATTTGTTAAGATCAGATATCACAGACACAACACAACTCCCAGCTCATCTCCATGGGTCACATGAATGTAAATCACTTGTTTAGAATTAGCTAGATATTTCACATATGGGTGTTCATGGTACGGGTTAATGTGGTTTAGGGCTAAACTCGTAAGCACCTTATGGTAAATGATTTTATAATTTAGAAACCGTAACTGCACCACTTTGCAAACAAATTAAAAAAAATCACACAGCATAAATGCATTTGATTGTTGTTTTTTCACGTCACAAATCTATCATATTAAATCAAAATAATTAATATAAGTACATAATATAGACAACAAAATAAAAATATAATCCAGTCCATAAAACTAACACATATAAGAAATATAAAACTCAAATAAATCAAATTTATCATCCTAAATTAAAAGGCTATTTCAATAGGCAAAGGTGAAATAAAATATTTAAAATAAAAAAAAAAAAGGGAAAGGTTTCAATGTTCTGTTCCTAAACTGCCCCGCCCTCTTGCCCTTCACCCAATTTCTTCCATTTCATTTTCAAACAGAATTAGCTAGTTTTTTGTTGCTCGCTAAAAATGAACAAGAAATTATTGCACCTTAAGAAAAAACTTAGAAAAACATTAAGAAAATTTTTCTTACCTATTCGATAGCTACAATTAAAACCGAAATATACAGCAGCATCTGTCGTCCAACAACCTAGGTCTTAATGATGAACATTTTCACACCGATGATAGTTGTTTCTTTTCACTCCCTAGTTTTCCCTTGTCCCGTCTGAATATTTGATGGTGGTCTTAACTAATGACTCTCATTTGGGAGTAATAAAGAGCAACGAAACATCACAGCTGGGGGAACAAAAGATAAATTGAGTAGGTTGGTGGGCTAAGCACTAGGGAAAGGGAATATAATGGATAATGGATTGGATCTTCCTTTAAGTATTGGATTTTTATTTTGGTTTTAAGAAATTATTTTTAAATGATAAAATTATAGATCAAAAGGGATAAAGAATTAGCTAATTATGTATATAATTTTAATTTATATTGGATTAAGTCTCTCTCATCGAGTTAGTGCGGTTTTTACTAGTTATGATATTAAAAAACCACAACCACATTATATGACATTCGGTTTTAGGATTTCTAAAGTCAGACCATAATTGGAACCGCATAAAACCATATACCATTGGTTTGATATAGATCGGTCTATGCGGTTTTGTAGGTTGACCAGATTTCGTGCATACCTCTAATTTCACCTCCCAAATCAGAGCATCTCATAACACCCAAATTTGACTACTAATAGCATAATAGTAATTATTCAAAAACTGGTAGTTCCTATCAATGGTATTTCGAACACTATTAGATTTTCTACTCTTCATTTTAGTTTCCAGCAAATTACATAAAGTATCTTTATTTTTCCTAATAACTCTCCCCATCTCTTTTTATTTAAGGCTAGTATTCAGCCTCTTTACATTCCAACAACACCACATTTAGTTAGAATAAAAAGAGAAGCAAGTCCATAATCTTCTCTTATCTTAGCACTTGTAATTTTTCAAATGGATTAAGCAGCAGAAGCCCCTTTAAATTGCACTTAATAGCTTATTGACTTGATACTCTAGTCTACTTTATACTCTAATGAATGTGTTTTTGTCTTCCAGGATCAGCATCGATTTTGCTTTGCTATTGGATTCCAATACAGATCTCTTTGTGGCCAGCTCCTTACCTTTGTAGTGACGAATTAGTGCTAGCAATAAATTTATCCATTATTATCATCTTATTCACTATAACATTTTCCTTTTCAACAGGTTTAACTGAATGAATAGGCTGATGCTTCATCTTCCAAAACTTAAGGTTACATTCCTCCTCTTTGTGCCCCCATTTATTGCACTTAGCACATTGGTTAGGCCACTATTCATAGATAATAGGTTGCAATTCATGGTCACCATTAGTTTTTTTTTCATAACCATATGATCTAACGCCCCATCATTCCTCTTAACATTGACCAAAATGTGAGCAAAGGATAATCTTGACTTGTGAACTATGGCTAAATCAACTAGCAAAGGCTTTCCAATTTTACTAACAATTTGGCTCATGATTTTTAGGGACCAATGTTGCAATATAAGATCAGGCAATCGAATCCAAACAGGAATAACATCAAATAAGTCCCCATCTAGCTTTTATATCCATGTTCCATTTCTTCAATAGGTCCTTTTAACACTGTCATTATATCATTATGAGAGAAGAACCAAAAAAGAAACAAACCTATTTGTAGTTTAGCAACAGTAGGAGTAAGAACCGTTTTCCATTAAGATTTGATAAATTTCCTAATATTTTCTGGTGATACCTCTATACCTATCATCGTTCTAACTAGAGTCAATCACCATTCATTATACCCCTTTTGAATATCATCATTGCTAAACACAATAACCTTAGATTCATCCTCTTCAATCACATACTTCAATTCAAAGTTGGCAGGTTGACGAAATGGGTAAGCCTTATTTGCCTTAAATTTCTTTTCATCCTCTACAATTTGAGCCCAGAATTGCTGAATAGTCTATGCTGTAGGAACCCAAGGCAAAGTTGACCTCAGATCAACATCTTTAAAGCCAACATTAGAGCCACCTTTAGCACTGAAGCCATTATCTGGTTGCAACCACATGGCTTTATCATTATGACCTGCTGATTTCTGACCACTATCCTCACATCCCCATGAGCCTCATCGGTTACGTCCCATGCACCACCCCTAAGGATTCCGCTAAATCAAAGCCCGATATCCCTAATTCATAGAGAGAACAGAGAGTTTCTCTTTTTAGATACTAGACGACATTCTATAGTCACTTTATTTTCATATTTTAAAAATTTTACTCAAATAAAGACTAACAAATTTTTAGGATTTAAATAGTAATGTGATTAAAATTTTAAGAATTAATGTGTTCTTTCCCTAGTAGATCCATTTGTATTTCATATTGATTTACTTAAATATGAATACATTGACTTCATTGCACTATTTTTTCTTATATAAAAAAAAATGTTGTGGCAATCTTATGTAAATCAACAATAACATTAATAAATATCTTTAATTTAACCTGAAATGTCTGGAAAAGGAAAACTCATACTAGTTTGCTTCCATTTAATTTTTAGAGATTTTTTTTAAATGAACTTTTTAGAGAAAGAAAAGTTCTGGAAATAGCATGTCGTGTCAAGGTTGGAAAATTTAAATTTAAATGTTAGAATCTTATGATTTGAAAAATAAAAATAATTTGATTAGATTCTATAATTATAATTATCATTCTAATTCAATTTTATAATTACAATCTAATATATATATATATACACACACACACACACACAATCTCTAGGGAGATTTTGGTCTTTTCCTTAATTGGCACTCTAGTTGATTGCCACGTGTCAATTTTTTCCCCCCACTGATACTATTTAAAAAAATGGAAAATACTTAAAACTAGAAATGCCCTTAACAAAAAACTAACTCCATTAATTTTGAAAGGTTTGACGTGTCTAATTCATTCCTTTCCTTTTATTATTTTCCATATTAGAAATTTTTTCTCTTCCAAAACAGGCACTCACCGGCCACAACCACAAAACCTTATCACTGTTGCGTCTTTCGCAGCATAAGGCAGATTGAGAAGAAATTGATGAAGAGGAAATTAAATTTAGTGTCTCAATAAGAGACAAATTGAGAAGAAAAGAAAGTGAGGCATATACAAAAAAAAAAAGAAGCGGGTAGATGATTTTTGTGATTGAGTATGGATTTTTTTTGTTCTTCCCTTGGTTTGTTAAATCCGTAGAGATCATGATTACCAACCCTAGCTAACAAATTGATGAATTATGTGTCTGACTGATTTATTGATTAACCTTAGATTGTCCCCATCATATTTTTCATCTGTTTCTCGCTATGTCGACATTATGATGAAGAAGAAGTTGGCCACTACAATTAATTCTCAATTTGAGAAAAAAAACACCAAGCACGGTAATACACTTCCCCTAAAGAAATGTTATTAGTTGGTTCTAATTAAAATTTCCTTGGTTTTATTAAATTAAAATTATGCTTATGATGAATTTTGTTAGGATTTTTTTCATTTTGATTTTTCTTATTTTCTTGGATGCCTTATCCTTTCTTCTAATTTCTATGCTTTTGGGCATCCTCACGCTGGTAGGCATTGTCTTCTTTCAGAAACTCTAAATTTTCTACAAGAAGTTTTCTAAATCCGCCCATTCCTCAGGTTTGATTTTTTATGTTCTGTTTACAATTGATTTTCTCTATTCTATTTACAACTTTGTTCATTTATTATTTTTCCCCTATTCTATTAATTTATTGAATCTATGGTTTATTTTATTGATATATGCACATTATTTTTGTTTGATGATGCTCAAGTTTGTTGAAGTCGATTAAAAAGACCATTGATGTGCTTAGGTAAGAAGGAGAATTTTTTATGGCATAATTAAAAATATGCATCTTCATTTTTTAAGGAAACATTAAAGCTATGCATCAGGCATCATAGACCTTGGAGGCTAAAAGTGGCAAAATACTAGTGGCAGTCGAAAGAAACAGTAAGGGGTATTCAATATTAGTTTATCATGGTTTTTTAAGTAGATGAAAACTACTGTTAATTTGTTTGTCTATTTATTTCATTCTTAGGTGACTAGAACACTAACCAACTGTTTTTTTTTGTTTATTTTGTAAGCAAAGCTGTTTAGCTAGTGTTTGTTGATGAAAAAATTGGATGAGATGATTGTGAAGAAACATTCATCAATTAATTTTTCTTTATGTGACTGACACTTTTTAGTTTGATAAGAAAACCACCAATCTAAGTAAAATGGCCACTAAGCTAAGTAAAATTCCTTTGCATGTTCTTCCCCTTCTATTCTATATTCATTGATAAAGCTATCCCCGTAGGTATCTACGTAGGTATTAGAGTGATATTTGAAGATTGAAATAATTGGCCATGTTTTAGTTTTGTTTTCTGGGTTTTAGTTTTGTTTCTAACATTTTAGCGTTGAAAATTTTTCTTAGGTGGAAGCATGAGGGCCCATTTGAGTCTTTCAGAGCCCTTGTGGACATGGCAACAATGCATTCATCGTGCTATCTATGTATCCATTTGGCTACAAAAATCAAGGAAAATGAAGAAATGAGTGCTAATTTTAAGAAATGTCCCTACAAGTACAAAAAAGGCTGGAAATTGTCTGTCACTTGTATGTCAAAAAGTGGGGATGTTTAAAATGGATTATATTTTCTTGAGGCATCTTCTGTCACTTCTTAATTCTTGATTTTCTCTGTGTGATATCATTTTAGCAATAAAGCCTTTGGATGGTTTCAGTTAACACCAATGTAATCTATTTTGAGTGGTGATCTCTAATTTCAGGTGTGAGGATTTGACTCTAGCTGCATTAGAGTCTATAGTGTTGACAAAGTTCAAATCTCAAACGTTAGCTAGTATGAAAACAAGAAAAATTGAAAAGCTTGAAAAGATGAGGTGAATGGAAAGTGTACTAGATATATCCTGTAGGCTTGACACAAAGACATGTTTTATATGAATTCAGATTCAATAGGGATTTGGACTTAATAACTCACATTGAAACCAATTTTTGTCCAAAAATTGAGGGTTTTTTTTTAGATACAAGAGATTTCAATCCAATTAGGTCCTTACTGGGCAGCTTAGTTGGTACAATTTATAGTTTTTATTTTCATATATATAGCATTGTCCTTCTCATTAATCTTGGGTATGGAGGATATTATGATCCTATAATTGTCACTAATTAAAATATACTAATTAAGTTAAGGTAGAGAAAACATTTTTTAACTGAATGTATATTCTAATCCACTTTGGTTCATTGTTGTTGAATGACAATTCAAAGTTCAAACAAACTGTTTCTTTCTCTGCAATGGATGCCTAAAATGCTTCATAAGAAAAATCATTTAGCCAGCTCAAAAACCATGCTCTAACTTCATCACGAATGTTAGTTTAAATGCTTGTCTCACTGGGTTGTTGGAAAATGGTTATGGATCTAATTTTAGTCATTGGCCGATATGCCTTCATGATCCATTAGACAGGCTTTAAAGCATAGAAATGGATGCTTACATCTCAAGGAGAGAATTATGCAAGGCAGAGTACAAATACTGCTATGAGGTGCTAGAACATTATGTGTGTGTTTTTCTTTGGGATAAGATGAAATTTTTGAATGTTATGGACATGAGAACTAGTACTTATGTGAACAATTCCACTTAATTCAATTGATGCAGACATGCTTTGTAAAAAAACTTTTGCAGACAACTTTTTTCCAACTATCATAAAACACAACAACAAACCATTTTTAAGCTTAGGCTATTTTTTCCAATCGTTAAAATTTCCCCATTGTTGGAAAGTTTTCAGCAAGAATTATATATGGCGACTATACCTACAACTGAAGCCAAATAAGAATTTACTTAGCATATGTAAAAATGATATGAAGTTCTGAAGTAACAGGAATAGTCTGTTGGGTTATTTATCAAACTATGGTATTATGTCCTATAAGGATTAGAATCTAAAGTTAAGACAAGAGTATGAGTTGATAGACATGAGATACTTATTATTTGTTAGTCCTTCAGCTTTAGAATCGGTGTTGCTGGGCACCGATTAAGGTTATGGTTTTATGGTCTACTGTGATTTCATATTAATGAAGATATGTGTTGAAACTATATAATGTTATTGTCAGTTGTTTTAGAATGGATTGACATCACTCTACATATTATGAACTTCGATTTCTAATTTCTTATTTATATTTATAAGATTTTATGAGACTTTAAATAATATTAAAGAATTATTGATCTTTTTCATCTGATTTTTTTTAATCTTGTTGCAACGCCAAGTATATAAACTAGTTCACGAAAAATGAAAAATGATCCTATTGACATTTTTAAGTCATGTAAGGTGTCTCTAAAATAAATGAATATTTTAATTTCAAATGTAAAATATATTGGTGTCAAAATAAAGCCTAAATGCACCAGTGGTCCCTTAACTTTGGTGACTCACACGAGTTAGTCCCTAAAGTGTGACTCATCGCGACTTAATCCTTTAAGTTTGATAAATGTTGCAACCTAGTCTTTAATTGGATGGCAAGATGGATGGCATTACTTAGCCCACTTAGACATGACTGGAGGAATCGGGTTAGGATTTAGGTTAGAAGAAACCATGGAACTTGAAATTTTTCCCTTAAGGCCGAATGCTCCCAAAGCTCTTTGGGCACCACCCGTTCTTGAAAATCACCATTGAATGACTCAATTTTGTAGTATTTAGGCCACACAATAATAGCCCTATAGTTTTAAGTCTAAATTTTGCATGGTTTGTTTCAATTTTTGTCCGAATCAAATCTAATTTTCCAAAATTGCTTATAAACCCTAACATTAATTTTTGAAATTAAATGTTTTGTGCAAAATTAATAAATGGGATTGATTCCTTTGTTTTCAGTGCCCTTCAAAGAGCAAAACCCCCATAATTCCATGTTCGTTTGTTTGAATTTTCATCGTTGGTGTATTTTTAAAGGTTGATTGCCGAATAAGGTCAATAGCCACAGAAAGGACAAGCCAACCACGGGGACGATGCCACTAGGGTTGCCAACCCCCTGACAGTCTCACCATCTCATTCGGATGCTTCCAATAGTTGAGGTTGATATCGCTGATCGATAGCTGAGGTCGACGGACGGTAGCTAGCTCTTCTAGTAGTTGTCGATACATCACGAAGAGGGAAACAAAGAGGCAAGACGTGACATCGTCAATAACACATGGCATCCATGACCATTAAAAGGACTAAGGTGCATAGACTTCCCAAGTTACAGGACTAAGTCGCAACATTTATGAAAATCAAAGGACTAAATTGCAATAAGTCAATATTTAGGAACTAACTCATGCGAGCCATCAAAGTTAAGGGACCACTGGCACATTTAGGCCTAAAAGTAAAGATAATTGAACTGTGAATTGAACTGATTGACAATTGGCATACTTTAATTTTGCAATTCTATGGGCTTGGTCCATTCAGAGGCTAGGGGACAGTTCGGATAAACTTAATTGGATTAATGAGCTTTCATTATTCACTGTTCAAATGTGGGTCAAAGGTTGGTCAAAATGGGCAGATTATTTTGTTATATATTTGGTGCTTAGCTTGGTCTTATTTACATTTCTCTGCCACTCGCCATAATTGGTGAAGATCTAAAGAAAGAACACCCTTTCCAGAGATAATTCTAGGACCCGATCTCATCTAATTACTACAAATTTCCAAAATAAAAACATAAAATTGTCATAATTTTTATCTCCCCCTTCATTTCGCATCAGAGCCACCAAACCCCACTTACTTTGTTGTCGTCGCTTTCTTCCTTGCCAGCGATTTCATATTCTTGAACTGATACTATCCACCTTTCTCAACTACGCGTCGGCCAGGTCCTTCTACCCTCGCCTGTGCCAATTCAGCCTCGCCCAGCTTCTTTTACCCTCGTCGGTGTCTGCCGACGTCAAGTCCAGTTCGTAGAGGCCCGATTCGAGTTACTTGCTCTGGAGAATCCTCCCTGCTGAATTGTCGATCTTGGCTCGGCTTCAGAATGAATCAATAGGTGGAATCAAAGGTGGCAACAGGATATAAACCCAAGGGACGACAAAGCCAGTTGGGGATAAGTCACGAGGCTCGAGGAATGAACGACAAAGGCAGCTGGGGTGGGTCGCAAGGCTTGGGGGAGGATCGATGTCACAGGGGATAGGCCATAGGTGTGTGCTCCTTTATGAGAGAGCACGCGGCCAGAAACAGTGGTATTTTCGGTGTTGGCAGGGGACCGGGCTCTGGAGGAATCGTCATTGATCTCCGAGTTCACGACGAACTGGGTGGGCGTTGAATGGATCGGAGGGCAAATCTGTCTAGAGGAAAGTAAGTCAATTTTGACCTGCGTTTTAACCACGACCCGCATGGAAAAACTCATTAATGAGCGCCAATTAAATTGAAACGAAATGCCTCGAGAGCAATGAGGGGAGGTACGACGTCGTAATCAGCCCACGCAATTCCAAAAACAAAAAAAGCAAAGGACACAGCGGTGGAACAAATCAGAACGTTCTATGATCATACGTGGCATTGGGGGACGGAACAAGAGAGAGAACAGAGCCCTAAATTGACGTAACAGCCCTTCGGTCCCGTTTTGCGTTTCTTCTTCGATCTCTCACACTCGCGCAGCTGTGTCACTGCTACGCTCGCCGGCTCTGGAAATGGCTGCCATGCTAATGAAGGCTCTCCAGTATGACAGTTATGGCGGAGGAGCTGCTGCTCTGAAGGTAATCCACTAACTTCTTCTTGCAACTTGTAACTTCTGTATAAAAAATTTTCAATCACTAGTTTGCTGCGGACTTAAAAGTTTCGTATAGCATTTCTTAAGTAATAAGCTAGTTTTTCATCCAAATATAGGCGATCCGTGCTCAAACTTGGTACCCTATTAACCTTTGTGAGTTTTGAAAGTCGAATAGTCCGTATGTGTTGTATGTGGAAGATGAGAATTCGATTGCCTAAGGTAGCCTTCTTTTTGTAAACGTTATTTGACTAACTCGAGTTGGGTTCTGCGTGTTCGGTATAGGCAATTTTTTTTTTCCTAAGATAAACGTGCTCATCGATTGCGCCAGATTAAGCAGAATGCTCAAAATTGGCCGTGGACCCGTGGTTACCGTGATATGCTAACTCAAATAGTTTTACTAGGAAGATGAAGTGATTCTGATTTGGTGACTGAAATATTTTTTAGAGACTCCATAGTTTGTGCACTGAATTGCATGCATTCCGCTCCATACATATTTCTGGGAATTGATGTTTTTGCACTATGGTAATTGGTTTCATTTTGTAGCATGTAGAAGCTGGCTGTCCCACCCCTAAAAATGATGAAATTTTACTGAAATTGGAGGCCACTGGTCTAAATCCAGTAGACTTTAAAGTGCAGAAAGGCATGTTGCGCCCACTTTTACCTCGCAAATTTCCCTATATACCTGGTAATTCTCTTTTTCTCGAGGCTTTTATTTGACGGATGGAATTCATTGGATAACGTTTGTACCTTAGAATGCATTCTTTGATGTATATGCATGAAAGTTGTGACATTATTTGGTTAACTAAGTGAGGGTAGGTTGTCATTCCTATTGACTTGTTAAACCCTTTTATAATATCACATTAGCAACAATTTTTCCACCACCGTTTTCCTTCATCCCAAAGTTTGGAAACTCCCAAGTCACCGTCATGCCACAGTTAGTACGTCCCTTCCCTGTGTCAAATGATATACTGGACCTGTTGTCCGCTAGGACTAAATGCATTGCACACGGTTATATTTAAGCTTGATTTCTTAGTTTTCTATCAGATTGACCACACACCTGTTTCTGGAGTGTTGAGGGCAGTACATGCAAAGAGCTGGTTGACTATCTTTGGTGTATCTAATTAGTGTTGAAGCAGGTTTATAGGCTGTAATTCAACAAATTCATACAGAATTAGCTGCATGGATTCTGAATTATGCATTACATAATTGATGCTTAGAACATGTCAGAATAAAATTTTCATTCTGTTATACTTTTGCCAGTGACTTATGGATGTCATGTTTCAGAGCAATCGGTGGATCATGAATTTTTTATTAAGTTGCTTTTGTAAATCCATTTCTCCTTCAAATGTAGCTAAATTGCTTACATGAATTGATTGATGATTTCTGCTGGGACAGCTACTGATGTTGTTGGAGAAGTTGTGGAGGTTGGAAAAGGAGTGAAGAATTTGAAAGTTGGTGACAAAGTGGTTGCTTATCTTAATATTGCTGTAAGTTTCCACTCCTCTTACAAGGTTAACATAAGTAGTTTTGCTTTGTATTTATTTTTTTTGGCTGCTTTCAAGTAGTCATTGTAATCATAGTCAATACTATTATCCTAACTATGTAAGGGTGACATGAAGTTCATTATATTGTTAAATGTTAGAAGTCATAATGACGCTGCAAAATTCATGCTCATGCTGTATTTTGTGAAACTAGAACGGTGGTGGACTAGCTGAATTTGCAGTAGCTAAGGAGAATTTGGCAGTTGTGAGGCCTCCCGAAGTTTCTGCTGCTGATGCCGCAGGTCTACCTGTTGCTGGCCTGACAGCCCATCAGGCCCTAACCAAATCTGCTGGAATCAATCTTGATGGAAGTGGTGAGCCAAAAAACCTTCTTATCACTGCTGCCTCTGGTGGTGTAGGCCACTATGCTGTTCAGCTTGCAAAACTCGGCAAGACGCATGTGACAGCCACTTGTGGGGCACGCAACATAGAACTAGTCAGGAGCCTGGGGGCTGATGAGGTTCTTGACTACAAGACTCCAGATGGAGCATCGTTGAAGAGCCCTTCGGGGAGGAAATATGATATAGTGCTTCATTGTGCGAGTTCCATGCCCTGGTCTACCTTTGAGCCTAATCTGAGTGCGACAGGGAAGGTAATAGACATCACTCCTACTCCGAGTGCCTTGTTGACTTCTGCCATGAAAATGCTTACCTTGTCTAGAAAGAAGTTGGTGCCGCTGATACTAAACCCCAAAGCCGAGAACCTTGAGGTGCTTCTTAATTTGGTGAGGGAAGGCAAGCTCAAGACAGTGATAGACTCGAAGCATCCGCTGAGCAAGGCTGAAGATGCTTGGACAAAGAGCATCGAGGGCCACGCTACTGGAAAGATCATTGTCGAGCCGTAGCTAGCTTCATAAAACGCATTCTAGTCGAATATCTGCTGATGAATATACGTGCAGACGCAGGGCTTCGCATGTGTTTGTTTTCCTTGTTCCTACTCGTGTAAATGATACTGTCTGGCTGTTACAGTTTCAAATCTCAATATATCTTGCTTTTCACAAAAAAAAAAAAAGGTATATTTTGCTGAGATATTATGGTTATCGTAATCGGGCTGTTTGCTTTGCATGGTATGATTTTTCTCCACGTTGACTGTGTTATGCTATTCTTCTAGTTGTTGATTTTTCAGAGGGCACTTTTGCAAAGGTGAAAGTTCCGGTTGATGGCTTTGGTTTGAGTTGAAACCCAACTTCTACAGCTTGTCTCCAACTTGAAAAATCCTAATTCAAATTGATCATAATTATACGGACAAACTGAATTGACTCTAACCTGAAAATTTACGGGGTTAGGGTCAGGTATGGGTTTTCTTCACCCCGCTTACATTCCCTTGGTCAGTGTTCCCCTCTTGCCCCATATTAAAGGACCCCTCAATCTCTCACCTTCACCATATTTGCCCTTTCTGTTGTCCTCCTCTGTATCGCTACCAGTTCCCTTGACTTGATCTGCCTCTCTTCCAACTTCATCTCCTTCACTACTTTGCCCATTATTTCCTGTTCTCTGGTTTAAGGCGACCCACCAGCGGGGCTTTAATGGAAGGTTCAAGGTCGTAACGGCTAGCAGGTTTGTGTATGTGTGCGTCAGGAAGTCGAGAGATGATCGAGAGAGGAGTGAGTGTGGGTGAGGGACAAACAACATTGTATTGTGTTTTAGGGTTAGAAGTATAAGAGTGACCAAAGGTTAGCCTAAGAGAAATTGGTTGGTTTATATTATGTGAATGGGTTGAGTGTTTGACAGGTGGGTTGTGGTGTAAGTTCTGAAAAATAAAAATCAGGTTATATCGTGTTGTTTTAGGTTAATTCGGCTTAGTCCACTTTTAGAGACTTTGGAAGCAAGTCGAGTTAGGTTAGCCCAAGTTAGGGATGGAAATAAGTCGAGTCTCTTATTGAACAGTTTGAGCTCGAGCTCGATTTTTTATTATCAGGCCAAGCCTAACGAGTTTCAACATTTACTATAAGTTTGAACTTTTAACAAGCTGAGCTTTAAGTCTAATGCTGTTCGACTTAAACTTTTATCGAGCCTAACAAACATAATATTTTTAATATAAAAAACTAAATTAATTTTATTTGTAATATACCTAAACCTTAAAATTTTAATTTTTATTCCATAAATCAAGCACAAACCTAAAATCGATCTCAAGTCTAATGCTGTTCGACTTAAACTTTTATCGAGCCTAACAAACATAATATTTTTAATATAAAAAACTAAATTAATTTTATTTGTAATATATCTAAACCTTAAAATTTTAATTTTTATTCCATAAATCAAGCACAAACCTAAAATCGATCTCAAACTTTAAATCGAACTTCGAGCCTATTAAACCGCCTAGTTTAGTCCGAACTTTTTCGAACCGAGCTTCAAGCTCAAGTCAGGAAAATCCTTAATGAGCCGAGCTCTGCTCTGCTTGTTTTCACCCTTACCACAAGTTTACATTTTTCTACCTTACAAACTTATCCAAACCTGAAAGCTTCGAGTCTCGTTCATGTTCAGTTTCGGGTTTCAGCTTGTCATTACATTCCTAGCACTTGATCTTTGACTTGAATAATTCAAACAAGGAATATTAAAAGCAAGAAGTTGAAACACCAATTCTAATGTTGAAATAATTGCTTTAAATGAAAAAAAACGTTGTTTAGAAGCGAAAAGTTAAATACTCATTTTGACCACTAATTAATTTGCAGGATAAAACACTTGTTTTGATCCAGAAACTCTAGTTTAGCAACTAAAATTTGCTTTCTTTTAATACAAATATCAGTTGATATTCGACTCTAAATTCTAATGTGTTTATGTTGCAAAATATTTGCACATTTTGAGCATTTTGATTCGGGCTTCTAAGCAACAGTTTTTATTTAAAATAACGATTTTAGCTTCTAAACTAGGGGTTTTTTTCCATTAAACAATGTGGGTTTTCTTAGCTTCTAAACTAATTTTTTTTTTTTATGAAAATAATTATTTTATCCTGAAATTAGTGGTCAAAATGAGTAACTTGACTTTTGGCATCTAAGCAACACTTTTCATTGAAAGTATAAAATGGTTTATTTTTATTTTTGCATATTTTTTCTTAGAACCAATTTTATTTGAAATTCATTATTATATAGGTGTAAATAATCTAATTGAACAAATTTTTTTATCATCTTATTAAATTTGAAGCAAAATTAATAGTATCATAAAAATTTTACAATCAATGGATTATTTCACCTAAATAATATTGGCTTTAAAATAAAATTGGTTTTAGATTAAAAAAATGTAAACATAAAACTATATGTTATTTTGGATTAAGTTGACTTATCTCAAAATGAATTGGCTTTCAAATAAAATTGGTTTCAGCTTCAAAACCAATGTTTCAACTTCTTGTGTATAATATTGGAGTTAGTGACCAATTACCCTCCAATAAATCAACTAGAAGGATATAATAAAATACTTAATGTGGAGAAAAATCACATCTTGCAAAACAAACAGTCTGAATTATGAAAACCATAATATCCTAGCAAGATATATTGAGATTTTTTTTTAAAAAAGATATTCTTGAATATCAAGAATGTTAGACCATCAAATTGAGGTCTGTGTGTTCGGAAAAGACAATTTTGCTACTCATGTTTGTCTGGCAGAGAAATTTTACCACCATTATTCTTTTTTGTGCAGAACTACCACTGATATTAGAGTAAGAGTAGATCTAATTTTGATATTAAGAATATTTCGTCCAATATGTAGATATTTCATGCCACATCACTTCCGCACTAGTACCATATCAAAATTTACCAAGGTGATGCATATTCTAAAATTATAAACCCAGTCATTGAAATTTTCTCCTTAGCCCCTAACTATTATGAACCTTGTAAGTATACTATTTGCACCTTATTCCCCACCAAGGTTCAACGAAACCTTACTAAACTCCTTTAACAACATGTCATACACAATAATCTCGATGAGCAACAAGCTGAGCCTTTTTCAATGACAATCAACAACTTTGAGTAATGAGTAATTATGACATCTAAGCACTAAACTAATAAGATTGTCGTGAATGTCTAATTGCGAATTAGACATTTTTCTTCATCTAATTGACATCATCAATAAGTGTTGAACCTTAGATTGGTGGAGTAGGCCAAGGTGAAGCAACAAAAGTGATAAACAAGTAATAGGTTTAAGATTATGCAAACCTGAAGGTTGGACATGATGAAGACAATTTCGAGAATGAGAAATTTAAAACTTTTGAGGTTATGGTCCTAAACAAATAAATCTTGGGATCAAAAAGGGAATTTTCTCCTATTTATACGTTTGCCATATCAACAAATCTAGAGTCAATTCACTTTAACTTAAATCAATTTAATCCAAAATAACTTACTTTTTATTTTTACATCTTTTTTGTCCATAACTAATTTCATTTGAAAATTAATATTATTTAAGTGTAATAATCCATTTTATTAATTTTTTTAATTTTTTCATTTTTAGGCATTAAAAATGAAAAATTCATAAAAATTTAATAACATCATAAAAAAGTTATTTTTAATGGATTATTATACCTACATTTCAAATAAAATTGGTTCTCAGTAAAAAAAAAGATGTAAAAATGAAAATAATCCATTTTAGATTAAGTTCATTTAAGTTAAAATGTTGGTCAATTTACTCTTAAAATATAACCTTAGCAGCAAATGTGCACTAAAAAGATACAAAAAATAAAGGGTGGCAAAAATTGCCTAATAAGCAAACATGAATTACAAAGTTACCATTTTTCTCTATATGTGTGTGTGTGTGTGTGTGTGTGTGTGTGTGTGTTTTGAGATGGTATGCACAATTATTTTGAGAAAAAAGGGAGTTCATAGCAAAGTGAATGTCATGTTGCCTCACATAGAGGCTGTTCTTCTACTCAACCTAATACTTACTGTATATACAGATTTTAGAGCAAAATTGAAAGATTCTAACTATACTGTTGAGGCCAAGCTTAATGTAGTTTTGTGGTTTAATGGGTTAATACTAAAGGTATATGTGCGCGCTTTAGGTGCATTTTACCAAATTTTTTAATATTATTACTGTTAGCTATATCACAATCCAAATATATAATAGATTGTGCCATGTAAATTACCAATTTTATAAAAAAATGTATATTTAAATATTATTTTAAGATTAAAACTATCTGTCAAACCAAACACTTATATTTGCAACATCACCCACATGCCAAATGCCACAAGAACGTAGTAACTCACATTTTGCGACCAATGCTTCCCAAATATAGGAAGATCCAGGTGAATCGACACCATAAAGTAAAAAAGAATCTGGGTAATATTTCCTTTGCATCACTCGGGCAAAAAAAGAAGTAGGATTTTTCAATAATTGCCAACTCCAAAAGAAAATTGCCATGAGAGAATGCAATCTCTGGATTATGTTTTTAGGAACTATAAGACAACTCATCACAAAGGCAGGGATAGATTGTAGAACAGATTTGAGTAGAACCTCTTTACCAGCCTGAGAAAGTAACCTTTGATTTCCAAGATTTAAGTTTAGGCCAAACCTTGTCACATAGGTAATCAAAAGAATGAACATATTTTTGGCCCAAAATTACAAGAATACCTAAACAATTGTTTGCCTCTAAATTTTGAAAAATCCCCACAACTTATTTCAATGATGTCGCTGATCCTCCGGAATTGGGCTACTGAAATTATGTAAGGCTAATGACAGAATGTCAAACAAAGTTCTTAAAAGAGAACCAAAAAATAAATGTATCCAAATGTATCACTATTTTTTCTTTAGAAAAACTAAAAATAGCATGTTATCAATATTATTAGTTTTATTTATCAAGTTCTTAATATAGCATTGATCTTTCCTCATGAAAAAATAATAGGCATACAGGCGTACACTAAAATTACCTAACTAGAATTAAATATGATTTAATATGTTAAATGTATGCATTGGGCATAATTTGAGTGTCAATGAAAAATACTACTTCTTCAGCCCATAAAGGATGAAATATTTTTTTAGGCACGAATATTAAGGTGTATATAATTTATGATTTATTTTTTAATATTACCCTTGAAACTAAAATTAAAAAAGGTTTCATCTTGATTTTTGTGTAGTGAGACTTTAAAAGGTAAATTGCACGCGTTAAACCTAACCTTTTAGTTCTGTTCCTATCCTAACCCTAATCTCAAATTTGTTCGTAGTACTTCCCTAATATGGCTAAAACGTTTCATTTTAGATCTTTTTGTGATGGAAGTCGTTAATTCAGACAGAAAAAGCCATGTTAGCATATTATTATAAGGGAAAATCCTAACTTTAACTCCTAAAAACTTTTCCTTTAAAAAATAATTTTTAAAACTTTGAAATCTAATAAAAAAAACTCATTTCCTCATCTCGGCCTCCCTCTCCGGCCAACTCTTTCCTCTGTTTGCTTCCCTTATCGGCCACCATTCACCCATTACTGCCGTTGCTCACACATCCCTGCCGCCACACACCTATCCCTATTTCTTCTCCCACATCTCCCATATGTGATTCCATCTTGATTCCTCTTCTCTACCTGTGATTATCTCGTGATTCATCATTATCCAAGGAAATAAAGCCCAATTTGTACACGATTCTTCATGATTCATCATGATTTGACATGATTCCTTGAAAGACAACCTTAGCTAGCTGATTCCTTGAATTTTGTTTGGAGAAGCTAGCAAACCCTAGCGAATTGGAGCACCATATAACAAACCTTTTGCTTGCTTGCTTAATTTGATGGCGACAAGAAACATTTGGACACTTGCTGGTGACAGGGAACCATGGATGATGGTGAATTAGGGCACCAAATAGCCGAGGGCCTCAATCAGCGACGATGCTCAATGAGTTTGCAAAGTACACAAAAGCTCATCAACCCTTGGCTCTTTGACGATACGATAATTAGCCGCCAAATCGGGAAAAACTGTTGTCCTATAGAAAGGTTGGCTCTCATATGGCCTGGAGCTGTTGTTCGACAGAATCGGGAAGATAGTGGTTAGATTGATAGAGGAAAATTTTCAAGGTTTTTTTGGCAAATGAAAAAAATTTAAGGGATTAAAACCAGCATTTATCCCTATAGTCCAAAGCTGACGTGGGATTTTCATCCAGATAACGATTTCCGTCCAAAAAAGGTAAAAAATGAAATGTTTTATTGAGGTTAGGGATACACTACAAGTAAAGTAAAGGTTAGGGTTAAAACAGGAACAATAATTAAAGGTTTGGGGTAGCACATGCAATTAAAGGTTTTGTGTGGTGAAGGTTTAAAAGATGATTTAAAAAAAAATACTTTTGATTGAGTTTTGTGTAGTAAGAATTTAAATAGGGGTAGTAAGATACATTGGATGTTAAAAACTTTCAAAAAGTTAAATATTTCAATCTTTTTGGGATAGTTAAAAAAGAATACATTTTATCTTTTTTTTTTTTTTTAATAATAATAATAATAATAATAATAATAATAATAATAATAATAATAATAATAATAATAATAATAATAATGTAATAAAAACTCCATATTATTCTCTTATTATTAACGATGAAATGCATGGATTATCCAAGGGAGAACAAGGCTTGCATCAAGGTGATCCAGTTCCCCATATCTATTTGTATTGATCATGGAATATTTTTTAATAAGCCTGTTAAGCCTAATTAGAAGTGAAACGCTATTGGATTTCACTTGAAGCATAACCGCCATAATATTGTCAACCTTAACTTCGTAGATGACCTAATTCTATTGAATAGGCTAGATAAACAGCCCATGTATCTTCTAAAGCAAAAATTAATTGATTTCACTGAGATTTTAGGTCTTACTCCAAGTGACCAAAAGTCGGAGATTCTATTTAGTGGGACCCTTTCACAGTTAAGGAGAATGATTTTAAAGGCTATGGGTTTTTCAAGAAATAAGCCTGCCAATAAAATATTTGTGTGTTCTAATTTTTTCCACCTCTTTTTAAGCGAAAGACTTTGAGCTTCTACTGGCAAAGATCGGGAAAAAGGTCTAAGGCTGGTAGAAAAACATTGGTCATATGGAGGCAAAATTCAATTAATTCAGTTGGTGCTACAACTTATACAAGTATATTAGGGCTTAGTTTTCTTAATCCTCAAAGAAGGTGATTGACGCAATTAATAAGATATGCAAAAATTTTTGATGGGTTGTGGAAGTGTAGGGCCGTAAGAATGTGCCAATGCTTAGGCTAGAGTTACACATTTAAAGGAAGAAGAAAGTGCCAACTTGTGTGATCTGTAGGTGTAAAATTATTGTTTAATCCTCAAGCTTATTTGGGATGTCTATTTGAAAACAGATCACCTTTGAGTGGCTTGGATGCACTCGTACTACATTGAAAGTATTGATCCATGGGCTCGGGCACTTGGTTTCATTGCTTTAGGTGTGTGGTGTGATATTTTAAAAGCAAGAGAATGATTGAATAAGAGATGCCATTTGAGGGATGAGACGGAAAGCATTCTTAGCACTCTGAATCAATATTCTTTTAACTACTAGAAGGAAATAAAAGGTCAGGTGGTATAAGACAGTATGAAGTAAAATTTAACTTTTGAAGCATAATACTATAGTATGGATGTTACATTTGAAAGGACTGCCAACCCAATATAGGCTATATCAATGGGGCATTCTAAGAGTGAACAAGTGTTACTTATTTTGGAAAGAAGCTAACAGCTAGTTTGTTTGGCTTTAATTAGAGGATGTTAACATATTTGTCTCCAGCCCTTGTGGTCCATACATCTTTACCATATAATTGCCTAAACTTTTTTAAAAAATTACCATTGAACCGTTTACGGTCGTGTTTCTCCTGTTGGAAGACAAAGGGCATTTTATGGTCAGAAGATTGGGGACCCCACCACCTAGCACATCATTTTAAATGAAAAACAATTAACCTAATCAAATTATGCCAAATAGCCCCTTAGACTTCTAACCACCTGTTCTTCAAATGTGACTTTTCTTATCAAGTGTGAGCCACTGTGATTTTATGGTTGGGTGTCCATCGAAGACCCCTTAGATGGCATGATGAGATGATTTGGTTCAAAAACAAAATGAATGAGAAATCTATTATTTGCCATATTAGTCCTGTAGCACTGGTAACCTCTGTCTAACATTTTTGGTGAGAATGAAATAATAGAATGTTTTGAAGGTAGTGAGAATATGGTAAATCAAGTAGTTTTACGAGTAAAATTTATTGTTTCTGTTTAAGCTTGTCATTTTGGGTGCTATAGATCACTATAGTGTAAGTCTATCATATGGATTTAATCTTTGTATTTTCCTCTCCATGTACAGTTTTTAATCAATGAAATTCTTATTACTGGAAAAAAATAAATGTTTTTGGGAAAATATTGTAAGAATGTTGAACCCTTTTTATTTTTATATTATTTGAAGAATTTTTTTTATGAGGCAAAAAATGTTATAAAATATTTCTAATTTTACTGGGAAATAAAAATAATTAAGAGAATTTAGTTCTGTAAAATATATCGTACATTCCAAAACTTTAATACTATGCTTTCTTTTGTAACTTTAGAATAAATAAGTTTTATAATATGTGCTTACAAATTTTGTGCATTAAATATTAGTTAATTGATGACTGGTCATAGTTTAAGTTTTAAAGCATGCAAGACTTTTTTCTATATATTTCACAAACATTTTTGCATATATATATCTATTATTTATGTCATGTGTTGATTAGTGGTATAAGATCACCAACTAAAATAAGTGAAAGAAAAAACAAAGAATCATTCAAGGAAGAAACAACAACAAATAGATACTTACTACCATGGAAGAAGAAGAAAAGAATTAAAAGACTAAGTTGGAGCAGAAGACAGACAATAGAGAAGCTACTATTGCTTGGTAGCAATGACCAGCTTTCTATTGTTTGCAAACACACTATTATTATGACCGGGGGAAAGTCAAAATGAGTTCTCTAACTTTGGAAACTTTTCTATTTTAGTCATATAACTACAAGAGTTTCCATTTGAGTCCTATATGTTAAAAAAAGTTAACAACGTTAGTCCTATGTTAGATAGGGCCGACGAAGAATCTTATATGGTGCTTGACACTGTTAATTCTTGCTTAGTTGGCATATATAAGTGGATTTAATTGCAAAAAATAAAAGTTTCATAGAAAGGTCTCACAAACACAAAATCATTGGTACTTAAGGCATAGTTAGAGACAACATCACATTTTTCTCTTCTCATTCCTCCCTCAGTGTGAATAAGAAGGGTTTACTCAAATTCATCTCGATCCATGGCACTTCTTGTACTTTTTTTTCCTGAATTTGTCCTTTGTGTTCCATCCTTCACTTGAATTAATCATTTCTGTCAAGACTTTAAAACAAAACAATCAAGTTTCCAAAATCTTCATGAACACTTCTAGATCTCCTTGGTGGTGCAAAATGGCAACCGTTTTGTCCACTATCTAGGTTACTTCAACTAAGACTACAAGAATCTGTGAATAACTCCTCTTTTTCCCAGTTTTTCAACCAATCCAGAAGCAATAATACCACCTAGATGTAAGTACACGACATTGATTTCCTGGATCTGATAAAAGCCTAAAAATTGCTACGAATGTGTTCTTTTGACATGTGTTCCCACTCCGATCAAATCTACTAGAGCTGGAATTGCCATCAAATTTTTGCTTATCTTTACTTTGTACTTCTTGACAGAAGTAAGCTAAAAGATGGCTCCAGCTACATGCTGTTTTTCCTTAACTTTGAGCTTGTTTTTTAGAACATTAAGTGTCAATTCCAAGTCCCCATTTTCCACCATCATAGCTTTGATCTTTAGGTGTTTTGATGGATTCAGAAGACCAATGTTGACATTTTATTGGGTGGATGAGTCCTTTGACAACAATAGAGTTAGCAAATGAGGGATTACTCTTGCTTTCACTCCCTGGTTCGAGCATCCGAGAAGCATTCTGATTTTTGTGGCTAGATTTAGTTGCAATCACGCTATTTTTTTGGGAAATAGTGGTTAAGTATACCTTTGATCTTGGAAGTGAGTAAGTCATGGTTGAAAGCGTCAGAGGCAAACAATCATGCTATTTTTTTGGGGAAATAGTGGTTAATTATACATTTGATCTTGGAAACGAATAAGTCATGGTTGAAAGCATCAGAGGCAAAAGAGTAGTAGTCGACGTTGGCGAAAATGGAAGAGAAAATACTGAAATTGGAGTCTAGAGTGAAAATGAGGTTTTTTTTATGAACTCGTGAGACTTAATTAGATAAGTTAAAAAAGTTAAATGATTGATTTTAATCTTTTCTACTAATTTAAACATTTATTAATTGGCATGTAGGATTTTCGTTAAGGCCATTAACAATAGGACTAATGTTGCTAACGTTTTTGAACATATATACTCAAATAGAAACTTGTGTAGTTATAAGATTAAAACTGAAAAGTTGAAAAAGTTATAGGACTCATTTTGACCTTCCCCCATTATGACCTTTTTCTTTGTTAATTGTTTTGCTAGTGTAATAGTAATACCATATAAATATAATAATATGTTTTTTTCATATGATTTTTTCTTTTTTTCACAAGGTTCTGTCTTTTTAATTGCTTAGCATACTTGTACACTCTATTTTACGTCTACACTTACTCTTGCTATTTTACAATTATTAAGGTCTTCAATGATCCACCAAAATGATTGATCGACATGTCAACAACGGCAGAAGCAAGCTCAACCAACTTACTACACATATTTGCTATTAAAATACTATTATGCTTTCAAACAACTTAATGTATGCCATAAACATTTATAATTATAGTAATAATTCCATGTATTCTAACAAAGGTAGAAGCAGGCTCAACCAACTTCTATGCATATTTGCTATTAAAACACTAGTATGCATTCAAACTGCTTCATGTATGACATAAACATTTATCATTATAAAAACCATTCTATTTATTCTAATATATTTTAGCAATAATTGGTGATTATAGCAGATGCCTTTCTATTAAAGTTTATAAGTAACAAAAAATAAAAACCATAAACAGTCATTTGGATTTTCAATCACATCCATATGTATCAATAGGATGTACAATGCTCAATTTTGACTATTACAAGGCAACAGTTATGAAAAGGTACTTATATTGCAGGGAAAGAGAATGTTCGCTTGTTTGGATCTGAAAAGGTTACCAAACCAACAATAGGGACATTTTGTTGTGTTTAGGATAAGGTTATCAAAGTTAGGTTTCTACTTAGAGTTATTTTAATTTTTCTATAATTGTATAGTCATAAAATCATAAGATTTTATTAAAAAGCTATAGAAAAATATGAAAAAAAATATAATCATATAAGTTATCTTAAGAAATTCATATTTCATAATATTTTCATTTACTTATACTTTAATACTATAAAGAAAGAGTTATGCCATAAATATGCATCATAAGAAAAATAAGTTCTCCAATCTAGAGTTTATAATGAGATGTTGATAACGTCTCATTCTTCTTATGACCCACACAAAAACATCATACCCAATGGTAGTATGAATGTTATCATAGCTAACATTCATATTTTCATATTCTTCTGTTCTTTTTCAATCATTTTAGAGGTTAATATCATTTATGCCAATACTTGTACAATTATTTGCATTTTGTTCCATCAATATTAACAAAGGTTATCAAACCCATAATGAAGAAAAATAATCAAATGACACAAAGCTCAAGGATAAAAGAGAAATATATATATTTTTAATTTGATATAATTTTTTAGCTCAACCTCAGCATACCAAATAAACAATGTAGAAACGTAAAATCTTGACATTTTTAAGTTTTTATGACTAAAATTAATACGATCAATTTCTAGCTACATGTAAATTTTTAGTGAGACTTAACAAATTTTTTACTTTTAAAATAATCGAAATATAAATTTCTAAAACTATAACACAATAGCTACATCGAGCTCCGGCTTCGTATTTCCACTGTCAGCGCGGGACGGAAGCGAAGAGTTTTGAACATTGATAGAAAGCATGAATGCCAAACCAATTGCCAATTGCCACATACGATTACGACTTCCACACAATAAAAAAATTGACCGATAAAAGACCTGGTCGGTTCAGGACCCAAACCCGACCTGAACCCAAGTTCGTTGACGTAGCGCGAGTTGCTTAACGACGAAAAAACCCCTAGCCTTATACCTTTATGACGCCAAAATCCCGTTTTAAACCATTGTTGAAGTCGTTCTTATTCATTATCCGAGGGTAATATCGTCAAAAAAAGAATAGACCTGAAATATGCATAAGTTTTTAGGGGCACTAAGGTAATTACGGATATTAATATACTATTCTCACAAGAGGGACCACACCCTTCCCCACCACAAGGAGCAGTATTTTTTTTTTGTTTTCTAATATTTTTGGCAGTAATTTAAATTTTATTTGGTTTCTTCTCCTTCCCTTCTTCTGCGGATTCCTCTCTCCTGTGGCTTCACCAGTAATCTGAACTTCTCTCTCTAGAAAACGCGGTCTCAATCGCTCCCTCCCTCCCTCCCTCTCTCTAGAAGCTCCTCCTCCTCCTCCTTATTTTCCGTGTTTCAAACGACATCGTTTCTGCATTGCCGATCTGTCCCCTCTCTCGCTTCTCAGATCTTCCTCCTGTTCGTGTTTCTCCGGTTGCGCATCAATGGTGAGTCTTAATAATTCATTTGACCGCTTAATTTTTATTTTAAATTTTTGTTTGAATTCAAAGTCTTTAATTCGATGTTTTGGTTTTTTCTTCTGAGGCGTGACTGACCTGGCGTATAGCAGTGCAGTTAGAGGTTGTTTTACCCTTTGTTTGGTTGCCAGAAAAACGAAGAGGAAACAGGAACTATAACTTTGATTTTTTTTCGTTTTATTTATCAATTTGTTTGCTGGAAAAAGACAATGAAGAAATAGATTGATGCAGCTACACTGGCCTCTGAGGCGCGACGGAATTTGTCTGGAAATTCTTAGCTGAAGTTTTTGATGTTTGTTTTTAAAAGAATTGGATGAAATTTTGAAAGCGTCTTTCTATGGCGTTGATTAAAGATACTACTACATGTTAATTGTTTTCAAACATAAGAGATTGTCGATATTGATGAAGTTTTTTCAAACTCTCTCTCTCTCTCTCTCTCTCATATTTAGAGGATTTCGGATTGCAATTTGAGCATGCGACTGCGAGTGAACATAATCTAGTGGAAATTTTAAGATCGAGCGTTGCCGGAAATAAAGCGTTTTCTGCACTGAAGGGCCGATAGGGTTTCTATTGATCTCTTCTATTATTCTTTCTTTCGGAATTTCTGATCGTCGGATGTTGAATGCAACAATTTGATAATTAGAAGAGATGCGATTCTACTGTGTATGTCTTATAATTTATCCTGGTATTTCATTTTCTCGTGTCGAAAACTGCGAGGTATTTTCTGCTATTTATTTTTTTGGTACGAGGCCATGGGATTATTTGCAGCTTGAAATTAATTATACCGAAGGACTTGAAATAAGCGCCTTTATTTGTTTTCATTCATTTACTATAACTGATGTTTAACTGAAATTGAATATGTTACTGGATTTTGGTAGCTTTAATCCTCTTCTTGCACATGGGTTCTTGGTTTGTTAGATTCTTGCTGCTTGGGTATTAGGAAAGTGCTCCTGGGGATTGAAAAATGAATGTATTCGTTGAGCATGTTCACTATTTTAGTTTTACCTATTGCATGATTCATGTTAAAGAGATCTGGATCACTGGAATTCTGATAAAACTTCCTGCGGCCTTTCTTTGCAGCTCAGCTTCAGCTTATGTTGCGTGGGTATCATCAAATGAATGTAGAGTGGATTTGAGCCAGAGTGTTGTGCATCAATTGGCTTTCTGGTGGAGGTTTCATAAAGTCATTGGATATAGATGATATGAGTTAACTGCAGCTTTAAGAAGCTGCATTTGAGAATGTTGATAACTTTCTGGGTTGTATTCAACCATTCTTACAATGAGAAGTGGATGCCCCTCAACTTATATTTCTTGTTACAGTTTAGCAGTAAACCATACACTCAAGCTAGTAAAAACAGTGTTGATAGGATAGATACCTCTGATTGGAGGTTGTCAAAGGTACATTGACAATTCATTGATTGTCATTGCTACTGCTTTGATAATGGAAAGGTTGGTTGTCCATGCTCTTACTACTAATTTATCAAGTGTGTGCACTTGCAATAGAGCAGTATTTTTTAATTTTTCTTTTTCATGTTTTTTTGGGTGTTTCAGGTACAAAATTTTGGAAGAACTTGGAGATGGTACGTGTGGTAGTGTATTCAAGGCCTTCAACATGGAAACATATGAAACTGTAAGCAATATTCTCAGCAGAGTCTTTGGCTGTTTAGCACACCTATTTGGGCATTATCGTCTTGATTTGGAGTTGTATTTCGGCTAAAATTGTTAAAAAAATTGTGTTTTTAGTGTTTATTTTTATATATAGTAATTAGTTGTTCAAATTATACACCAATTGCTACCCTCTGCACCCTATGCTTTAAGAAGCACAAAAATTACTTTCAAACATCTTTTGCAAAAAGTCAGTAGTTTTTAATAATTTTCCTTTTTTCAAGGTTGGGTAAGGTAAAAAATTCATAAAAATTTAGTTACTTTTTAAAAAAGAATTCAAGTGATTATTAGGTAGATAGAGTATCAGTTTTCAAACTGCATTGGTTCAGGTAGAAAAAGAAGAAAAAATGAAACTAATGCATTATTTATGAGGTACAATGAATAGAGCATTCACTCCGTTCTGGATAAAACCTATAATTGGCATTTGGAATAAACCCCCTGGGTCTGGAGTTCAGCATACAACCAACCATATATGTATTGCTTTATTGACAATCAACAAGATCATGAAAAAGACAAATTGTTGAATAGCTTGTTTCATGTCTGTTTTTTAAAGTATTTTACTTTTTAGTTGACTTAGAACATAGATGATAGTTTTCTGCTGCTGCTTGTCTTGTATTCTTTATCAAGGTAAAATCTATGTCAAGAATAGTAAACTCACATTGTTTTGCTGGAAGTCATACTAATGGTTGCATTGGTTTATCTCATTCTGTATTTTCTTGAACATAATTGTTCGTGGACATGATGACATTATATCTTCCTTCTCTAGCTGGTAAACAATTGAGACTTTTTAACGTTAACTTCATTATATATTACTTGGTAGGTTGCTGTGAAAAAAATGAAAAGAAAGTTCTACTTCTGGGAAGAGTGCATGAACTTACGAGAAGTTAAGGTATGTGGCTTGATAGTTACTGAATCACCCTACATTCCCTGTCTGGAAGCCATGTCCATGAATTGTAAAGCTTGCATCTAAACATTGTTGTATTTATGATGTTGACACATTTGACCTGCAGGCCCTTCGTAAGCTGAATCATCCCAACATTGTGAAACTGAAGGAGGTTGTCAGGGAAAACAATGAGTTGTTTTTCATTTTTGAGTACATGGTAAGCTGCACACTCTCTTCCTCTTTGCCCTTTTCCCTCTATATGAGTCTTGAATGGGATATTGAACTGAGTTTGTTATGGGAGGCTGCATTGAGGATGACCCCTTAAAACAAAGACATTGTAGATCAAGGAAAATTTTAATGTTATGATGGAGCTATGTATTTTGGTATGTTGAGTAGCATATAACTTTACTTGAAGACTGTTGGTCACTTCTTCAAATGGGCACCGCCACCACCACTGTTGTGCCTTTTCTGCAGGAAGGGAATAAGTTTGTATTTCACTAAGCTTGTCATGTTTCCTGTGGGAACTTGTGTTTTAGATGGTCCAACATTTTGTTTAAACACTGTTCTTGTTGCAACGTGCAGGGACTTGATTTGCTTCCTTGGGTTGGTTTTTTTTCTTGTTTATTAAAAAATATGCTAAAATGGAAACATTGAAATGTGTTACGCCAATTATGAAATGGTGATACTGATGTTTCTACTGAATGATACATAGCAAATTTCTAAACCATGTGAAGTGCAAACATCGGAGAGTAACATCGAATCTTTAGTGACATATCTCTGGTATGCATGGATCATGGTTCAATTGATCATCCTTCCTCATGGTCCCTGCTCATGATCTCATTTTGGCTTTGCTCAGATTTTGTTTTGGAAGGCTGATTGTGCCCTGTTTATGAATAATTTCATTGTTTTGATTGTTTTATTTTTAAATATCTAACTTCTAATTTCTTCCCAGGAACACAATCTATACCAGATAATGAAAGAAAGGCAAATACCTTTTTCCGAGGAAGAGATACGAGGATTTATGTCTCAAATTCTGCAAGGACTTGCACACATGCACAGGAATGGATATTTCCACCGAGATCTTAAACCTGGTAAAGTTTTAATTTGATCATTCCTATACCTGCATTTCATGATATCTTCGTTCTCTTTGGGGGATTGGCTTCTCTAGATTGCACTTGTGCATGGTTTATGGTCAAATTTCAACCTTTTCAGAGAATTTACTGGCAACAAAGGAGTCTCTTAAAATTGCTGACTTTGGATTGGCTAGAGAAGTATCTTCTATGCCACCTTATACAGATTATGTTTCTACAAGATGGTGGGTGCTCACTTCGGGGAATTCATATTGTTATCTGTGCTAATATCTCACTGCAATTCAGCTTACTTTATTTTATAGTTTTTGTGTATCACCTGGGACTAATTAAAAAATTGTGTTGGTTATTTACATGCCAGGTACCGTGCTCCAGAAGTTTTATTGCAGGCGACCTTTTATACTACTGCTATAGGTATTCCCATATCTTGTTTTTCAATCATTTTAATAGTTTCTTGTCACCTTTACCTGTCAAAATTAAAAACAGTCCTTTTCTCGTTATGTTGTCCCACTTGTCCTCGTAAAGTGTTTCTGGCATTAGCTTAGGTTGCTGGGTCATGGGTCGTGAAATATTGCAGCAAAGCACTAACAAATTAATACCTAACTGGAAGCATTTGATTGGTGTAGAATTCTAGATGTTGCAAAACTATGGCTTAGATGTGAAAATAATATTGAAGTGGTATGAACTAATTTTAGCTTTCATTTTCTCGCTTAATTGTTTACGAATGTGGTATAAGCTAATCTTTCTTATCTAATATGATACATTGCAAGAAGGGAAATCAGGGGATCATGTTGTCCACTTATGTTTACATTTTGTTTGATTCCTGTTTCCTGAGATGAATAGCTTGTTAGAAAGAAGTACATAATTCAAAGAAAAGTCTAGCATCAGCCTCTGTTCTTTTTAATCTGATCTATCAAATCACAGATATGCTCACTCTGAGTAATATTTCGTCAATTCTGACAATTTATCAATTTGCAGATATGTGGGCAGTTGGTGCAATCTTAGCTGAGCTTTTCACTTGGTCTCCTATTTTTCCTGGTGAAAGGTGATTTCACTGTTTCCATCCTTCATCTCTCTAATGTCTTTGGGACTTGAAATTTTATTTGGTAATAACTTGCTTTGTTTTGCCCTTCTGATAGTGAAATAGATCAACTTTACAAGATATGCTGTGTTCTGGGGACACCAGATTGGACTTCTTTCCCCGAGGCAAGAAATGCAACCCACCTGATGAATGTTTTTCATTCCAAGGTAATTCTCCTTCTGACATGTTTCTATGTTATGATAACATTTAAGTTTGTCCTCAATCTATTTTTCTTGTTGAGTTCCTGTTTAGATTTTGCCTGCCAACTTATCTGCCATCATCCCCAATGCTAGTCCTGAGGCTATTGATTTATTCCTGGTGAGTGTAATTGCTGTTAATAATCATTTGCTCCCTTCCTATTCTGTGGGTCAACTGTTTTCTGATGTCTTGCTGTCTTCATTTTGTTTTGGCTGTTGATAGCAACTCTGTTCGTGGGATCCAAACAGAAGGCCAACTGCAGAACAGGCTTTGCACCATCCATTTTTTAATGTAATAAACGTTCTCAGATTGTTATCAGCTTTCTGTTCATATTTAGATTCATTGATTTGTATGTGCTGGATAGGTGGCCAATTGGGTTCCTTATCCCCTTCACGATCCTCTTGAACTGAGGCTAAACAACATAGGTAAGTTCTTGGAATTTGCACGCACTCTTTATAGCCATGCACTTTTATTACATGCCTTTCTCCTTGCTGAATAGATTTCTCCTCGTATTGCTGTGCAGGGCCAAAACCAAATCTGGAGTTGAACCTGTGGAACTTTGGCTCTGAATCCGATGACTGTTTCCTTGGCTTGACTCTGGCTGTAAAGCCCAGTGCTCCAAACCTGGGTAAATAAATATTTTTCTACATTTGTCATTTACATCTTTGTTGAATTCAAATGCTGTATGCTGGTGGACAGTGATTTCAAATTCCAAGCTGAGTGATCCTCTGATTGCCACATCAATATTTTTATTTTGCACCATATGGAGCATATTTTGCAATATTTTGACTGCCTATAGTTTAGCTATCATATCCCTGGCTAAGTATCCAGTTAGGCATCTCAGGCTGAGATTTCTTAATCACATCTAGACACCTAAATGTATTGAGTGAAATTTGTGAATGCCCAGCTAATAGGTCTTACAAGAGTATGTTTCATACTTGCCTACGGCAATTCACGTCTAAAGAATGATCTGTTCTGCTGCCTAAACATAGTTTGTGTCTCCTTGAATTGCATTGAAGTTTTTTAACTGAAGCATCCGCTGTTCTCTCATGCATGACTTTTTTATGCTATATCACTTGTTCTGCAAAAAAGCTACCTTTTCTCATTATAAGAAATTGATTCTATTTTATCTCTGCAGAGTTGGTCCATAATGTTTCTCGAGGTATGGAGGAGGTGAGTTTAGTTTGATAGATTGAAATGCTGATGTTGGTGTTCTTGGTTTACAGATTTCCAATAGAATTGACTAAATGTGGCTAACTTTGAATGCAGGGTATACTGTTTTGTCCTAACCTGAAAGATCGTTCGGAGCAGTCAGGTAATGCTAGCTTTCTCGAAGTATTCTCTCTCAAAATGTCCATTTTGGATAATAAATAGGAGGCTGAAGCTGATATATAACCTAGTCAAAGTAACAGCAACATGTACTAATTTTGATTTGAGTGTAACTTGGCTGCATGTGTAGCAGATCAAGCTTTCATCAATTTTTTCGTTTTATCATTATGCCTTGTAAAGCAGTGGTCCTTCCTCATGATGTGGGAGAAACAAATTTCTTTTTTTAAAATCATTGTCTTCATTACTAACTTGTGGATGTTTTTTCGCATTCCAGTTTTTTGGTCACTGCTGTCTCCTGACAGAAATGGGTTTTGTCCTGCAGTAGAATCTCCACTGTCTCTGTCATTCAGGTGAGGAAACATTTTTTTCGTTGATATTACTATGATTAAACAATTGCCAAGGGTGACTGCCGGAAGATCACATCTTTACAAAACAAATTAGTCTGCATGCGGGCCTGGTTTTTTTGGTTTTTAGGCCAGGGGTTTTTTTCAATAGAATGCAACTAAAATGAAATTAAGCCCGTTTAAATGATTAATTCATTGTTGTAGTACTTGCGTAGCGTCATGATGTTGGCATGAAGAAATCTCTTTTTGCAGCTCTATTCAGCATCCGTCACTCGCTGTTCAACAATCAGCAGGGTTTGCAATAACGTCTTTGCAGCCAAATGTGATAGAGCGCCAACTCTTGGCTGTGTCCTCTCCTTTCCAGCAGGGTCATTTCCTCTGATCAACTTGGTCGAAGTCCTATAACAGGAGTCTGTAGAAAATGTATAATTTATTTCATTTTTTCCTTACTATTACTACATTGTAAAGTCCTATAGAAACGGCCAGAGGTCCCAATATTTCTCTTGTAAGTTCCAGAAAGTGCTGGCCGAATGAAAAATACCAGATGTTGAAACTAATCCGGTGATTTGTCCCTTGAATGATACGTTTTGCAACTATTCTGGTCTCGCCTGGAGTTTCTAGACCCAAGCCCACATGAGGTCCTCGCCAAAGATATTGCAACTAAATGTATTGTATGTATGATGTTGCAACAAACGGACTAGGCAGAATGGCCTGTTTGTATATAATTTTTGTGATTAGTGTCATGCATGTAGGTAATTCATTAACACCGGAGTGAAAACACTAAAATAAAAAATAAAAAATTGTCATCAAATAACATTTTTAAAATTTTAATGATAATGTAAAGCAGGGCCAATTCATGTGCAGCTTTCTCCAACGGTGGCAATGGTGTACAAGCCATCATCAGTGCAATTGGAAGCCTAGCTGAAGTGGATAACTTATAGGTCTAGGCAGGATCTTGAAGATGGTGAAAGTCCCAAGTCTCCCACTTGAAGATTATTTATCTGAATTTCCACAATATATGTTGGCTTTTCCCTTACCACTGACGCTCTAGCGTGAAAATGAGAGCTTGGAGATGGAAGTGGACGACTGTAATTAATGGGTTGATGGTTAGTGACGCTCGTTTGATAGTCCAAAAATTTAATCAGTGGATTCATTAGTGGTATGTTAGACCTTGCTTCGAAATAGTACTCCTCTATTCCGATTTGTTTGCATCATTCCCCTTTTCATGCAGACAAAAAAATTCACACTATTTCCCTCTTTCTTCCAAAACTGTCCTTCCCTCGTCTCTCCACAACCCTCTCCGCCGCTCCTCCTTGGCCAACCTCCTCATTGCTTATTACCCTCGGCCCAGTCTCCTCATCGCTTCTCACCCTTGACCCAATCTTTCGACGCCCTAACTCACTCTGCCAATGGAAGATGAGGACCCAAATGAGGCGATTGAATGATCTAACTATTCCCATCCCTCCGATTCAATCGAATCAGGCGCCCAAACAAGGACCCAATTTCACGAATCGAGCACCCAAATAGTCTTGGAGGTGCCGTCCTTCTCCGATCGAGCACCCAATCTAGCTGTCCCCGGAATTGGAAATTTTCATACTCGTTCTATCTCTTCTAGGTCTCAAACAATTGTTCTGTTTCCAATTCTTTCTTGGTTTAAGATGTAAAAATTTGCTAAATAAAAAAATGGTGCAAAAAATTTGAGATGACAAGAAAGGAAAACGGTGCAAATAGTATGGGCGGAGTAGTGGTATTCAGTTTGGTGTTAGCTGGTATAACGGCTGTGTAAAGAAACACCCACAGACAAAGCCAAAGTTCAGTCAGTAATGTCACATTCTACACAAAATAGACATCTAGATATTTATTAGAAGTGGGCTAATTGCCTATATAAACTCTTTTCTCTCTAAATTTAAGATTATTCACTCGTATCCATACTTTTACAATAAATTGTATTTAATTCTGTGTAAAAAAAAAAAAGTCGTGTGCCACATAGCCAAGTCTGTGTATTTTAATAGTTACTGTCATCCAAAAACTTAAAATGAAACAAAAAACTAAAATTGCGAACTACTCATGCAATGTTTGAAGTTAGGATACAAAAAATAATAATAATAAAATATTAGTGACCACAAATATAATTTACCTTACCAAGGGATCCCTGCTCCATGTTCGATATTCACTTCTATCCTAACATGCGCACGTATTCAAAGTGTTCCTGGAGCTCATGAAACATAAAGGAAAATCTGAGGTTGATATTTTTTTCTGGATGGACCGTCACCTTATTATTGTCCAAGAAGCACAATAGAGCCTTGCATTCTGCAACACATCAACTGAACCTAATACCCTTCATTTTGTTCGGGCCTCTTGCTGTGGCTTTAAGAATCGTCAGCGAAAGATAAATCACCTAGTGCCTCGGCCTCGGGGAAAGACCTCCCAAACGATACCAATGCCTCCAACAAGCCCTACGATGTCCCGGTATGGCGCTTGGACTGTTTAACACCATCTATCCCGCCGCTAGAACCAGCCTAAGAATCCTATAACAATAGTAAGACTATATAATGGTTTATTGGATAGCTGAACCATACAATTTCAGACACCATTCATAGTGCATATGAGACTGCTATTGCCTCCAGGTTTCTCTAAGACATTGAAGATAAACCCTATCGCTCACATCAATTCCAGACAGATCCAGGGACAAAGCTAAAAGCTGTCGATCCACATTTAAACTAAATCTTTCCATATCTGAAGTGCCGTATACATATTATGACGGTTTCCGCTCTCGTCAGCTATCTGGAATCAGCAGCCATAATCAGGTGAGGTACAGATGAAAAATTAATCAATATAGGCCCTTAAAATAATACATTTTCTCCCAAGTGATCATGCTATAGAATAAAGAGCTAAAAGATACAAAAACAATCGATCCCTAGTCCACACCTTTTTCAGGAGATATGAAGGCACCAGAGAAGAGATTGCCTCTTTTGCAATGTATAACTTGTTGTCACAGTTCACACCAAGTTCTGTCATGATCAATAGTGAACCCTTTGAGCAACCACATTTGAATTTAGTCAAGTCATAGGAAAATCTCTCTGGACGTAGAAGTGCTTGGTATATTCTGTAAAAACATGGCCCTAGCAGCAGGATCCATTGAGAACCGGCCTAGCACTGCTATGGTGGCAGTGTTGCTACCAAACTTCTCAATACCTCTTGCGATCATACAAGTATGATTAGCCTCCACAACAACCATCACATCTCGGCCCAATATTGATGATACAGTCTCCGCAATTTGCCTGGTAAGTCTTTCCTGTACTTGCAGCTTAAAACCATAAAAATGCACTATTGACTGCAAAATGTGTTTTCCAATGGGAACAAACCCTTTTGGAGAGAAGTACCCAATATGTACAACACCATGAAATGGAAGTAGATGATGTTCACATAGGGACCAGAATGACAGATTCAGTTCAGATTGCAAATGGAAGTTATTGGGATAGACTTCACCATTGAGTTTGACATGATCCATTTTAACTTTTGCATAGTCATTCAGGTTCATTTCCAGATTTGAATTCTGGAAGTTCATCAACCAGCTAACAAAATGCTTAGGAGTTTCTGAGAGTTCTTTCCTTGATGGATCATCGACCAGAGAACCAATAATTGAAGTTACAGCACCAACCATTTCAGTATTGGCTTGTCTCACCTCCAAGGAAAGTTTAGCACCAAACAAGGAACATGATGGGCACCAACTTTCTCTTGATGAATCTTTAACCCGAATATCCTCCACATTTATACCCCTGAATTTCAGAAGGCCAAAAAAATCAGTCCAAGCATCAGAATTCTGATTTTCAAAAGCTCCCGAGCCTGAAGACACCACCACTTTTATCCATTCCTGAAAGTCTGATTCAAGAAAAACAGATTCTACGCTTGGAAAATGGATGTGCGAACACTGGAGAATGACAGCAACCCCTGTGGGCTCAATTCCTTCATGCAAAGCTGAACATATTTCATCTGCAAGACGCTGTGGCTCTTGAAGCCGTTTAGCAAAAACATCTGCTACTCTAGATAGCTTGCTCAATCCGACAACACGGTGACTGGATGGCACATAACCTACATGACACCTGATCTGAAATGGAAGAAGGCAGGCCTCACAGTAAGAGAAGAGGTTAATATCTCGAACAATCACTAGGCCACCTGCTCCTCCTGCAAGACCAACCCCATTCCCTAAGCCCACTTCAGGGAATAATGCTCCCTGAACAGTATCCATAACTTTTTGTTTGTATCCTGAAAACAAGTGGATGAAAAAGGAAAACAAACTCGATTAGAATATGCCAACTCTTCTTAATGATAATAGTGGGACACATATACATGCAGCCTCTGTGGAAACAAATAACCAAATATATCATCAACTTCTTCTTAGCAATTGATAGTTGCATATATAGCAATTATATGATGGGCTGGTAAAAGAAATGGGAATTTCATTGCAGCATAAAACTTCCAAGGAGTACTTGAATGGATACACAAGACTAAGAGAGCAAATTCGAGGAACAGAAGTATGGCCTACATTTAATGCTAAGAAAGATCTTCAAAACTTGAATTCCATATTGGATATGAATGTGAGAAAATAGAAATAGCACTATAAAAAATTGTATGTCATATACATGGGCGTACTATTAGTAAAAGGAGTCATGCACGAAAAGCTTTTCAGAAAATAGCTGATTTAACTATCAGCTTTCCCAAACTACATATATACATACCTTGTCGAAACATTTGAGTTAAAGTCAGAACAAGGAGCAAGCATGCTCAACCAAACAAGCTCATGATCATGGTAAACCTAGACACTTGTTGCAAACACAAATTAAATAAAGCTAATCTATTCAATCCTAAAAAGAAAATTGGTTCACCAGCCCTGGAGCTGCACCAAGACGTATGGATCAAGCAAGAAATAGAAGATGCAGACAATACTATCACTGTCAAGTATGGCAAAAATAGCATAGCTACAAAAACAAATTACAGGGTCATTTTGGAACAATTATCCTTCTAAGCATTTGAACTAGCACCAACCAACTCCTAATTTAGTTAGCAACCAGCAAGTTGATTAATTATTCCGTTCTCAGATGAAGTGAACAACAAGAGGCGGAGCAAACTGCTCAAAAATCGCAGCTGTGATTCATGCAACCGCAACCATAGGCATAACGAAGCTAGTTCTACAAGGAAGACCTCATGTACCTCTTGTTCCTTCGCGAAGCGCCTTGGCCACACGAAGAGCTGTCTTCTTGAGACCTTCTCTATCGACATCTTCACCGAGGCCCTGCAGCAGAACTTTTACAGCATTCGCTATGGTTGTAGTCTCTGGTTCATTCCCCGACTCCAGTTCGGCACCGCCCAGTTTAATTCCATTTTCAAGCTCCTCAACGAAATGTCCCTCATTCAAAGCGCCCATTGTCGAACCACAAATCCCACAAATCCAAACAAATTACAAGCTAACAGCCCAGATGCAAAACAGCCGGAAAGCGACACAGGTAACCAACAAAGAGGATCGAATCCTAGGAAGGATCAAAACCCAGCAAGCAAATGAATACAAGAACACAAATTTAGACAAGAACAAGCCAAACAATGAGAACGGAGAGCGAAAACAACGAAACAAAAGAAACCCGAGGGCGGGAAGTAAAGAAATACGTGTAGAAGAGGTGGTCTTGAGGAAACGACAGAGAGATAAGCTTGAGGAGAGGGGGGGCGAAAAGAAATGTAGGGTTGGCGTTGGACGATGGCCTTGGAATGTGTGGATCCTTGGAATGTGTGGATCCTTGGAATATGTAATAAGGTTTCAAGAGAAAAAAAGTCAAAAAAATTCCCAAGGAAAGAGGGACCATCACAGATTCACATTTACCAAATAAGGAGGCTTTGGTTGTACGGGAGCGTCCGCGACAGCAAAGATCTGGGGTTACAGTTGCTAGCTCTTCATACTCTTGTTACCTCTGCGGTGGCCGTTTGCGTATAATTAAACCAACCAAGGGGACCTAGGGGAGGCTGTTAGGTGTTCGACTTTTTGTCTCACAGAGAAGGCGTTCCACGATTAAAAACTTGACGTAGGTGAGGCGATGGTCCCAGACGGGGGCGGGGGAAAGAATGACACTCTTCACCAACCCACCCATACTTTGAAAATGGGTAGAAAGTCAATTTTGACCCTTAAATTGGTCCTATTAGATAATTTGTTCGACACATTTTACCCCATGATAAAATGGTGTCTGTTGAGATTCCACTTGTACATTGTTTTACTTAACAAGAGTCTAGAAGCTAGTGGGATAAACTTGAGTTGCTTGTGTGATAAGATAGCAAAGCTATCATATGTAACTGGAAGTTTTATCTTCTCAGGAAGTCTTATCTTCCAAACCTATTGTTGCTGTATATATTCGGCACCTTTGTGTGCGTGAAAATATAAACAAGATTCCTCAAACTTGCAAAGTTTACATGGTATTAGAGCGGGTTCTCAATCCCTTGACATCCACTTAAACGTCTCACCACAATGGCAGGTGGAAATAAGAAGAACTCTCCAGTTCTTCTGGACCGAACCTTTCACCTCCAATAGATCATTTGTCCCCATTTTATCTTGGCCCATTAGACAATCCAGGAACTATACTTGTGAGCAATTAACTAAACGGAGACAGCTTCCATACATGGTGTCGTGCGATGCAAAACACACTATGTTCCAAGAATAAACTTGGGTACCTTCATGGAATTTTGAACAAACTAGAAAACAGAGACTTGGAGATAACTCAAGTATGGGAAAAATGTAATTTCATGGTGATCTCATGGATTTTCAATGCTTTTGCACTAGAACTCCACAACAGTGTTGCATTTGTGGATTCGGCAAAAGATATGTGGAATGATCTCCAAGAGAGATTCTCTCAAGGGAATGCACCACAGATTCACGAACTCAAGAGGGAAATAACATTAATGCAGCAATGTGAATTATCCATTGCAGCATACTTCATGAAGTTGAAGGGACTGTGGGATGAGTTAGCAACCTATAACAATGTACCGAGTTGCACTTGTGCTGCAGCAAAAGAAATTCTAGTCGAAAGAGAAGGTGAGAAGTTACATACTTTTCTTATGGGCCTAAATGACAACTTTGGTGTAATCAGGTCCCAAATTCTAAACATGGAACTACTCCTAACAATCAGTAAAGCATATGTTTTAGTAGTAAAGGAAGAGAAACAACAAAGTGTTGCTAACATATGAAAACCTTTGGGAGAGGCTACTGCCTTTGTTGCCAAAATAGGCTAAAACCACAATGATAAAGCAAACATTCACTTTGATCATTGTGGGAAGTCTAGGCACACAACAAGTATGTGTTTTGAATTAATAGGGTATCCTGATTGGTGGGACAAGAAGTAGAAATCACAAAGAAACGCCAACAAACCGAAACATGTGAAAGGCATGGCAAACAATGCTTCTGTTTAACCAGTCGAAAGTGTCTCCTCCAAGAGTATGCAAACTCTTACTCAAGCTCAATATGATCAAATCATTTCATTACTGTCCAGCCAAAATTAGGGTATTATGGCTAATTTCGCTGGTAAGACTTGTGTACAAACTCTCGATTGGATTATTGATAGTAGACCTTCAAAACACATGTCATCATATGCACTTGAGGTTTCGGAGCTTAATACATTCTCTTTATTTGTTTGTTTGCCTAATGAAATGAATGTTAGAGCGCATGCTAATGGCCAAGAGGAACTCTCTGAGAATATCAAACTAAAAAATGTGTTGCATGTTCTAGATTTTACATGTAATTTGCTTATAGTTAGCAAAATTACAAGGGATTTGAATTGCTTAGTAGCATTTTTCTTGAATTTTTGTGCAATATAGGACCTAAGGTTGATGAGGCTGATTGGCATGGGTGAAGTTTGTGATAGGTTGTATTACTTCAAAAGAATCACAACACCAATCGTTGCCATAACCAAACTTGAACCCCCCTCAATTCTATGGCACAAAAGACTTGGGCATGTACTGTTTGAAAAGATGGCCTTGTATCCTTAGATAGACAAACCCACATTCAAGAGCACGAATGTTCCTTGTGATTCTTGTCATCATGCTAAACAAATAAGAAATTTTTTTCTTTTGAGTTCTACCAAAACTAAACAGTCCATTGATTTAATCATATTGATATTTGGGGTCCATATCAAACTCCTTTTCTCATTAGTGCTTACAATTTTCTTACAATTGTTGATGATTATAGCAGATGCACTTGGAATTTTCTTTTGAAACACAAATCAAAAGAACATGAACATATATCTTTTTTCAACTCCATGATAAGAACTTAATTTAGCAAGATCATTCGTCAAGTTAGGAATGACAATGCTCTCAAACTAATTATTGGACCCAAGCAAAATTTCTACCATCAAAATGGGATACTCCTTCAAACTTCATGCGTTGATACTTCCCAACAAATTGGAATTGTCAAAAGAAATCATTGATGTATGCTTAAGGTAGCCCGTGCCCTTCACTTTCAAGCTTATTTACCAATTAAATTATGGGGTGAATGGATTTTAACTACCACATATCTTATTAATTACATGCCTTAATCCAAGTTATTTGGCAAAAGTCCATTTGAAATTCTTTTTGGAAAACTAGTGTCTCTTGACCATCTTAGAGTGCTTGGTTGCTTATGTTACGTACACAACAAATCAACAACAAAGGATAAATTCGAAGCACGGTCTAAACCTTGCCTTTTCATAGGATACCCTAATGGCAAAAAAGGATACAAGGTCTATGATCTAGAAACTCACCAAACCCTTGTGTCAAGAGATGTAGTTTTCTATGAAGGCATCTTTCCTTTTAAAAACTTAGCAGGCAATAATGATCAGCGTACACCACCTGTTCAAGCTAAAAAAGTTCATTTCTTGGATGAACTCGACACTTCCAATAATTTAAGTGTAGGGGACATGTCAAACCAACAAGACAACTTCTTTAATCCAAGACCACAAACTTTCACTGCACCTATTGAACATCCAGAGCCTCGACCTCAATGCACTAAGAAACCACCTGCCTATCTCGATGATTATGTTTGTAATTTTGCGATAGTAAACAATTCATCACCAGATGCCAATCAAGTTTTCTCAGGTAAACCTCATCTTATTGCACCATACATTACATATTTTCAATTTAATTCAGCATATAAGGCTTTTTTAGGAGCTATTTTGGAAGAAAATAAATCACAAAGTTTTATGGAGGCCAAAAAAGATCCAAAATGGATTGAAGCAATGAACAAAGAAGTTGAAGCCTTATAGAAAAACCAAACATGGACTTTGGAACCACTGCCACCTAACAAAAGACTGATAGGCTCAAAGTGGGTTTACAAAGTGAAACACAAAGCTAATGGAAGTGTAGAAAGATGCAAGGCAATGCTAGTTGCCAAAGGATACAATCAAGTCAAAGGTATTGATTACACTGAGACATTTGCGCTGGTTATGAAACTCACTACAGTAAGGTGCCTATCGGTGGTAGTAGCAGTTAAGAACTAGGAGTTGTTTCAACTCGACGTATAAAATGTGTTTCTTCAAGGCAATCTAAATGAGGTAATATATATGACACCTCATTCTGGTTTTCTTGCTCCTGAAGATAAATGAGTTTGTAGGTTAAGAAAGTCCTTATATAGACTCAAACAAGCACTAAGACAATGGTTCCAAAAATTCTCAGAAGCCTTAAAGTCTTATGGTTTTCAACAGTTAAAGGCGGATTATTCTCTATTAGGGTATGTGGATGATGTAATTATTGCAGGTAACAATGGTGGTCTTATTTAGAAGTTGAAGGAATATTTGCACAAAACTTTCTACATCAAAGACCTTGGAAAGTTGTGATATTTTCTTGGACTGGAAGCCGCACGCTTAAAACAAGGTATATTTCTTTCTCAATGGAAATACACGTTGGATATTCTTGGCAAAATAGGCATGTTGGGTTTTCAACCAGCTTCTTTTCCATTGGTACAATAGCATCATCTTGGTAATATGTAAGCTCAACTATTTGATGATCCTAATAGCTACTAGCGACTTGTGGGAAAACTAATCGACCTCACAATCACAAGGCCCGACATTACTTTTGCAGTAAATCTCTTGAGCCAATTTATGCAAAAACCTACTCAAGGTCATTTTGATGCAGCAAAACATGTTTTTCGTTACTTAAAAAGCATGCTTGGGCCAGAAATTTTGTTCCCATCCAAAGGAGAGTTGGTTCTTAAAGGTTTTTATGATGCTAATTAGGGAAATTGCCCAAATACTCGAAGATCTACCACTGGTTTCCTCGTACAACTTAAAGATATACCACTCTCATAGAAATCCAAAAAATAAGCAACAGTTTCTCAATCCTCAGCAGAGGCAGAATATCGCATAATGGCCACTACTATAAGCGAGCTTATTTGGTTGCACATTCTTTTCAAAGATCTCACGGTCATAACAACTCGTCTAATGCAACTTCTCTGTAACAATAAGGTAGCTCTACACATCATTACAAATCCCGTTCCATGAGAGAATGAAGCACATAGAAATTGATTATTATTTTGTGAGAGAAAAGGTGCAATCCGGTGAAATAGAAACTCAACACATTTCAAGCAACCTTCAATTGGTAGATCTACTCATGAAAGCATTAGGCAAGAAGCAACATCAGTTTCTAGTAAGCAAGTTTGGCATCCTTAACCCACATGCTCCAACTTGAGGGGGTGTGTTAAGATTCCACATGTACATTGTTTTTCTTGATAAGAGTCTAGAAGCTAGTGGGATAGACTTAAGTTGCTTGTGTGATAAGATAACAATGTTATCATATGTAACTGGAAGTTTTATCTTCCCATAAAGTCTTATCTTCCAGACCTATTGTTGCTGTATATATTCAGCACCTTTGTGTACATGAACATATGAACAAGGTTCCTTAAACTTGCAAAGTTTATATTGTCACTTGATTGGTTTTAGTAACACCCCATGATTAAGGGAAGAAAGATAAGTTTACCACTTTTGTTTTCCTTATGCTACAAGTTTGTCACTCTTATTTTTCTAGGCACAGATTTGACACTGTGTTACGTTTTTTGAGTGAACTTGCCCAAGGAAAAAGAAAATTTCAAAATTTGATCCTAAGATTTTTTTAACCTAGCCTTATAAGTTTTTGAATATCTTATTTTCACCATTATCTAGAACATTCTTTCCCCGTGAGCACCATACTTATTATCTGCTAGCTGTGAATCATTGCTACTTCTCTCATTTGATCCACATTGCTTATATGAGGTGTCATTATTCACCAATGAGATATATTAAAGAATGAAAGACACCTAATCATGAGTTAACTCCCTTTTTAGTTTTATAAAAAATCCTACCATTTCATTGCTCAAAATGCCACCATTACTCATTGCTTGGAGGTTATTGGTCACCATAAAAAAAAAAAAAGGCTAAGCTCATTGCTTATGGAGATAGTAACAAATGATGTGTCACCAGAAGAGCTCTAGTGGAGCTTTATAAAGTTAAAGGCTATATAGTAGATTTGTAAGGTTATGATAACTAGGGGTTAAGGATAAATTTTCAAATGCTAAGTTAAGAGTTGGTAGTTTTACCAACTTTATCACACTGATTGTTGCTGATGTACCACTAACTTGTTGCTTATGTAGCGATAAATATTATTTTTATTTTCTTTCAAATAATACTTCTAACCATTATGATGTTTTCTTATGCTAGTTAGTTACTACCGATTACATTATTTGTACTACTATATTTTTTTGTAATTGTTGCAAATTTGTTACTTATGTTAGGAACCGTGCACTAATGTCAATAGCCAAACTTCACAAGATAGTTATTCGAAAGCTTGCAAGCAAAGACAAGCATTAAGGAGTCTTAGAGTTGTGTTTGAAAAAAATCTTTCAACACTAAAATCAATTCAACTCTTAAAAAGATCAAAAAATATGAAATTGTTTAGAGTTTTCTGCACATTCCTTGATGTCTTGACAAGTGGCCTTTTTATAGGGAGTTTGTCCTCCAAAGTTTTTAGGTGGAGTATGTTATATGAAATTTTTCTCATAATTGAGATTTCCTTTTGATGGTTTTCTTACATGAGGGTTAGTATCTTCTTTAGTAATTACAGGCTCTTATCTTAGATCTAATGGGTCTTTCCTATAAAAAAAAAAAAGGATATGGGTCATGGACCTTATTGTAGTATCAAATGTTCTTTGTAAGGCGAATATGAACAACTAAGCTTAACCATTTCCACCATTTTGATATGTTCTAGCCTTCTGCCTATGATATGTTTTTTAAAAGCTTCATTGTTTAATGAGTAAATTGCATAAATGGTTCATAATCTTTAGTCATTTTTTCCTTTTAGTCCTTAACCTATTGAATGTTTTATTTTGGTCCTAAACCTATTAAAATTGTTTCATTTTAGTCCCTTACTATATGAAATTCATTAACTCAGAATAATTGTATGATAAAAACTTTTAAAATTTTAATTTAAATACTTGGTAACTGCCTTCCAATAAATTTAAATAGTTTAATATTTTTTTTACAGTAAATAGACAATTTAAATTAGTAGTTTTTTTCTAAATGAAATAAGTTTAGTTTACAAAGAGAAAAAAAGGTGATTTAAATTTTTCATTAACTGTAAAAACATTATTATACAGATTAAATTATTTGTAAGACAATTATTGGAGAGTTTAAATTATGATCTAAAAAGTTGTTATCAGACAAATATTTTGAGTTAACAAATTTCATCAAATTGGACCAAAATAAAACATTTTCAATAGATTTAGGACTAAAATGAAATATTTTTAATATGTTTAGGACTAAAACAAAACATTTAATAGGTTAGGGACTAAAGGAAAACAATGACTAAAGCTTATGGACTATTCATGAAATTTACTCATTGTTTAAAGGGTAAATGAAACCAATTCTCCCAAAACTGTTACCTATGCTGCATACTCATCCTTAAACTGTACAATGTTGCATCATCATGCAAAATTATTAATAAATGTTGCAATATTCATCCTTTGTGGTTGAAATGAACATTCAAATCAAATTGAGGGTCTAAGAAAGCAATTTGTCAATAGATATAAAATTAAAAATGACATAAATTATTTGATTTCTTTCCAGAGTAAGAATTGTATTGCATTCATGGGGAGAAAAAAATTGATAAATCAAATTATTTTGTTAATTATAAAAAAATTATTTAACAGTTTAAATTTATTGAGAGACAACTATTTTACAGTTTAAATATTTGTGCTTGAATCACTTCTTTGAACCTTCAATTTAGTTTAAATGTTCAGTTTAGTTATAGAGAGTGAATATTTTAACGACATCAATAGTTTCGGGAAGATGGTGCAAGATTTTATAGTTTGATGATGAATATGCAACATAGATAATAGTTTGTGGATGATCTATGCCATTTACCCTTATTAAAAACAATTATGAGTGTTTTGGGGTTTTGCTCTAGAACTCTACAATCATAGTTGTCCACCAGGAATTTTTTTAAGGGCACAAATTCAGTCCCAATTGTTTGTTATGCTTGATATGATAGTGGTGGTAGCAAAGTACCAATAATCTCATAATTCATTTGTCTTGATTCAATCTGAAATAGTTAGTTGTTTTCTGGTTGAACAAAAAGTATTCACATAGTAAAAAAATTACTATCTTCATCCCAAATTCTTTGTTTCATTTTGATTTTATTACTTCAATTTAAATTAAATTTATTTATATTATTATTTGATAAAAAATTTAAAAATTATATTTAAAAACCATAATTCTTGTAGTTTTTAAATATATATATATTTTTAAAAAAATTGTAAATAATAATATGAATAAATTCATGTTAAACTTAAATTAAAAAAATTGAAATCATGGTTGTAATTAGGGCTTATCCACTAAAGTGTTCGTACCTTGCAGGATTAATCACAAAAAGGTTAGTTTAGTGAAAATAGCTTTAATACGTATATCATAAATCTGACACATCACGTACGTGAAATGTAGGGTTATAAGGAAAGCCCAAAAAGGGGGGAAAAAGTTTTGGTGAATAGTTAAATAAGTAAATAAGGGTGCTTCAAAATAAGGAGAATAGTACATTAGTAATGCATTACAAATACATTCATATATCTGCAAGTCTGAAAGTGTATTAGTAGTACATGCACATACATACATACATAAATATTTACACACGCACACACATACATGAGATGTTATGGAATTTTGGAAGCCTTTTGATAGTATATATATATATATATAAATGGTGGCATGGGCAGTTGTGGTTTTGTTGGTGCCTTACTCGATCACTCGTTTGGCGGATCATCAAAGTCCCTGCTAATTACAAAATAGTTAGAATGAATTAGTTTGTCGGTATAATGGTTTTTAGAGATAAACTGTTTAAATCCATATCTTGCAACGCTTGGAACCTACAATTTCATCGAGAAAAAAAGTTCATCAGTAGGGTAAGGGCTGGGAAAAGAGTTCAAGCAACAAACCAGAAACCATTCTTTAGATTGATGAGGAAAAACAAAAGTAAAGAAAGTAGCAATATTTTTTTCAATGTTGTGTTGCTTACCTTATACTGCAGATACTCCCTATCGATCCACTTGCACAAACAGCACACAAACTCAATAACACAACAACCATACGAACAACAGAAAAATATTTAAACCGAGCTCGAATCTAAAAAGGTTCTTCGATATTGACTCTATAGAAAACAATTTAGGCAACTGCATTATATACATGATGAAAAAACAACCTACCTACCTGCCTCTTGTTTCTGCATATTTCTCATACCAAACTCGAGATTCCTCCAATGCCGGTTTCTATCTATAATCATTATTGTTCTGCACCTATAGTTTCCAAGGCTAGACATATGCATGCACACGACATGAACACACTACGTAGCACGTTTAGTTCTGTCGTGAATCATCCTATATTTTACCTCGTTGATTATCTTTCGATGGTTGTATCTCGGTTTCCATTAGGAGGTAATGATTATCTCGCATTAAAATGTCATCATTGCTTCGTAATTATCACTCCAAGAGTCCATGATTACTGCATAATCATCACTTCTGCCGCAAAAAGGGTTTATCAACGAGTCCACAAACCATGCATGCCCCCGGCGGGACTTTACTAGCGTCGGTAATTAAGTTGGCTCCCCGCCAACCAGAGTACAACATTTGCAATTTTGGGATAAAATAGTACTGTTCCATAATCTCTCCAACAACATATCAAGCAATTCCTTTCTGAAAGGGATACATGGCAACCAACGCGCTTTTTCATGCCCTTTAATTTATTTTATAAGTAGATCATGAAAGGCCTGACATGAAAATCATCAAGACAAATGATTAATTTTGAGAAGACGGGAGCTTTTTTAGTCATAGTATGGGAAGTAATAGTTGAAGGGTGTTTTTCAGCTTTGTTTGGAGTAGAGGAGTTTCGCAATATTGACAATTATCTGGGGTTCCATGACTAGTTGGAAGAAGGAAGAAAGAGGCCTTTAGTTACTTGAAGGATAAGATAGTGAAGGTGGTTAATGACTAAAAGCATAAAATTATTTCTACAGTACACTATGAAAAAAATGGATTTTAGTGACGGTTTGCTGTTACTAAATTGAATTTAACGATTGACAGCCGTCACTAAACTTGCCGTAGCTAATTTAGTCGCTACTAGTTTATTAGTGACGGCTACCAACCTTCATAAAGATGACGGTCACTAATTATCCAACATTGGCCTCTTGCCAGTAAGGTAGCAATGGTTAACCATTGCTAGTAAGTTAGCGAAGCTAAACCATCACTAAATGTAGTGAAGACTGGCTGTCACTAAGTTTGTGAAATTAGTTCCGGACAACTGTCACTAATTTAGCAACAGACAACCGTCACTAATTTAGTTACGGCTAAATGTCATTAATTTAGTGAGAGTAGACCGTCGCTAATTTTGTGATGGTTAGCTGCCGCTGGTTTGTAATAGTTGGCCTTCACTAGTTTATGTAAATAATTTCCAGTAGCTTGCCCTATCCATTTCTTAATCCTCCCACATACATTCCAATATCGTCATCTATTCCACACAAGTGCAACAACCAAGATACGTAAGTAGTTTTCATTAATCCAAAATTGTCATGTCTGAACAATTCCGAAAATCATAAAATGAAAGCAAATTCCATATATCCACAAATATAGAATACATCAACAAATGTCATTTAATTAACTAGTTGGTTAATGCACAACATAGTAAATATCACATATGGTTCCAAAATGTGTTCTAGCCAAAATCTACTGCTACCCATAATAGTCAAAGCATATATGAGACATAGATAACCCTTGCCCAATTTCAACCTAATATGGTCATAACTCATGAACTGGACATTAGCACAAATATCTTATGAACTATTCCACTCCTCTAATCCACTCCTCTGTATATCTCCCTAAAACTTGGTCATACAGAGCAACACATCATTCCCCACAAAGGCCTCTAGCAATCAAGCATCCGTAACCTTTCAGGTGAAGCATCAAGACTTGCTAAATCAATTCGCTCACCTTGTGAAAGCTATAATCATATCCATATTTAAATATGGTACCAAAGATAGCAACACAGATTTAGGTAACTTCCTCATTTCATGTGATCTATTTTCATCTTCAATAACCTCCCACTTTTCTCTTCTCAGAGTCAGTAATTCTTTATCACTATTAGTGTATACAACCTATACAAAAATGACAAAACCATTTACTCATACAAAGCAATAGGCTGAGAAAAGAAAAAATATATTAAAAGACAGCCATCTGCGAGATTTTCATTACCTTGTGCTTCTTTTTTATGGGATCAAATGAATCAACAACACCTTTGTAGAACTTACCACATGTTGTGCATTATATGAATTTACAAGAGAACGCAAACCTTTAGTATATCCAACTTGTGAAGAGTCATCAACCTTCACTAAGAAAAAAGAGGTACAGCAATGAAAACAATACAATAGGGACAAACTCCATAACTCACAATGTACAAAACAACGGAAGCAAAAAATCTTTAGCAGATCACGCTATCAAACATTAATCTTTTAAAAGTTAACAAACAGGCTATAAAAACCACACTTACCTTTTATCTATAGGCCACTAAACTTTGACCTTGGCACCAACCAGAGTTTCATTATATTCTACAGAAACAGAAGCCTGGAAAATCAACCATTTATAAAGAAAAAAATTAGGGCACTGAAATCCATAAACTAGCAAACAAGTCAGTTATGCAAATGATAATTAGTTCATAAACCTATGATTTAAAGAAGGCTTACTATTTCTACATGCATCAATTAGAGGAGTTATTTCATGCATTCAATAATTTTAATTCCAAAAAAAGTGTTTGCAATAATTACAGAGCAAAGGAAAACAATCAAAGGATCATTGAGAGAAAAATTCAATTGTGCAGTTAACACCTTACCCATTTAGTGTCACGGGTTAAATGCAAATGATTTTATTAGTTCAACAATAAATCATCAAAATAAGTAAAGACAAACAAGTTAAAATATATAAAAACTCTGCCCACCAAGAAAAGTAAAAAAAAAAAAAAACATTGGATAATAAGATGCATACTTTTTCATTGCTTGTAGAAGTCATTCTCTTGGAAACTACCTTAGGGGTCTTATCTCTTCGGTTGTTGCACCTTCCTTTCCATAAGCGATATTATCTCTAATGCTACATGTAAAAAGAATAGGTTCTTAACTCATAAGGCCAATTTTGCTCCTAATCCATTTCAGTTAATATTCCTTGAGATTAATTCCATCAATGAGAACTTCACCAGCTAGAGGATCATAGAACCTCTCGATGAGACTGATTATAGTTAATTTCCCACTTCCACTTTATCCAACTAAAGCTGTTGTGGTGCCACTTGGGATAAAAAGAGAGAATCCACTAAAAATTTGATCATTAGGTTTGGCCGGGTAACTGAAGTAGACTTTCTTCAGCTCTATATTAGCACAAATGTCCTCCAATACCTTTATTTATTTTATAAGTAGATTATGAAGGGCCTAACATGAAAATCATCAGGACAAATAATCAATTTTGAGAAGATGAGAGCTTTTTTAGTCATAATATGGGAAGTAATAGTTGAAGGGTTTTTTTTTCAGTTTTGTTTGGAGCAGAGGAGTTTTGTAATATTGAAAATTCTTAGGCTTCCATGATTGATTGGAAGAAGGAAGAAAGAGGCCTTTAGTTACTTGAAGGATAAGATAGTACTGGTGGTTAATGACTAAAAGCATAAAATTATTTCTAGAGTACACAAGAAATTTTAATTACTATGGTTTAAGATATTCTGATTGTTGGATTTGTTCCACTCATAGCTCATATTTATTTGATTTTGATGATAACAAAACATATTTATTTTATGTGTTTCAAGGCTTTATTTAAAGATTTATGCATTGGTCACTTGTTCATAAAATTTTGATCTTTGAAAGGAAAAATGGTTCTTAAGTATATTTCAAGTATTTTTTTTTGTGATTGAAGCATTGCTCGTGAAAGAAAAAATCTTTTTGGTGCAAAATTCATTGAAGTTTAAAATTTTGGAATTGAGAAAAACCTAGAGCTACAGTTTCAACAAGGTGAAAATATTTCAATATATTGAAACTGGAGTAATTTTTCAAACCCGAAAGCATTTTAATTTTGGAACAAAAAAACATTCAAGTGAAATTTTTTCAACCGGGTGAAAGTTTCAGTCTAGACTTGTGCATGACTCTTCGATTGGAAAAATACTTAAAAATTCTTTTTAAACTCATGCAAACTTAGCCAGCCACGTGAACTAGGTGCTGACATGTGATTAATAAGCAATCTGGCCATTGGAGTTCAAACCCTGGGTGACAATATAAGACCAAAATTTCAATCAAGTGAAAATTTTTCAACTAGGTGAAAATGAGAGACAGACATTTTTCCTGTCAAATTTGACAGCAATGGTCACCTGTGTTCTTAAAGATTTTTCTGACCTTCCTAATGGCCCTTCAACGTCTCTTTGGCTCCCAAATGAGTATAAAAACATAGAGAAACACTTTGGGAAAAAATCTTGGCTATTAGAAGTAAGAATTCATCATCTAGATTAAATCAAGTCTGATGAATTTGAGATTTTCTAAGAGAGTTTGTGCTTTTACTTGTATATCTAGCAAGAGTGCTATTTTTTGAGCTTGTAACATTGTAAACATGATTTGATAAGATTGAGTTGGTGAAGGTTTTAGTTTGCATCTAGGAAAACTAATGAGTAATGGTGGTAAAAAGAGCTGCCAAAGGAGTGTGTGTCTTTGTGTACTCTTGACATTTATAGTGGAGAAGAAAACTCTTAAGTGGTGAACTTGATGAGAGGAGTAGGCTCTCAAGAGGAAAGACCAGACCTCTATAAAAAATTTTGTGTGCAAGCTTTTCTTTTTCTGTTTGCTTAATCATTACTTGGTGATTTGTCTTCCTTCATTGATTGAAATTGTTTATTTTTAAAAACACTTCAAAGCAAGCTTTCAAAACAAAATTTAGGGTCATTGTGGCAGTCATTTTCTAGTTAAAATAGGTTTATTTGAGCTCCTTAAATAGCATTTTGGTTTAAAAGATTAAAATCTTTTTTTTGGTGATTTTTTGAATTCAACTAATTCACCCTTTATTGGTTGCACTTGGGCCAACACTGATACACACTATGCCTATGTTTAAAACATCTATAGGAATTTATAACCCTATTTAACAACACTTCAATCAATTTTGGTGGTCACATACAAATATAGGAGGTGGGATAAAGTGGATGGTGCGGAATTGTTCTAATAAGGAAAGAGAATGGAGGATTAGAGTTCCAAAAACTCTCCATTTTTAACTATGAAATGTTTGCAAGGCAAGGGGTGGAAACTGATCCAAAATGACTCATCATTAGTTTTGAGAACCTTAGAAGTGAAATACTATAAGAACTTTAGTTTTCTTTTAAGTCGTGACAAAGAAAATTCCTCACTAACATCATAAAGTCTGCTTCATGGTTGAGAATTTCTAAAGCTTAGATTAAGGTGACAATTGGTAGATGGCTCACATATCAGTGTATAGTACAACCAATGGATAGTTGATGCTCCACAATTTAAGCCTTCATTCTCAGCAATGAATAGGATTTTTCTTCTATTTGTTTTTTTATTGACTTTCAACTTGTGAGATGGAACATTGAGGCACTCCAACAACATTTTTTCAACATTGATTTGGATATTATTTCTAGGGTTCCCTTTTCAAATTTGCAATGGGACAAGCAACTTATATAGCATTTCAACTTTCACAAAAATTACTTGGTGAACAGTGGTTACCATACCCTCATGTAGCTTAAGGAAGGGCAAGGGTTGACATATCATGGCAAGATAGTTTAGAATAAAATTTGGAGTTTTTTAGCTTCAAACAAAATTAAGAATTTATTGTGTAGGATTGTCTACAATTGCCTCCTAACATGTTGGAACTTGCTTGCAAGGAAAGTGCTGGTGGATGCTTTCCGCCCCCCTCTATCAGGCAAGTGAGACTATATTACATGCCCTTTGGGACTATCATGTAGCCCAACATGTTTGGATTGATCAACAAAGGCAAAGTATTTCTTTTGTTGATGTAGGCATAACTATGGAGTTGTTAATGCAGCTTAAGACAAAGGCAATGATGTGGATAAGGTGAAAGTTGAAGGGTGATAGCTTAAGTTCTATGGGCCAATCAAAATGGAGTTATCTTTGGCAAACCGAGCTTATCCTACCATGCTATCTCATGGAAGATTTAGAGAGCAATTAACAATATAGAATTGCAAGCCTCTATTCCTTTAAAAATTTTGATTCTAAACCAATTAGGTAAGGTGATGGCGGCAGTGTTGTGACTTGTACAAGAATTTTAGATCTATTCTTTTGGGAATGCTATGCTGCACAAGAAAGGTTGAAGCTTGCCTTAAGCATGAGAGTGTTTAGGCTCATTCTAGAGATTGATACTTTATAGGTAATCCAACTAATCAATTTAGACATGGAAAGATTGTTAAAGTCATTTACATGCATTACTGCATCTATGACCTATTGAAGAAGTTCAATGCTTGGCAAGTAATTCATGTGGGCAAATAGGAAAATTGTGTTGCCTATGAACTAGCTAGGGTAGGTCTCTCCATTAAGTCTAGTTAGGCATGGCATGAGTAGCTACTTAGCTCAACCTCTACCATAGTTTGATGAGGATTGTATCTCTTACCCTTGATTGGTTAGTGCAATGAATTACTATATTATATATATATATAAAGATTAAACAAATTGAATTGTAAAAGTTTACATAGTAATATTATTATATATAAAATCCATGAAAATACACATAATTTGAAAAAAAACAATAAACATATAAAATAAAATAAAATTATAAACTCAAGTTACATGGTAATTATACGTCTTTATTTGGAGATTGTATGTGTTGTCACTTTCTTTAAGAAAGATGATACATTTCTAAATTAATTCAAATTGTTGCTTCTTTAAGTTATTACCCATTATGTGTGTGTGTGTGTGTGTATGTGTAGCTATATTGCATGCTCAGTACACCTTGTTACTCTTCATCTTTCACTTTATTTATAAAAATATCACCACATCTGGAATAACATATCTTAAGAAATAAACAATATATATATATATATATATATATATATATATATATATATATTAAAGGATACGCTTAAGGAGATGAGAGTTTTTTCACTTAACAAACTTAATAACAGCTTGACATGTGACATTTTTTTTTATTAAAGGAAATAAATTTGTGTGTTTACATTGCAAATTGATGAGTTTACCTTGCAAGTAAGATACAATTAAAGAGTTAAAAGTCTTTTCACTTAATAAACGTAACAATACGTTGACACATGACATTTTTTTAAAAAAAATGTAGGGAAATAGAAGTCAGCATTTACATTGCAAATTTAAGTGTTTATACCATTCATACCATTTCAATCACAAAAAAACACGTCATTGACCACCTATAAGCAGTTGACAGAAATGATGAATAATAAAAATTGCGTCAATTAAGGTATTTCACAATAAGAGCAACACTCGAAGACCACAGCCTAAATTGTATCATTCTCACTTATCTCTCGCTTCTTTCCCAGCTTCTTTCTCATTTCAGCCACCTTGTATAGGGAAGCCACTGTCAAACTGACCCAACTTCTTGCCTTTGTTTTTCACCAGTGGATTTTTATATGAAAAAACTGATGGGAAAAAAGGAAATAAGAATCAATGTCTTGGCACCAAATAGATTTATGCTAGTTTTAAAGTAAGATCATAGGACCATATAATCTAGATAGATTTATGCTAGTTTTAAAGTAAGATCATAGGACCATATAATCTAGATAGATTTATGCTAAATTTAGAGTAAGTTCATAGGGCCATCTAATCTTAGGTTTTTGTCTTTCTTATCTCAAGTGTTTTGATTTTGTTTTGTCTAATTGCTTGATAGAATGTTGATTTTGTAGCGGGAATAGCTAGAAGTCAAGGAGGATTTCTTTTTTTGGTACTTCTCATATAAATTTGCGAGGCTACTTCATTTTTTCATTTATTCTTTGATGGCCATTGGTCTAAGGCTCTAGAGCTCTTCACGTCTATTGATGGCTCTTTTTACAAGTTTACACCAAATTCGTTTTAACTTTAGTCAATTGACTATAAAATGACTTATTTTTATTTTTATATCTTTTTTACTTGAAACTAATTTTAATTAAAAGCCAATATTATGTAGTTACAATAATAAATTGAAAATATAATTTTTATAATCTTACTAAATTTTTATGAATTTTTCTAGTTTTAAGCCTTAAAAAAAATTCATAAAAATTTAACAACATCCTAAAAATTTACTTTCAAATTGATTATTGTATCTACATAACATTGGTTTTCAAATAAAATCGGTTTCAAGTAAAAAAGATGTAAAAGTTAAAAAAAGTTAGTTGACTTTAGCTCAAATGAATTGGCCCTAAGTCTTAAACCATTGTGTTTCTACTTGGCATGTGTAAATTTTACATTTCACAGTCCTTGCTTGGAAGACAACTATGTCTACTTGTATGATTGTTCTTAATTTTTATGATTTTCTTCTCATGGAATTTTTTTCCTAGTCTTCTTGATTTTTTAATTTGGTGAAAAAAAGTCAATATCATGGATGAGAGCATGAAGGAAGCAACAGTTAAATCACTTAGCTCCTATCATGTTTCTATTGTAGCGACTCTCTCTTGGCTAGTGAAATGTTGGTTGGAATTTTTTTATGACGGGTGAAACTAAAGAATAAGCAGAATGCATTTTTTCGTGTTAATTATTTAGATTTTTTTTTTGTTTTCTCTTGGTTGCTGGTGACTTGGCTTCCGAGTCATAAATAGGTAATTGCATTGATTCCATGTATGTATGTATGTGTTAGGGAGGAAGGGGTTTAAGTTGAAAGTAGCTCATAACTTTAAGAAAAATATATGTTTCATGAAAAATAAAAATATTATTTTCTTGATGATAATGATGAAGGACTAGAAGTTTAGTTCCTTTTGAGTCAAGAGAGATCTTTGGTGTTCGCCTTTTGTCAAGATTAAATGAATGGCCTAGGATATTTTTGTCAAAAAAGATAAACATATTCTCTTCATAATTTGTTACTCCAAATGGCTGTTAATTGTTGAAATAAAGGTTTATATGAACATGCAAATGATGTGTAATATATCTTTTAAAATGCTAAGGTAAAGTTAGTTCCTAAGAATACTCTTTGAGGTTTTCCTCTCCTCTTAGGTTTACTGGTGGTTGCTATCATAGGATTGAAAAATCAAGCAGTGAATGAATGTTGTACCATGATGAGCTAATTTTTTAATTCTCTCTTAGAATTATAAAGTGTCTCTAACTTTTCTAAACCTTTAACAAGGGCCAGATTATGTGTTCTTTTTGAAAGAGACAGGTAATCATTTTCTAGGTCTAGGAAAATGGTAATTCCTCCTATTTTTTATTTTAGTTGTTTTGTCATGTTTTCAGCATGCGTTTTGTGTTACAATATCAAATTATTATGGTATTTGTAAAGCCTATTGGTTTTCTTGGTACTTTTATATTTTCATCAACTGAAAAGTAATTATTATGGTATTGTGTTTTTTTTGTTTTTGACCAATTAAATTTTCTCATTTTCATTAAATAAGATGGTTGTTCTATTGTGTCTTATTTTCTTAATGGTTTTGTTGATTGTTCTGTATCCTTTTAATTTAGTAATTGATATCATAAAAGATATTAAAGGTAGTTCACATAATTTTCATGTTTGGATTTTTTGAATAAGAAGGGCCACTTGTACTATTAACGGGTTTTGGGTGATGATTATTTATTTGGTAAAGCTAGAGAAGCTCTAAGTCCATAATTGATGTAATGGGGTAAGAAAATTTGATAGAAAATAGATAGTAGCAGAAAAGGGTGGAAGAAAATAGATTTTTTTTTAAGCCATTTGTAGTGTTTCAAATGTAGGCTTACGAAACCAAAACTAGATATCAAGTTGTGGGTAGTCATATGTATATACTCAAAATTATATTATAAGGCTTCTACTAGAGAGTAGTAGAAAACGATGAAGGAAAATATATTTTTATTAACACTATATGTTATGTTTGAAAAGGTAAACAACACTTGTCATCCCTGAGCTAAGACTCACATTTTGAATTCATCCCAGAACTATAACACTATTTATCTTTTAACTATGAAAATATTACATCAATCATCCAGCCGTTAACTATAACCATTAAAATGCACGTAAAAAAAAAGTAAAAAGCTAGGTTTAACCCCTAAAAACCTTTCATTTGTCATAGAAATCTCAAAACTTTTGCATATTACAATAAAACCACTATCCCGTCATGACCTTCACCTTTCCTATGGCCGGTGCTAATCTGCCACCGTCAAGTCCCTATCTCGAGCCTGACATCCCATGCTGCAACCATCGCTGACAATTAATCAATGGAGAAAAGGGAACAAAAGGCTAAGACCCTTGAGGCCAGAACATGGCCTTTTTCCTCGTCAATCACCATCCTTCGTTATCATCTTTTATTGCCATCTCGTCACGCTCTCCCGTCAATTAATCATCCTCTTCCATAGTGCTCTCTTGTCATGCTCTGATCTTGCCCGCCATCATCCTCTATCGTTGTTTCCCTTCAATCATGCCTAGACATCTCTCTTCAATCACGCTCCAACATTATCATTTTTTTTCGATCGCACACTACTGGGAGATGCTGATGATTGACAATCGCACTCTACTAAATGAAGACGATCATGCACTGACTAGAGGGAGACAACCGCACACCACCAAAGGAAAATGGCCATCAACAATCTAGCAGAAAAAAAGATGTGGGTTCACAAAGGGGGAGGTCGGTTTAGAATCAACGATGAAGGATGCAAGAATCGAACGAGCGAAGTAAAAAATAGCTACAATCATAGAGGAAGGAAGACAGTTAAGAAAAGGTGCTTTATTGTAAGATGTACAAGTTTTGAGGTTTCTATGACAAATGAAAGGTTTTAAGGGGTTAAAACTAGTTTTTTACATTTTCTTCCATTCATTTTAATGGTTACAGTTATCGGTAGGATAATTGGTGTAATATTTTCATAGTTAAAGGACAAATGATGTAATATTTTATAGTTCCTAGATGAATTTGAAATATGGGTCTTGGTTCAGGGCCGATGGGTGTTATTTACCTTATTTCAAAAGTAGTATTAGACAACCAAAACTAAATATCAAGTTAGGGGTAGTCACATGTATAAACTCAGAATTATATTACAAGGCTCTACTAGCATGCAAAGCTAAGTCCATATTACTTGTCCGTGTTTCATGCACTTGTAAGTTTGCCATTGAGGCAAAACTCAATTGCAGTTTGATAATCATATTGAAATCATAAACTCTTGTAAGAAATTAAAAAAAAGGCTTTACTTTATATCTTTTTTTCTTTTGATGAATCTTCCTACAAAGTATTAATTAGATAAAGTTTTATTACAAGATTGATATTTTCTATGTAGTATGAGAACACGACATACCTACTGGAAGATGTTTCAACCAAGGTTGTTAAAATGGCGATCCTGATCGTAGGATCGTACGATCCTACGATCCTACGATCCTAACATAGAAAACCTTGTCAAAATGTTGTAGGATCGAAGGCATGGTAGGATCGTAGTAGGATCGCGACTAGGATCGTAGGATCGTAGGATCGAAAGATCCTATCGATCCTACCCGGTTATTGATTTTTATTGGGGGTAAATTACATGGATGGTCCCTAACATTTGATTTTCATTCTGTTTTCATCTCTAGTTTATTAAATGTTCTCTTTAAATCCTAAACCTATTAAAAACATCCTATTTTGGTTCCAAATTCATTAAAAACATTTCATTTTGATCCCCAATTGGACGAAATTTGTTAACTTAAGGTAGCTGTCTAATAAAAACTTTTTAAAGCATAATTTAAATTATTTAGTAACTGTCTTACTATAAATTATATATATATGTGTGTGTGTGTGTGTGTGTGTGTGTGTGTGTGTGTGTGCATGTGTGTATGTATGTATAATGTAATAATAATAATAATATTTTTTACAATTAATGGATATTCAAATTACCAGTTTTTCCTATCTGTAAGTTAAACTTATTTCATCAAGAAGAAAAAAATTACTAATTTTAAATTATTTACATACTGTAAAAAAATTATTATACATTTTAAATTTATTAGAAGTCAATTATTGATATTTAAATTATGGACATTGTACTCTTTTCTATTTGTCAATAATGTATTTGTTCATGAATTTTTTTCAGACTTGTATTAATTATTTTATTGATTATGTTGATGTATACTCTATTAAAGTTTAAATTTTGCTTGTATTGTATCAATAATTAGGTTTTACAATTACTATGACGCTAAAATTTTACTTGAGTTTTTAATATAATTGGTCTTTTACATAAACTATATTATTTAGACAAGAAATTTAAAGTTTTTTGTAGGATCTCGTGATCTACGATCTGATTTTACGATCCCGATCTTGCACGGTAAAAAATGATCATTGGTAGAATCCCGATCTTAACAACCTTGGTTTCAACCTCCTCGTTCATCATGGGAAATGAATGATCATGAAAGATTGAAATATTTGTGTGTTTTTATCCTTATTGTTCTACATCAATATTTATTGTTGCTTTTTTTGCCTTTGCTTTACTAGGTGCCTTCAAGTAGACCAACTAGTAATCTTTGTGCATTTTTTATTTGTTGTTAGTAAAAAATGTATGGTTTTAAATGTGAAATGACCAATATATTTGAATGCATTGAAATTTAGAAATATTAAGTTGTGTTGGATCATTTGCATTCTGTAGCGTGGAACAAAAGATCATCTCAGTTGGTGTTTAAGAAAACGGAATAAGTTTGCCTTGGCATATCAACTGTACCTAAGTATGACTGATGGTATGAATTTTTTATTTTATACGTGTATCCCTTTATATCTCTACATTCTTTTTAATTGGTTGAATATTGTGTGACAAAATGTTTTCATCTTCTGCCATTTTCTAGGAAATTCCTTAGCTCTACTTCCATTGTAGTCCAGATTTGCCATTTCTTTATTATTCAGCTGTGAAGATTCTAGTGTGTTCTTTCTTTATTGTAGGCCTAATTGATGGAAAGTTGTTTCTTTCTACATGGAAGTACATGTAACGCCCCCATATCCCACATAGGTGAACTGTATGAAGCTTTATGTGGATATATGAGCTCCAATTCTAGTACATAAGTACCTAGTGTTTATCTTTTTACAAAGGATAGCCCATGTAGTGTGGGCAGGTGTTCCACGGATAAATTTTGGACTTGGGTCATTACAGATGGTATCAGAGACAGGTTTGGTTCAAAGTATGTTGTTATGTCCACCGGTATGGGATGGGAGAATTTTCTTATATTGATTTGTAACACCTTTATATCCCACATAGGTGAATTTTGGGAAGCTTTATGTGGATATATAAGCTCCAATTCTAGAACATAAGCACATAACACTTATCATTTTCATAGAAGATAACCCATGTAATGTGGGCAGATGTTCTGTTAACCGATTCTGGACTTGAGTCGTTACAGATAGTATCAGAGTCAACCTGTAATTGTGATGGTATGGTATAGTAGTTATGCACATGCATCGTCTTCTGAAACTGATCCTGGATTTGAAAGGCTACTTAGCCAAGTGCTAAGTGGTCTGATTAGATAGGTTACTTGGTCTGAGGAACCAAGCAATTCGATAGACCCCAACGAGAACGTTCGGTACATAAGAGGGAGTTTGTAATACCTTCATATTTCACATAGGTGAATTGTGGTAAGCCTTATATAAATATATAGGCTCCAATTCCTAAACATAAGCACATAGCACTTATCTTTTTACAAAGGATAGCCCATGTGGTATAGATAAGTGTTCCATGGATAGGTTCGAGACTTAGGTTATTACAGATGGTATCAGAGTCAGGTTTGGTTTAAAGTATGTGGTTATGTTCGTCAATATAGGATGAAGGAACTTCCTTATACTGAGAGTCCATTTCTAAATACCTAGCGTTTATCCTTTTCATAAAAGACAGCACATGTAGTGTGGGCAAGTGTTCTGTTGACCGATTCTGGACTGCGGCCATTACAGTATAAACGGGCCACTTGTACAAACTATATCATTTCTCTATGTGTCAATGACAAATCAACGAAGAACACTACTTGTGTTGGAAATTTGAGGTAGGGCGAAATAATAACTTTTTGGTTATAGTGGCATTTATGTGTGCTCAAAATTAACTACATTATTTCCGTTTGGTATGGTCAAATTTTTTAGAGACCAAATTTACCATTTTAAATGAGCAGCCCCTATTTGCTAGCATAAAGATGACTAGAAATCTCTTTCTCTCTTTCTCTATCTCTACTTTGCTAAGTTATGTGGAAACATAGTGGCATGAGTAAAAGATTAGGATTTATTGACATCTCAACTACTGAGGATGCATCACAAACTATAACAAATTTATGTACTAAATGACGAATAAGTATCTCAGATAGAAAACATTGTCAACTGGAATTTTTTTAGAACCCTAAACACAAAAACAAAAATAGTTTGTATGGTTAGGGAAAGGTTCAAATAAAATAAAGTGTTTTTTGGAAAGAAGTTTGTGCCACAAAATGTAGCTGAGACACTCTCATTATGCTTAAGTATGCGAGTCATAGAATCAATAGAACATCCCATACCTACTAAAAGTGTATAGATAAAAACATGTCAAGACATGTGGCAAAACCATCAATAATGCTAAATTGAATGGCTTTATTAGTTAGATTAGTTCTTGTACTATAGGTTTCATATAATAAATTTTTGTGCATCTCACAGGGACTTATCAGAAGTATATAGTGCCAATACTAGAAGCATAGGAAGAAACAATTCCAAGACTTCTTATAATACTGTTGTGATGAAACAAGCGAAAGATTTCAGCAGAACGAGGTTCCACTTGATGAATGAAGTAAGTCACATGGGTCCAATGTGCCAGGTGTTAACATTTGCATCAACTAGGAATGGTTGAAACTGCTCAATTGCCAACGTTTTTTTTAATGTAAAGAACATATCATTTATCATATTAATTGTCTTATTGGAAACTGATGCCGGAGGTCTTCAATGAAGACCAAAGAATGAGCGGAATTATGTTCATACTGAAAGTGATCTCGTTTTCTCTAGAATGAGTTCTTCCACATTTCATGAGCGTCCATAATTCAATGGCAATATTTAACATGATATTAAAAGAATTTGTTATTTTTAAAACTGCTGGCTTTATTGTAATATTTTTAATAATAATATTTTTATAACATTTAAATATATATGCTTTTTTGAAATTAAATATAACTTGAAATCTCGTGATAATCCTAGGCATGTGAACTAGTTTTATAGAACAATACAGTTATTTGAATAGAACAATTCTTTTCACTGAAAGAAACAACATTATTTATAAATAACACATTTTACGAAGTGAATACCATATTTATGTGAATAAAATAATACTTGAAAAAAACAACGTTATTTAAAAATATCATATTTTACAAAATGAATAACCTTTTTTAGAACAACACATTTTTGTGAATGAAACAACATTTTTTAGTAAAAAGAGCAACACATCTTATGTAATAAATAACATTTTATAGAATAATATATTTGTATGAATAAAACAACACTTTCTACTAAAATAAACAAGATTATTTATGAAACAAAATTTCTTATGAAATGAATGACATTTTACAAACTAACACATTTACATGAACAAAAGAGCACTTATACTTAAAGGAGCAATATTATTTACTGAACTTCATTTCTTTCAAACTAAATAACGTATTGTAGAGTAATGCAATTGTATGAATGAAACAACACTTTTTAGAAAAATAAATATCATAACATTTCGTATGAAATAAATAATATGTTACAGAATAACACATTTATATAAATAAAAAAAATCTTTAAAAAAATGGAAGAAATGGAAGTTATCCCAAAACCTTTTAACAGCGCATTTTGATTAGCATTTAAAATGATAAGTAGACCCTACTAACTTTTAAATGTTCAATTAATTTATGTCATATAAGATTTAGTTTAAATTTTAATAAATTCGTGGCTATGTTTAGGGGGGGGGGGAATAAAAAATATATAAAAATGTGCCTTTGCATTAAAATGCCCAACCATTAGGTTTTCTAGCATTTACTACCAACAGGATTGGTACGCATATTGCAATAAGGCATCCACCAAAAGAAGCATACCTAGAGTCAATTCAAGTCATATCTTTTTTCTCAATTTGTTCCTAAAACCGTGTTCATATTTATAGTATCTAATTAGTTCTGCAACTTGCTTTTTTCCTTCACATCAATCCACCATCCCCTATCTTACTTTCAACGAAATAAATCATCAACATATTTGCTTATATCTTTTGCATTACTACTAGTTTACAATGCAAGTGTAATTTGGTATTGCTGAAACTATCTGGTACCAGCTAGCTAAACTTCAGCAAGCATTTCCATAGTAAGAATTAGGCCAAGCTCAAGCATTTTGCAATGAAAATATAACAATACAATAATATGTTTGGAAATTTCACAACCCAACAGAAGATATCAAGTAATTAGGATTTCAATGATTTTGACAAAACGGCTTCAGCTACAATCAGAATGAAACTATACCTATGTATTTCTCCCACATTCTTCCTTGGCCTAGTTAAGCTAAGGTTCATGTCAGCAGGAGTGTAAATGAAAATTGCTTAATGCATCTTCGCCATCCATTCTAGAATGTAATTTATGCACAAATTGACAAAAACTAAGAAAATTTGGGCTTGCAAGACAAAATATGATACTGGTGAATCAGTCTTCAGTCTTCAATATTGGCCCCTTTAATGAAATTTCAAGTGATGATTCCGAAGATGGTAGCTTTGAGGTAATTGGATTAAAAAAAATGAGTGAACGTTTAGAATTCAGCATATAATAATGGAACAGTCGGGAAAACAAAATTGAATACGTCCTCAGGCTTGCTTTCTCCGGCCACACAATTAGGAGCGTGAAACAGGGCAACAAGGGGTGAACTGATTTGCGTGGTGGCTCAAGATCAGAGTAAGCAGCAAGATGGTGCGGACAAGATAGTGTAAGGAAGTAAGGTGCAGGACTGTGAGCTTTGAGTTCATCGGTCGTGAACGATGAAGGGCGAGAGGAACAATAGGGCCGTTTCGAGTGACCAGTTAATAATTTGGCCAGGAAGAGATGTGGTGCAGAAATCATAAATAAACCCAAGGTATGGGTGTATAACCTATCCCTGGTGTAGGTTATCCTTAGCCAATTTGCATTTAAATTCGTGGATCATGCCAAGTATAGGAATTAAAAGTTAAAATTAAATTTCTCAAAACAAAAAAAAAAAAAAGCTAAAATGGAAATCACATGTACTGTCATGTATAGGATATGGCAAAAATTGTGCCTTAACATCAAACAACTCCAAAAAAATTTTCTGTGGTTGATGATGAAAAATTTTATTTTTTTAAATTATTTACTCATTTCATTTCAAATTAGTTAAAACATTTAGATTTGATGTAAAGATTAAGAAAAAAAAAAGTTAATTGTTTGTTATTTTTACTTTTTCCGTTTACATTTTACATGTTAATTAAAAAAGATGAAGAAAGTAAATATTAAAAATAATAGTTTGAATAATACGGAAAAATCATTTATTAGATATGAAGATGCTGTAAAGATTTTAGATGACCTAAAATAGAATATGTTATAAATAATTTATGAGGCATGGAGTAAAATTAAGTCCATTACCATAAAAAAACATAAAAATTACGATCTTTCTGAAAAGAATCAATGACATATTAGAGTAATTGAAATTACTCTTTGAAGCTAAAAGCAAAAGGGTAAAATTTACTGGGGGTCACCTAGCTTATTTTTTTGTCCTAAACGGGTACCTTATCTTCAAATTGTCCTAGCGAGATACTTTACGTCTTATTGCGCGTCCTATCTAACTACTTTCCGTTAATTTCAGAGTTATGTCTAACGGAAATTGCTTATGTGGCATTCAAAGCATTAAAATAAATCATAAAATAACACTTATGGTCATTTAATTTTTTCTATCAATAATTCTAAACTCTAACATTTTAAATCTAACAACATGGGCCGCTATGATAGTTTCTTTGCTTCATCGCTGCCGCTGCCACCGCCGCTCGCTTCTCACTCGTCACTGCCACCGCCACCACTGCTGCTCGCTCCTAGATCAATTCTTGTAAATGGAAATTAACAACATGGGCCGCTACGAGCATCCGCTAGCGTCAAAAGTGGCTATTGAAAGGAATCTAGAAATCAAACAATCTCAGGTAGCGTCCGAATTATTCTGTACAATTTGTATGGAGCCATCCGGATTGGGATCGAAAGTAAGAGAAATGCCCTGTAAGCATCTTTACCATTCCAATTGTATACTTCCTTGACTCTCGATTCGGAATTCGTGCCCAATTTATCGGCACAAACTCCAGAGTAATGCAACCGATGCCAGAACAAGTACTTCGAATTCGGATGAGCCGGTGGGATTGACAATATGGAGGTTGCCAGGTGGCGGATTTGTGGTTGGGAGGTTTTTTGGCAGGAGGAAAGGTGCCGATAGGGAGCTTCCGGTGGTTTACACGGAGATGGATGGTGGATCTGGTAGTGGGCTACCTAGGAGAGTGTCGTGGGCGTCTAGATGGGACCGAGGGAGAGAAAGAGTTGGATTGATGGGTCGAGTGATCCGAAATTAAAGGACCATAAATGTTATTTTATGATTTATTTTAATGTTTTTAATGCCACGTAAGTAATTTCCGTTAAATATAACTCTGAAATTAACAGAAAGTAATTAAATAGGACACGCGATAAAATGTAAGGTACCTCGCTAAGATAATTTGAAGGTAAGGTACCCATTTAGGACAAAAAAATAAGTTAGGTGGCCCCCAGTGAATTTTATCCTTAAAGAAAATAGCAAAACCTATTGCTGTTACTTACTGGTTTTATGGAGTTGATGAATGTAGCATTGTTTGGCGAGTTCAGCGGCAAAGTGTTACTTTTTAGTGATGTCAAATTCAATTCATAAGTCATTGTCAAAACTGACTCTAGGCTTTTGAAAATTGGCAATGTGCTCACGAGTCAAACTTTATTCAAGTTTAGTTGAAATTACATTTTCCTGACCAAGTTTCAAAATCTAAAAATCTTTTCTGTTGTTTTATAAATTGTTAGTCATCATGTTTTAATCTTGGCTAGGCCATCGTTTTTCTATTGTCGAGAATTTAGTTTTTCCATTACTAAATAGATTAGAGCTCTACAGTATTGAAGCATATGTAAGCGACTTTGCCAGAGATAAGATGTAATGATGTACAATTAACACTTGACAGAAAATGAAATGAGGGAGGATAGCTGGATGAATGTATTTCCATGATTGATTGAAAAGGGAGTTTGTTAATGGCCTTTTTGTTAATTGGTATAATATCCACCATTTGTTGTGGCTAGTTAGAATTTGAATTTTGACTTGTATAAAAGGTTTACAAATTTGATGTTTCATGGAAATTGGATAAAATGTGATTAGGTCGGCCTCAATTTAACACATTCCTATCCGATAAGTAGAAAGGAAACAACCAGTTTTTGGACATAAAGAAAAGAATTACTTGCAGTAGCATCATGGAAAACTTACGGAAAACTGCTAATTAAGCGGAAAAAGAAAAATGACACGGAAGAAAAGAAAAATTGCAGTGGATCAGAATCCATATTTGAACACAGCTTTCTTGAACTACAAATCCATCCTCATATCATAACATAGCAGATGATCTGGTTGATGATGAAGTCTTCTAAAAGGGCATCTAATCCCACTGTCCTCCCCAACAATAGACCAGCACATCTTTGTGATAATCATTTTCTGTCATACCATTTTTATAAAATTGCTTTTATGTTTATAAAACTTTTTGTAACACTAACATTGGTGCTTTCTTATGGGCCACTCTCACTCGTAATATAGGAATGTATTGGGCGGGTTTAATATGGTTCCGTGAAAGGCCAATCTAGTGCTAGTGAGTGACAGTGGAGCTTGGGTTGGAGAATGTTGGATTTGTCGAAAAAACCAAATGAAATTTCTGTTAGGCTACTGGCTCAAAGTAATTTAAGCCTAGCATGATACACGCCCAAATCTGTGGTACACGTGTTATGCTCTTCTTTTTTTTTTTTATTTGACCTCTACAATTTTTCACTATTTTTTTAAATTAATTCCAAAATATTATTTACGTTTTAACAATTAGTCCTTTTTTTTTATCGAAATGGATGCTTATTAAAAAGAAACGAACAAGGCCCTACAAAAGAGGAGCATAGCCACTAAGCAATTAATCCAAAATTACTATGACTGCACATAAATATACAATTTAAAGGAGGAAAATGATAATTTAAATAATTTTTTAAGTTTAAAAAATTATTATACCGTTTAAATTAGTACCGGCAAAGAGACGGTGCTGAATCGGCATATGACAGTGACTCTCGCTAGTAAATTGGAGATAAAGCATAATATATATGGTAGACGAGTTTACTTCTTTTTTGTTTTTTTGTTTTTGTTTTTGTTTTTGTTTTTACAGATGTGGTGATCAAAATATAAACCACTTAAATACCCTCACTATTTCATATCTATTGAATCATTTGGTATAGTATGAAGATTAAGAAAATGAAAAAAAATTATTCATTATATCCACTTTTACTTTTAATTTTTTATAAATTAAAAATGAATATTAAAATGTTAGTTTGCGTGGTAATATAGTAAAAAAAATTATTATATATGAAAATTTTGCAAAGATTTGGGTTGCACAAAATAATATGATAAAATAGTTTTGAGACTGCCAACATAATATGTTATGCTCAACTTTTCACCAAAATATTTTCTTGCATTATTAGGCCTTTAGTAAAATAATCTCTTTAGTAAAAAAAATACAAATTATTAAACCTCTAGTGATGGGGCATGTTTTATTTTGTTTAATAAAAAATGAGAAAAATCTGTATGAAAAGTAAATGACCGACGGAAAAGTTGAGTAAATAAAAGATAAATCTTTTGGTTTATAAATAGATTTTTTTAAAATCAATAAAAATGAAAATCATTTGATCATATAAAACTTTTTTTTCTTCAATAATCATATAATTTGCTTGAATTATTATTCTAATTATATAATTTAATTATTTAATTTTGTGGTTAGCCATTTAATAAATTTATTAACTTTCAAGTTGCGTGTAAGTAGAAGTTTTTGGATGACAGGGTGCTTTTGCTGAAACATTGAAAGTTTAGGACTAGAATTGTACTTTTTCTTGACAACCAACACTAAGAGACTAACTTATACAATTTAGAAAAGTTGGAGGATTAAGTCAGTGAAGTCACACTGGATCAAACTTAAGGGAGCAAGTCATTTGAGTTGTCAAAGTCGATGGAAGATTTAGGCATAAGATTTACATGAATATATTGGAAAATTTAAAATCCGGCATAAAATACATGTCGTGTCTTATTGTCCGAAATCAATATAAATCCTGATAAATCTTGTGCATGTATGAGTGAAACTTACTAATTTTACTAAGCTCAAGGAATGTGCTTGTTTATACCTACAAACTCCAGTATTTAAGTTGTTTGATACATGCATCCCAATAAACTCTGGCAAGTGATTTGAAGAGTGTCTGAGCATGGTATGTATGGTACATTTGATTATGTGGATGTAAATCTATTTCTTGTGTTAGCTTTGAATCCATTTATGTGATGCTAAGGTTGTTTTTCACATTTTCCTCAACTGGTGAAGGTAGGATAATATATTCCCCTATTTTGTAAAATTGGTCATTTTATATTTTTTAGTAAAATTTGACTTCAATATATTCACATTAATTTGTATTGTAAATTTTTTTTAAAATTTATATTTATAAACTATAGTTTTTAAGGTATCATTTTCATATAAAAAGTATATTTTTATAAGAATTTTTTTTTAAAAAAATATAATTTAATTATTGTGAATAGTAAAAAAGATAAATTTTAGGATACAAATCACGTAACCAGACGCTGACTGACGCTTGCAAGTTGCAACAACCACGAAGCGAATAGCTATCGGATGTCCTCGTAGCCACACAGATCGAATAATTATCTGTGGTTGCTGTGGTTTTGTTTCCTTGCGGAGACAATGAATCTGAACGTATGAAAAACGTTTGATGCGTCACAATCTATAAACCTTAACATATGCTGGATGAAAAATGGCCAACGGTTCGAACTTTCTACAGTGTACAAAACCGTTGCTCAAGACAGCCTGTAGATGTGGTCGAGGCTTGTCCAGCCAGTCAGAAGTTGAAGGGTCGGGGGCACGCAGTGGCGAATCCAGGATTTTTGGTTCGGGGGGGCAAGCCCGGAGGAGAGTCGGCGAAGCCCGGAGGAGAGAGACGATGTCGCGGTTAGGTAAAACTATAAATTGGGACTAATTCACACTAATTCAAAGATCAATGAGCAAATCATACGAGTTGGAAACGTTTGAGGACTAATAGTGCATTTAGGCCATGTTAGAATACCCCTTAATGTAAAGGGAATAACTACTCACTGGGTCCCTACTTTCTTCATAGCCTACCTTATTGCCCCCCCATCTTTATATTTTTCCACAATATTTGGGGGGACAAAATGCACACACAATCCTTAACTTTTGACAAAATCATCAAATTAATACCCCATATTTACGTTTTTTCAAAATTCCCGGGGGGCAACAGCCCCCCCCCCAGCATAACGTAGCTACGCCCCTGGGGGCACGTAAAGCCGCCGCTACAGGTTGATTACCGAGGACACTTTGTTGCGTTGGTGTATAATTATAACCATCCGCATGAACAACGATTTTAGGTGTTAGCTAGGTGCTTGCATACTACATTCCTCCCATTTCTATTAAATTATTTAATTTGACATAAATTTTAATAAAGTGGAAAAAAAATTATGTGTTATTTCACATTTTTATCCTTAATTTTTACATATAAATTAAAAAATTAAATATTAAAATGATAGTTTGAAAGATAGCATGGTAAAACAATTTACTAAATATAGAATATTACAAATATTTAAAACTATTTAAAATAAAAATATGTTACAATAATTTGAGGATTTGGGAGTATAAAGATAAATATATACTAACTAGTTTACATACATGCCGTTGCCGCAGGGTTTTAAATTGTATTGAGTATAAGAAAATAATATATATTTAAAAATGATAAAGAAATATTATTATGAAAAGTATTCTATTAAACCGTCAATTTAAAAAGTACCAAATTGATCCTAACATGGATCATGAGTATCTTCAACAAATTTAATCATTAACATCAAATATTTATATTAAAAAAATATAAAAATTCAAGTGAAGTCACCGACCAAGAAGGAGGAGAAAGTTTCAGAGCTTGCCGTAGAGGAAAAAATAGGACTGACCAAGGTGGTGCTATGGCGGAGGAAGAGAAGAAGGGAGAAGAGAAAACTGACGATGAGGTGAGATTGTGAAATAAGGTCTGATCTCTGAATCTCTGATGGCGGCGGCAATGCTCTCTATGGTAGAGATGATGATATTTTAGAATAATAATTTTGTCTAAAACCTAATTTTAGTGCTCTATTTTTCATTACATATTTAACAAAGGTTCCCGTAGCCTTAGTTTTACATTTTAGTCAATGGATTAGAACATCATAAGTTGTCTTTTGGTTATTTTGGTGTGAAACTGAACATAACCGGAAAAATTCGGCTTGGTTTTATTCCTCAATTGGGTTAATTCAATTTGTTATACAAAAAAAATTGAAAACTAAAAAAATAAAAAATTTTAGTTCGATTTTAACCGAAGTAACCAAATGATCACCCCTATTTTCGCATGCACTATTTGAGGTAAATAGAGTATTAATTTTCAAATGAAATAAGTTCTTTATAGAAAAAGAAAATAAGTAATTTTGTTTCTAATTGGTTACTCTATGCTCGACAAATACAGCCAACTACTTGAAATTTTATTAGCTTGAGACCTCAAGCATCGATCTAGAAAAAAAAAAAATTGAAGGAACGTTAAGGTCAGTTTAGCAAAACAAAAGAGATCAATTGTGGAATAGTGATTTAAAAATTCTAAAAACATTGTCCGGTGTGCAAGATTATGTTATGTGAAGTTCAAAGGTTTTGTGATATACAAAAAAAAATCAATAAAAACTTTTGGGACTAAGTTGTCAAAAGTTGCTTAAGAATGCCAAGAAAAAATGCAGTGGTTAAATCGAACAAATTTAAAGCTCTAGGATCATTTTGAAAAGCAGACAAGAGTTGGTAGTTAAAATACCAAGAAAGTCCATGCAATATTTTTTTTAAAATATGTAAGATGGTCTTTGCATTTGAGATATAAACAACAAAAACTTCACAATTTTGCTCATTTTGTGAAAAAGGAACTCTCGTGTTTCATAAGTTCATAAGTGATGGTAACTCAGCTGCCGCCGAATTATCAACCACCAATTTTTTCCAAGTTTTGAAACAATCTACATGATTTTTGAAAAGGACAAATGCGAAAAACCCAGCCATGTTGGTACATTTTGGCAAAGAGAAATTTAATACAAAAATAAAAAGATGTGATAGAAATAAAAGGATCAGAAAAATAATAGAAGAAAAAAAAAGATTAAAAAAAAAAAAAGCAACTGTCATGTGGTATTACGATAGACCCACCATCAAAACCTTGACTTGATGTGAAGTAAAAAGATGTTTGATTTGATTTTTGAAATCAAGTCATTACAAGACAAAAAAATAAAAATAAAAACTGAAATAGTGCAATCAGAGTGCATTGGATTCGTGAATTTAAATTTTTAAAAGTACGATTTGATAACAAATTCACTCTGAATTTGTAAATTTACGTTCTGAAATTCAGTTCATTGTTTAGTGCATGAATCTTGTAACTAAGGTAGCGAGTTTTAAGAAAGAAAAAGAAATCTCCACTAATTAGTTATACGACTTGCTTCATTACCCATGTATCTGTTTTTTTTATTACAAAACATTAGAATTTAGATAAAACAGTAAAATAATCAATTAAACATTTTAAAAAGTATCATTAGAACTTGAAATTTTTATACAGCTCTCCTTGAGCTAGTCCTTAAACAACAACTTTTTTGCACATGTTTGATGATTTGTGTTTCATATTTGAAAATTGAAACTTTTCTATAAAATTTTGCAGTGTTTTCCACTTAAACACTTTATCTGTTGGAGAAAATTGAATTGGAAAGTTTTGAAATTGTTGTGAAAGATAATAATTACAAACTCCTAAAGGTATACATGGAATTATAATTTACCCATTTATTTTAGAAACTTATACTTTGACTTTGTACCCTAAAAAATAATTTTAAACTATTACTGAAAATTTTGAAGTTAGTACAACTTATATTAGAGTTTAAATTTGACGCCAACTGCTTTAACAGTGCCCACGGTTTGAGAAAGTATATATTTATGAAACAAAATAGAGCAAAATGTAATTTTATCTAAATTTCTAGTGGGTTTTCATCATTAGACCAAAAATAATTTGCTCCTCTTCTTTAAACCTTGGATTTGCCCATGCCACTAACCCTTTTTACTTATCTTTGCCTAATTTTCACTTTGTTGCCACTCTTTCTCTTCTTCTTCACTCCAGAACTGTAAAACTCATTTTCAACCTTAATAACCAATCTGCCAGACGTAACATCCCGACACTGCAACAAAAAATTGAAATGGTTACAAGTAGTTTGGTCATCACATGGTTGGGTTTTCAGTTTTTGGCAACTAAAATAATTAGGCACTATTTGGTCACCAAAACCTTGGTTGCCAAAAGCTAGCCATTGGACGATGACCAATCAAGTGACTGAAAAACGGTTACCATTTGATCATTATCTTGCGAAGGTTAAAAATGGTCAACAATTGGCAATCGATTTTTGAGTCGGTGGTGCCCCTAAGCAAAATCATCCTGATTTCAGTTAATTGTTTGTGAATGTTGATAATCCTTCAATTGATAAACGTTCGTGCAATATAATCTCCCATCCTATCCATCTTGTTTCTTAAAAGCTGGTATTGTATTCATCTTCTCTCTTAGAAGTTGGTACTAATCCCAAATCTATAAGAGAACTAATAAAGACTAGTGAATGGCTAAAAGAAAATGAAAAATTAGTTAGACAGGAGACAGGGAGGAGACTAAGAGAAAACAATTTGGTGGGAATGAATAGTAGCAAGATGAAACACAACAAAATATGAGGCATTGGAGAGGATCAATGAGGTAAAGTATAAATAGAAATGAGGAAGATATTTATAGAAGGAGATCAAGATGGACCACTGATTTATTTAGATTTGTTGACTCAAATTGTGAGGTGTGTTGATATAGATTACTGACATGAATCAATGTGGGTGACAAACTAGAAAGAGTCTTTTAAAATGTGCATGACTATATAGCGAATGATTGTCAACTAAAACATAAGGTTAGAAGGAATTATCGCTAATTCAGTTATCATTTAGTGACAAACCATTAACCAACTACCAACTAGTAACCAATAGTTGGTCATTAAATGGTCAACAAGCATCTAACCAATTTCAAGGAAGCTTTGTATTGACCAATTGGCAACCGAATTGCTGGTTACTGAAATTTCGGTCTCCATTTTCAATCGACATTTCGTATCTCTCTTGTAGGGCGAGAACTCGAGAAGTTTAGGAAGTAGGATAAAGCTCTTCTATTTCAGTTGGGTGCTTTGTTGATGCTCACTCAACGCTGTGCAATAATATTGGTGAGGAGTCGGAGATTACTTGTGCGATAGGTGGAGTCATAGGGTGAAGATGGAAGCTTGGTGTAAGTCTTGTCCTCTTATTTTTTTGTTTTCAATTTTTTGGGTTTTGCGCTATTATTAATTTTATTTTCTATGTCTCTTGGAGCTTATAACAGGGTACCGGTGATGACAAGGTTGAGCAGTGCTTGTCATTTCCAGTTAACTGATGAGCGCCCTCCAATTGTTCATACAATGACTCATGGTATAATACAGATATCTTTTTACATTTTTATTATAATTTTTTGTATTTAGACTTCACAAAAATTCTAATGTAAATTTTCTTTCTCAGGATAATAATAAATCAATGATAATAGTTGCGAACTTATTGAAAAAAAAAAAAAGGAATCTACTTCTTTAATTTTCCACCTTACGGTCATATTTGTGACCTTTGCTTTTTTTTTTTTTTTTTGTCTTTTGCTCTTTTCTTTTTCCTCTTTTTTTCATGACTTATTCAAGTACTTGTAATTTAGGCTTTTGAACTTTCTTGAAAATTCTTTTCTTTGCCTTGCAGGTTGAAGACTTGATAGGATGCTGTTGTTTTAGGCTTTTGTTTTTATTCTTGGCATCTTAGTTGAGACTAGGACTGTAAAGACAAGAAAAGGAATGAGTCTGAGTTTATGGTCCAAGATAGAATAGTTATATGTTGTATAACAATAGTTGTGTATTACTTTGTATGAAATAATATTTGTCATCTAAATATTTATCTTTTTTTTTGTCCAAATTTGTAAAATACAAGTGTAATTGAAGTCATTCAAATTTGACGACCAATCTATCGTAGTGTATTGACAATAATGACCTCAATAAAAATGAAAACACAAACACATGCAACATAATAATAATAGCAATGGCTTAAATTTTTTAGAATACAATTGGACGGACAGATTAACTACCATTGAATAGATCTGCGCTCAAAAACTGGGGTTATGGTGATGGACTTTTAGCGATTCCTTATCCATTGATGGAGCTTATACAATGGTTTTTATTACCTACAGGAACACATTTTGGTCATGAGCAAGGTCCCCTTTTAAGAAAGCAGTATTACCTTTGTTGTATTGGCTGCCATCTTACTTAACCCGGTCCGTACATTAGTTGAATTTAGATCCAAATTTTGTGAAATCATTTATGGCATTTTCCTTGTAGTGGAGCCCTTGTGTTCCACACATGTGTATCATGTTTATATCTTTTACGTGTTTTCCTATACTTATAATTAACTGTTCTCATTGTTATTTTTCCTGCCAAGATAATACACTTGTATTTGTATCAGATGCATATGTGATAAATAAGATAGTATAAAACATATATTTAGGGGTGAGTGAAATTTCAGTTATATCCAAAATAATCAAATAACTGAAAAAAATTTGATTTTTGGTTATCAACTTTAGATGTAATTTTTGTTTTTAGTTATAATAGAAAATCATTATATAAATTCAATTAGATTTTTGGTTTGCTTTAATTGAAATTTGATTAACCAAAATAACTGAAATTTTATTCTACTATTATTTATGTTAGAAATTTGGAAAGAATTATATATGTGATGAATGTTTGCTATGCATATGAATTTAATGTTTGGATTTGAAATAGCTTATAGATATTTGCTATGTTATTCAAATGTGTGGTCAGATTGAAATATGAAGTAGATATTTAATATTTGAAATGTGTATGCATAAAATTTAGTTATTTCGGTTGAAAACCGCGTAGTCAATTTTTTTTCGATTATTTCAATTTTTGTCTATAATTCAGTTATTAGTACATAAAATCAAAAATTGAATAAATTTAATTATTCAGTTTCAGTTAAAAAAATGATTAAGCATCCATACAGACATTCAAACCACCCCTTTATAGAATGATATAGAACCCTATAATCTGAATTGGCTAGACTTTTTTGATTCAAGAAAAAAATAAAAATAAAATTGGTTAGCTATTTTATTTTATTTTATTGGCACTTAGAATTTACGAGAAAAGTTATGGTGCAAAGAAAGAGAGAGAGGAGGCTCTAGCTCGACACAAGCGGGTAGAAGGAGTCAGTATCCTTTGCGCTCTGGCATTTTCCCTAACAGCGTGGAACAAATTGGTTAGCTATTAGAAACAACAATAACATCGTCGAATTTTAATTACCTTTTTTAAAGTAATATCAACTTGGTGATAGCTTACAGTGCCCGAAAAAAAAAATATATTTACATAGAGATATCTAGATAAAAAAATAATTACATCCATAGCTCCCAATCTCAATTTGTTGCATAAAAAATCCCCAATCTCATTAAAATGTTTTGGTTGTATCATTTCGTTGGCTTTAGGTGTTAATTTGGACAGAAAAATGGGAAAAATTACTGTTAACTCCTGAAAACGTTCACTTTATCTTAAAAACCTTAAAACTTTTCTATTTAATAATCCAACAATCATCTTCACGTCCACCAAACTTCTCATCCCTCTCTACCAACCATCCTCAACCACCCACTCCTCTCCAGCGCCTGCTGCCTCCTCTTCTGCCCATTGAGCACGAATCGACTTAACAGATCGTAATTGGGTAATGATTGGATCTTCTCTTCCTCCTTTGATTTTTGACTCCCAGTTGAAGATTTTCTATATAATAAATCAAGATTAGGGAAAAAAATGATACAATAATAAAAAATTAGGGGCCATGGATGCAATAATAAAAGGGTAGAACCAAACCTTTCTATTATATTAATAGGAGTGAGGAATAATAACAATTGCACATAGAATAGTGTTTAAGACCTACATGAATTTAAATTGGTTGCACTTATAACTCAATGCCATTTTATTAATATTAATAGTTCTTTTACTGTGCACCTGTGCACAATTAGACCTAGGAGCTTAACAGCGTAAAACCATTTAACACAAAATATGTTTCTTGGACCTTTTTTACCCCAGAGCAAACACCAACCCATGCGGCGCAGCAACCCACTAATGTGTTCTACTGTCTGCAGCCTCTTCACTACCTTTATCAGCCATCCAAGTTACTTGTCTATTTCTCTATTTCTTTCTTTCAAATTTTTATTAACTAATACTCCTTTTGCAGTCACCATCTTATGTTTGTCTTTTCTATTGTGATTTTTCTCTGTATTTTAGTTAATTTTTTTAAAAAATATGTAAAATTACAAGTGACTAATTAAAAATGTATTTTAATGCATTCAAATAGGGACTGATAAAAAATGTCTAAAATAATATGTAAAATTGTCAAATAACAGAATCTGAAAGTGTCTAAAGTAATAAACAAATAAATTATTATTATGAGAAAATAAAAATCTCTGAAACAATAAATAAAAGTGTCTAAGTGAATATGTATAAATGTTTGAAACAATATGTAAAAATGTCTAATGTAGATAATAAAGTATTTGAAGTAATATACAAATAATTTATATTATCATGAAAAAATAAGTATCTGAATCAATAAGTAAAAGTGTCTAAATAAAATTATAGAAGTGTTTAACCCAATATGTAAAAGTTAATACAACAATATGTAGAAAACCAATTATCTTCAAATTTTAAAGTGTCTAAAAAAATAAGTTAAAATTTCTAAATGAACATTTGAAAGTGTCTTTCTGCACCCCTATTCACACCAAATTTCGTCCTGGCACTAACTTTTGTTTAGTTCTAAGTTAGGAAAATAGTTTAGGGGGCATTTTTGTTTTCAGGGGCAATTTAGTCATTTTGGTCATTTTATAGCTTAGGAAGTTAGTAGGATTATGTGCGTTTAGATTACGTTTTCATTTTGTATTATGAATTTTTAAAAATTTAGAATGGTCATCTAGGGTAGAAATATGAATTAATTTAGTTTAGGTACTAATTTGGAGTCGTAAAGGTATTCTAAGGTCATTTTAGGCAAAAGGGAAACGTTTGGTCGGAAACAAGGGGTTTTTAGATCGTTCTAGAAAAAATTGAAAATTCTGGGCCAAATCTGTCAACTTCATAAAGTTTCAGGCAAAACCGGCAAGTTTATGAAGTTCTAGGAAAATTTGGAAAAGTTTGCAAAGTTTTGGACTCAAATGACAAATTAGGAAAATTCTGGGTGAAATTGGAAATTCGTATTAAATATGGGCCCAAATCTGCAGCTTGAGAGTTTTTCTGGACTTGGACTAGTATTTTTACCAGATAATATCCTAGGATATTTAAACTTTATCAAATTGATTTAGATGAAGCTTAACCTCTCAAAACCTGGTTAATCTCGCCTAAAGCTCCCCTGGTATAAGTATGAGTATGGGTCACTTAAGAGAAAAAGAGGAAGAAGTTTGAAACCCTAAGCTCCAACGGGAAAAGGGCTAGAACTGCAGTTTTGGTCCTTGATTTCTCTCAGGTCGCCACCAGAAACCCTAATTTTCCCCTGAGCTGCCGCTACCTTCGACGCTTTGATTGTCACTGTCCGAAAGTTTCCAGCCCCCACCTTCGGCCAAGCTCACCTCCCCTGCTTCGTCCGACCCCGTGCCGCCATCTCCGAAGGTTTCCCGCAGCTGCTTGCGCTGCTCAAAGGAGAGAAAGGGAATCGCGTTCGCTCCAAGCTTTGTCCACCGCCGCCTCATCGACGCCAAGCACCGTTTTCGTCACACCCAGAGTCGCCGTTGCTCCCTCGCCCAAGCCCAAGCTATCGTTCGCCCCTACGTCGCCGTAGAATTTAGAATCGAATAGGACCCGGCCAGAAGACCAGCGAAACCGACCCGTTTCTGCGTCTGACCCAGTCAACTTTCTTCCCTTTTTGGAAAAACTCCTCTTTAGCCCCCTTTATCTTTCATTTTGTTAATCAAGATCACTAATGTTTTTATATTTTTATATTGGTCACTGGCATCAAACTTTTATTGTTTTTTTTTTTCTTTCTTTGTTTTCCTTATTTATTTGCTTGTTTGGCCATGCATTAAATTCAACCATTAAATTCACATATCAATATAACTTATAATGTTTATTTTTTTATCTCTTTATTTATCTTTATTTTCTTTTAATTTGAGGATAGTTTGATTTTGTTTTCTTTATTCAATTCTCATAATGCATGCAAAATTGTTAATACATAAAAATAATTTGTTAGCCTAGTTACTTAATTATTTAGGTAATTAATTTTTCTCATCCTTTTCCTATAAATTAAAAAGAAATAAAATAAAGATATGTATTTTTTAAATACATAACAAATCTTCAGAGATTCATCTTTGGTTGATTTGATAAAATTTTGAGGCAAATTATTTATTTGGAACTAATTGGTCTAATAAGATTCACAGTTTAAATAAAACGCTACTTTCAAATTTTTGGTAGATTTGATAAAATCTTGAGATTTTAAGTACGTATAGGATTTCATATTCGGTTAGTCTGATAAAATTCATGGTTTATAATTAAATTAAAAAACTTATTAATTAAACATAATTAAATAAAATTCATAAAAAATCATTTTTATCAACAATTATGTAAGGAAGCAAAGATTTAGGAAAAGATAAAATCAAATCCCCCATGATACCAATTTTCGGGTGCTATAATAAGGTTATTTTAACGTAACCGACTCATGATCTTATAATCTCTTGTAAACTATAATATATCTAATCAACTTAGGCGAAACATATTAGTAGCGACTTCTAGAAACACGTAGCTACAACCCCAAATTTCCACCCACTATAAGTAGGCTGGCATAATTTTAGAGCTTGTGGCTAACCAATACACAGCCATCCCAGGTCTATATTAGCATGGCACTACAAGAATATAAAAGGACATGGGTTCTGGAATAGCAAAGATATGGTTTGGCAAAGATAGAAAATTTAAAAAAGATGGAAAAATCAGGAGGGAAAAAAATAAAGAATACAAGCAAATAAAGGAAAACATAAAGCTTGTAATCTAATAATTATAGCACACAGAAGAAGAAGAAGAAGAAGAAGAAGAAGACTAGCAGCAACAAATAAAATCAACTTATCCCAATGTTTTTAAAATTGAACCATGCTTCAAATAGTTGATATCTCCAATTTACGGTCCAACCGGTTCAACCAATTAAACCGCAAGTCCATTGTATGTTTGTATTTGCATTTTAAAAGTGTTAAGTGACTCTATTGTACACATGAAAAAATATGACTAAAATGAAAAATATACAAATAATAAAAGGACTGAACATGTATTTGCCAAGCACCATATATAACTTTTTAGTCTTTGCAAACCCTTCTTTTTTTTGCCGCCGCACAGCCACGCTTCCAGCGCCTCTCATTCGCCTTTTTCGTCTTCTTCTCACTTCTTTCTTTCTTTCTTTCTTTCCTATCTTATTCACTTCATTTTTTTTTACTTTTATCTTGTTGTCGTCACATGTTCCAATGTCTCTCTCTCTTAAATGTCTTATTCACTAAATGCAGAGATCCATGGGAAAGGATATTCAGAATTGGAATGGAAAAGGAAGAATCACCTCCATTGTCTCAAATTTTTTTTTTTCCTCCTAATAGCTAGTTTTGAGCGTTTTCTAGTTCTCAATTTTTGCCAGTTTTAACAGTTTTGGCCGGTTTTTGACCCGTTTTGACCTGAGCTCAATTGAGCCAGAACCCAAGCCGCATAGATAGACGGTTCACGGTGAAATCGATCAAACCGTTAGATTCAGCCCAATTTTAATAACATTGACTTACCCAAGACAAAAGATCACAAATAGTTGAAATAAAAAATGAGAAAACTCGACATGACACAAGGAGAAGAGAGATGATTTGACAAAAAGCAAAAATTAGATCTAAGAATGAAATAAAGTATTTCAAGAGGTGAAAACACACAAGGAGCAGAGAGAAGATTTGATAACACAAAATTCAGAGTTGAGAATTAAGGAAGATGCATCACTTCTTAAGAAAAAACTAAAAAGTTTGGTATTAAGAACTATTCACTTGCGAGCTAGAGTTATATGATCACTGAAGCCAATGACAGAGTAAGGGAGGGATAGGTAGATGTTATGGGGAAGTGGCGTTTGATACTGCATGAGCTGCCACCAATGCCATGCTCAAACTGATGCATCAGTTCAAGTTTGAACGTTGTGTCTGATGATTTGAGAAGAAAATGTAATCCAGGTTATGGGTGCAATGAAATTATCTAGAATAATAAGAGATAAATTTGTAAATTATTCACTATGTTTAATTAAACCCAAGTTCACAATAACCGTGGTATAATATTAACATAAACTTTGGGACTAGATAAGTTTATATTTGCTTCGAAATGATACCCATATGAATTCCAAACAACATACAACCCTATAATAGTTAGAAGAAAATGCTAAATGTATATACACACACGCGCACGCAAACAGACAGATTGACAAACCTGTATAAATAGAGGAGCTAGCATCATGCAATATTGCAACTTAGAACTTCAAAATTCCCTCTTGAAATTAATAATTGATCATATTGAACCAGCATGGGATTCATTTCTCGAAAAACGCCACTAGTCCATTTATTCTCAGCCCTCGTTCTCTATCTTCATTTCTTATGGAGAATCGTATCAACAAAATCAACCAAGCAGGTAGCTGTCCCGGAGCCAAAGCATCCCTTACCTTTCATCGGTCACTTCCACCTTTTCAACGCCCACGTCCCCATCTGCAAGCAGCTAGCAACTATGGCGGACAACTGCGGCCCAATCTTCTCTCTCAAGCTCGGATTCCGAAACCTTTTGGTTATAAGCAACTGGGAGATCGCGAAGGAATGTCTCACGACCCACGACAGACTCCTGGCTTCGCGGGCCAAAATCGCCGCCGGAAAACACATGTTCTACAACGATGCCATTTTGCCGCTCGCCCCGTACGGCGACTACTGGCGTCGTCTCAGGAAGATGCTCACCGTCCACCTTCTCTCCGATCACCGTCTCAAGTCTGACCCCCACGTCCGCATTGCCGAAATCGAGTCGTTTATAAAAGAACTAGGCGGTCTCTGTTCTGCAGGAAAAGACAGAGTTGTGAACCTTAGCGAGTTGCTGGAGTGCATGACTTTCAACATCAACCTGAAGATCACGGTCGGCAAGAGATTCTCCACCGCAGAGTACAGGGATCGTGACAGCGAGGCGTCGCGGTACAAGAAAGCAATACACAGGGCAGTGTACTTGAGCGGGGTTTTTGTAATGGAGGACGCCTTTCCGTGGTTGGGGTGGCTGGATTTGCAGGGTCACGTGAGGAGCATGAAAGAGGCGGCGAGCGAGGTCGACGGAATAATCGTCCGGTGGCTCGAAGAACATCTGATGAAGAGAAAAACAAGAACAGAGAACAGAGAGGTTGTTGGGAGCGATTTCATGGATTTGATGCTCTCTACGTTGCCTGAGGACACTGTTCTTGCCGGCCACACCAGAGATACGATTGTGAAGGCCACAGCTTTGGTAAAAATTGAAATTTGGCCAATTATAGTTTCTTAGATGTATTCTCAAAATTTACTTTTCTTGTTTTGAGTTGATACCCCATCCGGTGGTGTTGTGCTGCAGGTACTTACTCTTAATGGAGGAGAAAGCACTGGCGTGACTCTGACATGGATAATCTCGTTACTTGTAAACCACCCAAAGGTGCTAAAGGCGGTACAAGAAGAGATGGATGCTTTCGTCGGAAGAGACAGGTGGGTGCAAGAATCAGACATTGATGACCTCAAACTCTTGCAAGCCGTGGTGAAAGAGACTTTGCGCCTGTACCCTCCAGGCCCTATAACCGGAATCCGCGAGGCTGCCGAGTCTTGTAGGATCGGCGGGTACGAAGTCGCCAAGGGCACGCGCCTGGTCTTCAACATTTGGAAACTGCATCGCGATCCGCGTGTTTGGACGAATCCGGACGCCTTCCTGCCTGAGCGATTCCTTAGGGAGTGCGCGGATTTTGATGTGCGGGGACAGAGTTTCGAGTACCTTCCCTTCAGTTCGGGGAGAAGAGCGTGCCCCGGAATCTCGTTCGCCATGAAATTGGTTCACTTGGCGCTGGCTCGGCTGCTTCAGGGGTTTGATGTTACGAGAGTTAGTGGCGAAGTGGAAGTGGATATGGAAGAAGGACCAGGCTTGGCCCTGCCTAAGAAGACGCCGCTCCATGTTGTCTTGGCCCATCGCTTGCCCTTGGAGCTCTACAAGTGCCCTTAGGATAAGACTAATGCCAAGTATGAGGTACCACAGTATCACGTAATTAGCCATACATGTTATGGTTTGTAATAATTAATCGACAGTTTGGTGTAGGTCTGGTCAAAAAGTTTATAGTACAAAATCTGAATAAAAGATCATTTTGGGTATAGAGTTTCTATGTCCACGATTGAAGAATCCTAAAGGAGGTATGAATTGCATTGATTTAGGGACTGATGCCAAGTACGAGGTACCACAGTATCACGTAATTAGCCATACATGTTATGGTTTGTAATAATTAATCGACAGTTTGGTGTAGGTCTGGTCGAAAAGTTTATAGTACAAAATCTGAATAAAAGATCATTTTGGGTATAGAGTATGTATGTCCACAATTGAAGAATCCTAAAGGAGATATGAATTGCATTGATTTAGGGACTGACTTCAAATCAGTTGTTATGAATATTACAAGAAAGATTTGTTTGAAGGCCCTTAGTTTGTTTGCCCTTAATAGGTTGCTGTCAAACCTTAGAAAGGAGAATCTAAAACAAAGCTGCCAAGATAACTACTACACCGACATGGGCACGATTACCCAAACTCCCAATTGATTATTACAAGATTACTTGTTGGAACACAAAAATGCATCAAAAAGAGAGCTTCAGCTCAAAAATTGTATCTTTTGTGCAACCAGCCAACTTTAGATGTTTCATACTTTTTGCATAGGTGAGCTTTCCAAAAATCAAAAGTTCTAGTAGAACATAAATTTTTTAAGCTAGCTTGGCGTAAAAATTCATCTCAAAATTCATTCATTTGCCAAGAAGTCAAACTTCAATCAATGAGGCCAAAGTTGTAGAATTTCCTCCATATTTTTGCAGTATTTTCTACATATTACTGCAAATTTCCAGCAACTAGGCAGTTTGGGAGCAATACTCCCTCAACCCTTTTCAATCCTTTTCTCTGATTATGATGACACAAACTGTTGGAAAGACAAAATTTGATCAGTTCATCAAAGCATTGTTTACAATTTCAGCAGCCAGTGTCCAGCATTGTTATTGTTCTTTGTCTTCCAGCAAGAATCAATGTTCAACACCACCATTGTTGACATTCAAGCTTCAATTCCTCTTCTCTTCCCATGTCCATCTTTCTTACAAAGCAAATTGGCTGCACATAAGCATGTGCACGTGAAGGATGACAGTATTTAGTGCCAAGTCAGAGATGCTGTCGATCGCCTGTTACTTAGGACTAACGATGCACATATTTTAATAGGTTTAGGACTCAATTAGAAAAATGTTAACCTTTAGGACTTAAATAGAAAAGGTTGCCAACTTTTAGGACTCACAGTGCACTTTCTACAAATCATCTCTCAATAAGTACAGTACATACCTATTACCCATCTTGGAGACAAGGGATTGAGATTTAGCAGTCCAATTGAGTAGGCTCTGGTTTGGGTGAGTCCATGTATCCAAACTTTTTGTGAAGGTTCTTTCCTTGATTGGTTGTATTATAATCATTTCAGTCATTCAATGTGTTTGATTGATTGGAAGCAATAAAAGAAAATCATTTTTCTCTTGGACTATATCCCTCGGCAAGAACTCTTACCCTATATGTGTGCTTGATTTGTCAATTGGAATGGTTTTAGGACATTGGAATGGTTTCCTCAGTGTTCACAAATCTAAAAACCTCAACATCTTGTTGGTGAAAGGTTGGTTTATAGGTTTGCTGAGTTGAGCCTTATTTTCATGAGAATTTTACTGTCATTGATGCCTAACTAAGCTTGAAAATTGCTGATCTCAAATGTTTGTTGCTTCTCACTAAGTTTCTTATTGGAAAGAAATAAATACAAGGTTATTTTTTGACCGGCACTTTGTAGCGGGTATTTTTTTCTTAAATTTATCATTAAAATAAATATTAGTAATAAATAACAAAAAAAAATTGTCATAAACTTATGCTAATAACTTAAAATTTTACTTATTTTAGTTTTAAGTTGGGCATTTTTTATATCATGTTCTCACCATTCAAATGATTAGTTATGATCAAAACATAACACATGTACATGCTTTGAAATGATGGATATTTTTTGTGCCACTAAATAAGAATTTACTAAAAAAATTCACCCTTTATCAATTCAAATTTCAATATTTAATATTGATGAACAAAATTATTTAGAAAAATTTGCTTTCAATTTTAGCTGTTATGGATAAAAATACTTTATTAAACTTTATAACTTTTTAACTAAATAACTCATTCTACAAAACTCAATTAATAAAGATTAAAAGAAAAAGAAAAAATTGGCCAAAAATATTCTAGGACTAAGAGATGAAATGGAAAAGCTTTAGGAATTAAAATTTAATAATTGATAGTGACCAGTGTTTTGCTCTAGAATATAGTATATAAAAAAATAAAAAAAATTCAAGATCGAAGGAGTACATAGAAAGAATATAGTTAAGTAGTTATTATTTATTAAGTTTGAAACTAAAACATAACATGGTTTGAGCTTAGTGACTGAAATGGGAAATGAAAGAAATTTAGGGACTAAAATCACAGTTTAACCATAAGAAAAAAAATTAAAAGGGAATTGATACTGTTTAAAAGTAACATTGTACATGTTTAAAAATTATGGATATTTTTTTCTTGTTAACGAAGAATTAACAAAAAAAATTTTCTTATCAACTTAAATTCTAATTTTTAGTATTAGTGAGAAATTTATTTAGAAAAATTCACTTTCAATTTTAACAATTATGAACCAAATTACTTTATTAAACCATAAAGTTTTTGAATTAAATAGCTCATTCTACAAAACTCAATTATCAATAGTGAAAAGATGTGATGGAAATAAAAAAATTGTGTTTAATTTATTTTGTTTTAGAAAATTGTACATAAAAAACAACAAGAAAGTTTGGAGAGTAAGAGAGCAAGTAGAAAGAATATTAAGCAATTATTAAGTTTGGGGACCAAAACGTAAGATGAGTTGAAATTAGTGACTCAAATGGTAAAGGTTAGAAATTTTGAGACTGAAAACATATTTAACCACAGCCAAAAGTAAGAAAATTGTAATACAAGCACTCAGGACTTTATCTACTTGTGAAAATGGGACCGAACTTAAAAACAGTCAATATAATCTAGAAAAAAAAACATTGCACTATTTATGAATAGTAACCCAAAGTGGGCAATTAATATATAGTTATAATGAGGATGATATCTTAATGGATATGGGCAATTAGATAGGAATGGTTTTGCAAATTAATAGGAACATTGAGAAAAGGACAAGAGGCCAATATGTAAAATTTAAAACAGATTTAAATTGGGTAGATCTTGACTGTTAAGATATTTGATTTGGTTGGATAATTATGACATTTATTTTGAATTTTAAAATTTAAACTAATTTTTAGGAGTTATTTAATAAGAGTCATCTTTCCATACAAACACAACTCACAAACCTTTCTATCCCAAACTCAAAATCCTCACTATTCTCACCTTAATCTTTCCACCTCTATAAAAAAAGCATGACTTCGGTTTCCTAGATAATCGACATCGTTTCTTCTCCCAAAAATCAATCATGTTTGTTGGAGACAGTGATTTGATATGAAGAGGATTTGCAAAATTGGTAAAGGTGATTTAGGCGAAGTAAAAATCAATTCAAAAGAATAAGAAAATGATTAGAAGGCATGATTCATGAAAAAATATATATGGTTTGTGTTTTTTATTGTAAGGTAACTTAAGTTTATGAAAAATTAGTTTGAAATTTGAGATTTATATTGCAGATTGAATCTGTATCTGTTTGATTGGGATTTTTTTTATGTATGCATGCTTTTGGGTTTCTTATGTATGTTTTGGGTTTATAAAGAACACATATAATTATATATGTATGCTTCTGGGTTTGAAAATCTCATATATATATATGAGCACAAATATATATGTATGCTTCTAAGTTTTATATGTTTGTTTCTGTTTTTTTTTTTGTGAAGGTCATGAATATATATGTATACTTCTAGGTTTTATATTCATGTTTCTTGATTTTTTTTCTTTTTTTGTAAAGATTCACGATTTTTTTGTATGTATGTTTCTGGTTTTTTAAATGTATACTTTTTGGGTTTGTTTGAGAATTGAGTTTGAGTTTTGATAGTGTATGAAACTAGAAATTTATTATATGAAATTGAGTTACCATTGTAGTAGCACGTGCACGTGCACATGCACACACACACACACACACACACAGTAAAAAACTGGGAAACAATTGTATGAAAATGGTTATCTTTATACGAAATTGGGTTCTTTAGAAACTAGTTCTTCATATATGTATAAAACTGTATTTTTATTGTATAAAATTGAGTTGCTATTGTAAGTATCTGAGATACATATAAATATATATATGAATCTGAGATTTATTTATATGATGCTATAAACTATTTGTGTGGAACTAAGTAAATTTTTTTTAGACATAGTGTACACATACAACAATGAAACATAAGGATGCACACAACACTTCATTTGGTGAGAAAACAAATGCAACTGAAATTGTAAAGGCTAAAATCACTTTTGGTCCCTCAAACTATATTGGCTCGTTCAAAAAAGTCCCTATAGTTTTAATTTGGTGAGACCCAGTCCCCCAACTATGAACCGTGGAGCACTTGCCTTTTGACTGGCTGTCCATTACTTGACTAACCCATAAAAAAAGAGAAATTTATGTGTTTAGTAGCTTATACTTTACGATTTAACACTCCAAGCATCATCTCCAGCGTTCCTCTTTGTCTACCAAGAATCATCTTCGAAGTTTCGATTTGATGAGATGGGTCAAGAATATGAAGTAGAGTGTCGACGTCAATGGGTTTGGAAAGCTGAAGGTCAATGAGATTAAGGCTGATAAGGGAGTAGGTGGTTTCAGTGAAATAGCAAAACTGGTCGAAAAAGGTCGGCCGTTGGTAAATTTTATGGCATTAAAAAAATTAAAGCAGTTTCCAATGTATTTGCATTGGAAATTGCTTTTTAAATTTTTTTTTGAAAAAAATTGTTTTTATTTATGCAAAAAAATTATTCTTTTGAAAAGAAAAGATTAAAAATGTTTCCTAGCAAACATTACAAAAATTTGAAATAACCTAAAATTACACTAAACTAAAAAAATACCTAAATATTACAAACAAATGTTCCCCCCATAAAAAAGTGTAATTAAAAGAAACTACGATTCATGCATAATTCCAAACCATAAATAACACCCATTTTTTTTTAACAAAAGAAATCATAGACACCAATTAATAATTAATTCTGAATAAATTAAAAGAAAAACCACCATTTTGAATGCTGGAGAAATTACATTTGAATCAAAAAAATTTTAACTTCTGTTGTAGTATCATTATCATCTTAAAACATTACAACTAATATAAAACAAGTACGTGTATAATTAAATGAAACATAATAAATTGGAATGAGATCATTTTATGCAAAATCTTGAATGAGGTGATCAGGCTATAATTAATTTTTTAATACTACTAACAGAAAAAAACAAATAAACATATACATATCAATGGCCACCAGTTTGACTTACTAACTCCATACATGATCAACCAACCAACAAAGGACAGAACAAAAGTAGAATTGAATCTATTGTAAGATCTTTTTTGTTGGCTTTATCCACCAAAGTCCATTAGCATTATATCACCTGGGCTCCCTCACTCCTACAAAAATAGGGAAAGACAACCAGTAAAAACTAAGGCTCAGTTCGTTTCGGTTTAACACTGGTCTATTAACGTGTTATTACAAACCCACTTGCATTCAACATCTTTTCTACCCCTAAAATTTAGTATATTAACGGTCATGTCATTGGTCAAAATTAAATCAAAATCAAATCCCTTTTCTGCATCATCTTCTTCGGCCGGAGACAACCTAGGGAAAACGATCGAAGCAAAATCAAAGCAAACTGGAGATAATCGGAGCGAGATCACATCCAAATTGAAGTAAGATCGAAGCAAGCTACTCCAAGGAGCAAGATTGGTCAAGATCGAAGCAAGCTCCTCCAAGGAGCAAGATCACAGAAGAGTCTCCCAGTCTTTGTTTGCCCGTTTTTCCTCGCCAACGGTCACCAGAATCTCATCCACCATTCTTCTTCCCCATCACCCACCGTTCTTTCTCATTGTCACCCACCGGTCTTGCTCAGAATCTTGTCGGCCTTGCAATCTGTAGTCTGCCTCCACGCCGGCGCTGCCCCACTCTACGTCCAACTTGCTCCGCTTATGAAATTTTGTGAGGAGTTAATTGGGTTAAGATCGAAGCAAGTTGGCGATGATTGAAGCAAAATCGAAGTAAGTCGGCAATGATTGGAGCAAAATTGAAGCACGTCGGTGGCGATCGGAGAAAGTCGTCAACAATCAGAGCAAAATTGAAGCATGTTGGCGACGATCGGAGCAAAATCAAAGCACGTCGACAATGATCAGAGCAAAATCGAAGCAAGAACCAAGAAAGATCGGAGTAAACTCCTCGACGAGCAAAGATCGGGTCAAGAGCGCAAATGAGTACTGTGTTTTGGGAATTTGGGAAAAAAACAAATTGGGGTAAAAATGGAAAAGATTTTTGGGCTTTAGAGAAAATGAGTTAATAGGGTTGGATTAACTCCAACCGAACACGCTGTAAGGGAAAACTTAAAAAAGTAAATAAGAAATCTGGGTAAAGCCACACACAAATAATGCCACATAAAAACATCAGAGGGAGGCGTGTAGCAGCCATGCTCCATTTTGGAAGTGTTAAAGTCATTGCCGATTGAGGTGTTGCGCCCTTCTTCACTCCACCAACAAAAGTCTCCAAAGGAACTGGTGAAAAAAGTCATCAGAGAACCCAGAAATCAAACAAAAATGCTTATGGATTCAAAAGTTCAAACTCTAATTTACAAAAACTAGTTGTGATTTTGAAGAAACTTAGAGAAAGTTAAAGAGAAGGATGAAAAAAGTAAAACCATGTAAACAAATCAAGTTTATGGGAAAAAAAATTGAGGCTGAAACTTTGAAGCTTGATGTATGAAAAACAGTTGCATTTTTTAAAAAATGCCTTTAAAGAAAGTTAAAGAAAAGAAAACAAATAACTGGAATATCCAAGCCGATAAAAAATTTGGGCAAAAAAATTTTCTGGCCACCAAAGCCATCACCTGAAAAATCATATAATCAGCGGCAACGCCGCCTAAGCCCAAATTCCGGCAACTTAGTGAGAGAGAGAGAGAAGAAACGAGAGGAGAAGAAGAGGAAATGGCAAACACGTTGAAGTGGAAAGTTTTATACTAGAGAAGTTGGTAAAAATCCCTACTTTAGTCCCACTTTTTCTGCCATTGTTTCAAATTGGTCCCTCTGTTTGAATTTCTACTATAAAATTCACTTACCCATGGTTTAATGCGTTAATAACTTACCAACGGTCAGAGCTATTAGTAACCAATAAACTTACTTACCAATGGTCTAATGTATTGGTAATTACCAGCGATCAAACCGTTGATAATTGAGTAGCTGGAAATTTCCATCATTTTAGTAGTGTGTCTGACTCCTTTCATTACATTCATGTCCAATGTCTATTGCCTTGACCCTCTTGAGAAAACAATACTAAGGTTGCTAGGCTCTATATCCACATTACCTACACATAGTTATAAAGGGTGAGTAATTCCATGAATACTAAGTAAGGTTTAACGTACCTGCAAACAAACAAATAGGATTATATATATAAAATATAGATATAGTTATGACACTAAATCCATTCATTATTATAGCATTCTAGCAATGATCATCTCATGTTAAAGGTCCCCGTAGGCTACCTCCCTCATAGATGGTCAGCTTACAACTACTAGGTCTTAAATGTATGATCACCACGTTCAAGGTTCACATTGGAGCACCTTATCTTTAATTTCCCCCTTAGTCTTATTTATAAGAGAACTTTAAGTCTCTATCAACGTTAAGAGAACTTACATGATCCTTATTCTCTTAAGAATTATTAGCTCATAGCCAATATATTATTGGACTTGCTAGTGTTCCACTAGCATCTAATTCATTTTTTCATTTTATGTACAAGAATAAGTACATTGGCAAGCCAATTTGTGTCAGATATGGTGTAGTGCCCCCTTAGGAATCTCTAGCCTACTTGGGGCACCTTCGGCTCCATAAACTCTCCTGAGAATCCCTTAGGTTTCCCAAGGTCTTTAGGTCATATAACACCCTTTATGCACACAATTACTCCACAGTCTAGGTGTATTCCATACCAATTCCAACTGTGAGCTACCTTACCTTAATTTACTTACTCTTCTCATGCTCATTTCATGGACAATGTTGTCATTTGTACCCATGTACAAAATTTCTAGCTAACATTAACATAAATAAGTAAGAGATAATTGAATTTAACCCTTACCTTAACAATATTAAATGCAAGCATTTCATGTCTTAACCAATGTTTTGGCTGTCTCTGCTTTAGTCTCTTCTAGGGTCTTCCTATAGTAGGTTAAGTAATTATCTATAATTTATTATTTAACAATAAGACAAACCATTCCTAGGCCAAGATTAACTAATTTCCTATATTGTTTAAGTGACCAAAACCAAACCTGTAACTTGGACTCCACATATCCGGCCCTTATGTTAGTTATGACGCAATTTTTGTTTTGATTATTTGAAACTTGGTTTCTATTGTTTGTTTTACTTACACGCAACTAAAAACCATTTATTCCATCCCCAGTAGAACCAGGAATTAATAAGGGAAACAATATGGAAAATTAAACAAGAACCTAAATCTTAATCCATTCAGTCCTAATTCACTAATTCCACACTCGTGTGTTTCTTATTGTTAGTTCTTCTCTGATATTTTCCAGCAATAATAATTAAAGAGAACTATTCTCTACTTATCTCCAACCCATCCTACCCAAACAAATTAGTAAACAAAAACAAAGAAAATCAAATCGGTCTTTATCTCTCAACCTCCCAATCCGCCACCTTGTTTCTTTAAAACTTAAACTTGTTTCCCAAGCTTCCAAATGTTCGTTTCCCCTAATAAGCAAGCACTAAACAAGAGTACATCACTAGCTGCTCCTTGATTGAACCAGTAAATCATGGAAGAATACAATTAAAATATTTACCAAGCTAATTAATTCATACCTAGCTTCCTCATATATCATGTTGTTTCCTCTTCCATTTTTCCTTTGATTTTGTGGTTAAATTTAGTGGCATAAGCTAGGTTTTAGCTTGGTTGGACTTTCAGGGGGTTCGGTCATGGTGGGCAGTGACGTTTCAGTGGGCTAAATGAAGGAGAATGTGACCGGGTGAGTTAGTCACCACAGCACCGCCGCAGTACCGCACTTGCATTTGCCACGCACCTGGTACTCTATTTGTACTCTCCAGTACTTATGGGTCTTATCTGTAACACGCCATAACCTTTAGGACCAAAACTAGCATTAAGATGTGCCTTGTTTCTTCACAGCTTTAATTACACGTCCAATGCCCAGCTTTCAGGAATGTGCAACTTAGTCTCCAGATCTCTAAGGGTCACACTTAAACTACTTATGGACAATCTAGTCAATCTATAATTTCATGATGATAGCGCGGGAATCACAAAAAAACATGTTATATCAAATTTAATATTTTCTTATACTCTATCCAATTATGCAATAAAAACATGTTACTATGTGCAATGACCAAAATGCGCCTCTTAGCCCAATTTGCCTAAATGACCAATTTTATTTCTTTGCAGCTACTATGCCTTACTAAACTAAGACTCTGGCTTGTAAATAATATCCTAAGTATAATAATTACCAAAATAACCTTGTTACCTTGGTAGTCCGAGTCTCCTGTAGGAAAGGTAATCACAATCTCAATTAAATAAGACTTATCCTAACATACAAAAAGTTATCATTTTTATTCAAACTCAAATATGTAATCCTAACAGACACCCTCTCTCTCTCTTCCTAGTGACGTGAAGTGTGTGTGCTTTGGCCTTATATATTGATATTTTACCAAAATTAGAAAAATTACCCTTATAACTATACTTAGCCTGATACAATTTTATCTACATAATTTGAGCATCCAAATATCATTTATTTGAGAGGTATAATTTAATTTATAATCAAGTCATATTGTTGACTTTTTAGCAAAAAAATTTCTTGCATTATTAATTCGATCTTCATTAAAATAATCTATTCAGAAAAAGGTAAATTATTAAATCTCTAGAGATTGGCAAAAAAAATGAGAAAAATTTGTATAAAAAATAAATGACCTAAGTAAAAGTTCAGTAAATAAAAGATAGATTTTTTTCTTTATAAAAATTGTTTATTTAAAATTAAATTAAAAAATTTACTTGATCATATGAACTTTTCCAAAATTATTATATAATTTTCTTGAATTATTATTGTAATTATGTAATTAATTATTTAATTATGTAGCTAGCCATTTAGTGAATTTATTAATTCACAAGTTGGGTGTGAATAGAAGCTTTTGAATAACAGGATGCTTTTGCTAAAAGATGGGAAGTTTAGGACTAGAGTTGCACTTTTTCTTGACAGCCAACTTAGAGGGACTAACTCGTACAAATTTAAAATTTGGAGGATTAAGCCAAATTTATGCGAACTTAAGGGGCCAAGTTGTTTTAGTTGTCAAAGTCAAAGGGCCAATGATGCATTTAGGCCTAAAATATGACATAAAATACATTATTATTACACTAATATTCTAAAGATGAACAATTGGTTACTGTAGATGAACAGTAACTCAGTTTTGGGCCTAATTTAGCTTGCTTCCCAAACCAAACCCACAACGGACAAATGCCACTTCAAGTCCTTAATATTTATTTTTGTCCCCTTTGGTCTTTGTCCTTTTCCCTCTCACGATCATACATCAATTTTGGAGTTAAGGCAAAATGATGACGATGGCAGGACTAGCAAATTTGAAAGTTTGGGCGCTACTATTGCCAAAGACCAAAACTAAAAGGGCTAAAAGCATATTGTCCATTTGTCCAATTATATTAGAAAAAAGGTTCTCCATCTTTCCAAAATTTTACATTTTCATCCGCAAATTTTGAAAATTTTTAAAATATGAAGCCATCATATTATTTTGTGGCAAAGTGTGGGCAACCTTGCTTCCGCTAATCTACGCAATGATTACGAGCATGAATTGTTGGCACAACACCATGAATCTTGCTTAACACAAAATGTTGAGTTAAGTAACATCCTTTTTGGGTTTTCAAGGTGAAGGAGGTATAAGGCTGGCCAGGAAAATTGTTAGCCAAGAGAAAAATTACATTGAAAAGGTGGGGTTGCATTGTTCATAAACAGTGTTGCTATATATATTTTTTTTGCTTAATTGCTATTTTTTAGTCCTTGAGTTGTAGATCTTTCTCATTTCATTCCCTAAATTTTATTTATTTGTCTTTTTTGTGCTTTTTTCTTTGTTTATTTTTACCCTTTTGTCAATGTTAAACTTAATACTTATAATTTTTCTATTTTCTCTATTAATCCCAGACTTTACTTTGATTTTTGTGTTAATGCTTAACTATTATTTTTTCTAGGAATGTTATTTCAAGATTTTGATCGTTATCTTCTATGACAATTGTTTCTACCATAGTTCTTTCATTTCCATGGGAAAGTATTTTCTTATCAATAGTTAAATCCACTTTTAATAGCTAGAACTCTAATATTTTATTTATTTGTCCCTAAACTTTATTATTGAATGGTTATTTTATTATATTTATATTACATACTACCATAGAATGAACCGTTGCAATGCACGGGTGAAAGGGAAACTCGTTACTACTATATTCTAAATATGGAACATAATCACTGTTTAATGAACAGTAGTATGCTACAGTGTTTTTACATCTTTGCCCTTCTGTTTCATGCTTACATCTGCGGTACTTTCTCCTTTATGCCCCCATACGGCCATACCTCCTACTAATAGCACATTTTTCTTAACCAAAACCCTAGCCACCCAAAGCGAACTAGAGGCTTCGCGTGTCCTTTTCTTGTGTTGTGATCATCATCGTTCGCGAGGAAGTAAAAACACTGCATCTTCTCAGTTCCGCTCACTAGACATAGGGTTGAAACGCTCAATCGAAGGACTTAATTACAACTGCGATGGCAACGAGAATGGAGATACAGATTTTGGGCCTGAAATCAACAACAACAATCTACAACAATTATGCTTGATTCGAGGAAAAGGTATGCAATTTCTAGTAGATGCATAGAATTTTCTGTAGAATGAGCAATTTTAGGACTTTGATATTTGTTAATTTTCTAGATATGGGTGCTGGTTTTTTGGTTCTTTATTTGATTTTTGTTTGTATTTCAGAGGTTTTGGTGCTCCAACCTTGAGGTTTTTGATGGCTGCAGGATTCTAAGAATAAATCAGTAATACGCCCAAGAACCATCTAATAGAAACGAAATAGAACTAGAAAGCTGCCTGCAGCTCCATCCCATTGAGATTTTTCATATTTTTCCAGGTCGACAGCTTTTCTCCTCCCAATAAATGTGAATTTTTTGTTTGTGTTTCGGATATTTTAGTGTTTACAGATGAGTCCTTGATTTTAAGACTCATGCTTTTGGCTGTAACGTGGAATTAACCCTCACTAACCAATGGATAGTACACGTCTCATAGTCCAAGGTATATTTGCTTTGTCTACACATGAAAGATGAACATCTCAAAGAAAATGCTTTTTGCTGATTCTCATCCAGAGATATGTTTCATGTGCAATTTCATGCTTCATTAACATCTTTCTTCCCAACCTATTTGGACTCTCTCACTGTAGTTTTTCTCAGCAGTCGATGTTTCATCTAATATATCTAATGCTTGGTGGAATTCATGCTGCAGCTTGACTACACACTATAGGGATGACGATGAGATTGCTCTGTATTGGTACATCGTAGCTTATGTGTTTATCTTTTATATTTTTATGCTTTTTCTTTCTTTGCTCATTTTAATTAAATGTCGAATCCCTTTCAGGTTGATTATCTGATGCACCCCGGTGTGTCCAAATTTTTGGGATGTATGGAATATCAGCTGCATAGGCATGAATTTCATCAAAGCCTATTTTCCATGTAATTTTTTCAGTTATTATATATATATTCTTTTTGCTGCAAGATTTCTCTTTAAGTTGTTGCCTGCTTTGCAACTTAAATAATATCTATATTGAAAAAGCAGGTTCTGAAAAGGGTTTAGGTTCTTTTTTATTTTTCTGTCAATGTATATTCTGCCCCACTTTATTGTTCATACTATTTATGTTTGCCCTTTGTAGGCAATTCCATGGTCACACTACCATGACTATGCAATAGCAAGTGGTACTATGATGATGTCTTTTTTTCTTCTCTCAGTTAATTTGTTTGCATTTTCACATTAATGGGTTGCTTGAAAATCAAGAATCAACTTTTTACATGTATTTTATCTCCCTTTGTCTATTTTCATGAATTCAAAGTTTTAAGTCGATCAATCACAAAAAAAATCAAGAAATCCAAATTACAGTCAATTAATTTCTTCAAATTTCTTTTATATTAAGTTTTCCTTTGACAGGCTTAGATCCGTTTCATATACAACTCCAAGGCTTCTTTTTTGTTTTTTCTGTAAGATTGCCCTGCCAATTAATTCCTTGGAATTTGGTTTGGTTTTTATTTATTTTAATTTTTTGTTTTTGGTATTTAGTTGTTAGTTTGGTGGTCAAGATGGTGCCAAAAGATCTGAGACTAATTTAGGATTAATTGTGATTTATGGAATAAGCATTGACATTCAAACTTGAGAAGACGAAAATTTGCTCTAGGAAATCTAGGCTTTTCTGTGCATATTTGTTATTGGTTTAGATTCAAGTGGATTATATGTGCAAATTTTATATTTCATCATTGTTTTGAAATTATCATTTGTAGCAATATGTGTGGTCAAGGACTCATTGAGTACATTTGTAGTTAATGTTAGCTCCGATTGTTGGAACCAGGTAATGTAGTGGCTTATGATCAAAAGACAAAATTAGTGTTTCTCTGTTGAAAATCACTGATTTAGGCACAACATTAATAGGAGGTAGATTGTGAGCTATGTGAAGCATGTTGCTTTCTTAGTTGCATTATACCATGTGTAGAAGGCTATGAATCATAGGATATTTATAGAAGTTAAAATGAACCCTTCCAAGGACATAATTTTTTATGTATGTGTTTGTGTCTGCTAATGGCCAGCTTCAATTATTGTGTTTTCCGATTCGCTAAGTAAACTTTTAGGAATTTTAAATCTCTCTTTAATTTGCATAGTTGAATATTTTTATTGAGGTTGATCTAATGATATATTTATAATTTACCTCAAAATGTTAACTTTTATTGAACTCGCTGCAATGAGTGAGCGGCATGAACCTCATATATATTAAATTTCTTGGGATTGATTTGATACTATGAATAAGGGTAAAATTTATTGGGGGTATCTTAGCTTATTTTTTTTGTTTTAATTGGGTATCCTATCTTCAAGTTGTCTTAGCGAGGTACCTTATTTCTTATTGCGTGTTATATCTAAGTACTTTCCGTTAATTTTGGAGTTATGTTTGACGGAAAATGTTGATGTGACATAAAAAACATTAAAATAAATAATAAAATAACGCTTGTGGTCCTTATATTTAAAAAAAAAATTACAAAAATTTCCCAAAACTACTAAAATGCTTTTAAATCTTGGTGCTCCCCTGTCGATCCGTTTTCTAACGTGGATATCATCGAATCTGGACGAATTAGATCAAATCTGGTGGCAGAGCATCTCCCTTGGGCGTAGGTCTGTTCGTCGTCCCTAACCCTTCAATCGATGTTCGAGTGAATTCAGAATCATTGGATTTACGAGCGGAAATTGTCCTAGCCGGCGAAGATTGACTGAGTCATTGGTGATTTTTTGAATCATTTAAACATTTGACAAATAGAACTCAAGTAAGAAGAAAAGTTGAAATTGTTGGACTCTTATGGCAAAGCTTCGAGGATACGAGACTGAGGAGGGATCCGAGGAAGGAGAGGAAGATGGATTCGGAGAGGTGTTCAATTCGGTGGGAGATGACTTGATCGATGCGGAGGAGGAGTGAGTTAGTCTTGGGGACAAGAGAGTTAAAACGCTTGGAGAGGGAGCTAGCAGCCGATGAGAGTCTTGACATCAGAAATTCAATGAGATCGATACCTAAAAACGGGGCCCCGGGGGGGGGGGGGGGGGGAGGGCAGGGTATGGGGTGGTGATCTCTTCCTCCAATATTTTGGGTTTTTTAATAATTTTTTTAAAAATATAAGGACCACAAGTGTTATTTTATTATTTATTTTAATATCTTTTATGTCACATCAGCATTTTCCGTCAAACATAACTCTAAAATTAACAGAAAATACTTGAATAAGACACGCGATAAGAGGTAAGGCACCTCACTTGGACAGCTTGAAGGTAGGGTACCCAATTAGGATAAATAAAAAAAGCTAAAATAGTTTTAGCCTGTTTCTTCTTCTACTGGCCTTTGTTTTTGTTTTCTTTAGGGGGTTAAGTCCCTTTTTTCTTCTGGGTAAAAATTGCCCAAAACTAAAAAAGCTAAAAATTACGTAATAGATATTTTATTTGTGAATAATGATAACTTTTTACCCTTAGACTCTGAAATTGAGCACTTTTATCACTTTGTCCCAATGAAAAGAAAAAATGTTCTAAATTATTTGTTTTAACGTTTTAGACATCCTAACTTGCATGAGCTACAAGCAAAAACTCTTTTTGTGTTTAAATTCTAAAATAAATTGATTACTAATAATTTTAAAGTGCTTTTCAAGTTTTCCGAGACCTTTAAATTTGTCATAAGTTAGTTTGAATTTATAACCTTCATTAATATTTTTCTCATATAAATTTAATCTATATAAAAAATTTGTGTCTTCTTGGGGGTCTATTACTAGTGTTGACTCTTATTCTCCGAAATCAGTTCATTTATAGTTGCATAGGTTTGTGTTTCTTATAGTTTATAAATTCTGATAAATCTTATGCATGTATGAGTGAAATTTATGAATTTTACTAAGCTCAAGGTGCTTGTTTATACTAGTAAACTCCAGCATTTAAGAGTCAGTTCTTTTTAATTAAAGTCAACATAACTCAAAATAATTTATTTTTATTTTTAAATTTTTTTCATCTGGAACCTGTTTCATTTGAAAATTAATATTATGTAGATTTAATAATTAATTTGAAAGTAAATTTTCATTGTGTTAATAAATATTTAGGAATTTTCTATTTTTAGGCTTTAAAAATAAAAAATTTATAAAAATTAATAAAACCATAAAAATTATAGTTTCAATGGATTATAATACCTACGTAATATTAAGTTTTGAATAAAATTAGTTCAGAACAAAAAATATTAAAAATAAATATAATTTATTTTAGATTAAATTATTTAAGTTAAAAGGATTTGACTTGCATCGTGACGAACTCCACCATTTGACTCTTATTGTACGAAATCAATTCATTTATAGCTGCATAGATTTATGTTTCTTATAGTTTATAAATCCTGATAAATCTTATACACGTATGAGTGAAATTTAGGAATTTTACTAAGCCCAAGGTGCTTGTCTATGCTTACAAACTCTAGCATTTAAGAGTTAGTTCATTTTAATTAAAGTTAACTTAATTTAAAAAGATTTATTTTTATTTTTAAATTCTTTTTACCAAGAACTAATTTTATTTAAAAATTAATATTATGCAAATTTAATAATTTATTTGAAATTAAATTTTTATAGCATTAATAAATTTTTAGGAATTTTCTATTTTTAGACATTAAAAAGAAAAAATTTATAAAAATTAATAAGACCATGAAAATTATTTTTTTAATGGATTATAATACCTACATAATATTAAATTTTGATTAAAATTAGTTCCGAACAAAAAAAAATTAAAAATAAAAATAATTCATTTTAGAGCTAAAAGGAATTGATTTAAGTTTTTTGTTGCATCGATCCTGACGAACTCCACCATTATTCGGGCAAGTGAGCAAAAGAGTGTCTGTGCGCTGTATGTATGGTCCATTTAATTAATTGTGTGGATGTAACTCTATTTCTTGTGTTAGTTGTGACTCCATTATTTTTGTGACCAAGGGTTGTTAATTTGTCGCGTTTTCCTTTCTCGACTCGACAGTGAAGGTAGGATACTATATATATAATACCAGCTGCTTAGCTCATCACCTCACGAACCAGACGCAGAACATGAATAATTAATTATTTCATTGGTTGTTGTAGTTTTGTTTCCTTGCCATATGAATTAACAGATGGAGCTGACATTTTTTTGTAGCCGGACAAGATATGGGGACCGCGGAGAGGATTGTGGTTAAGGAGAAAGAGAATCAAGAAGATACTTATAGAAGGAGTTTTTCGTATGAAATACTAATATTTTTTTATTTAAATATTTATGTTATTTTTTGTCCAAATTTTTAAAATACAAGTATAATTAAATTGGTTCAGATTTGAGGACAAGTCTATCTTCGTGCAGCAAACATTATCAGGTATATTATATATTAGTGTATTGACAAGAATGACCTTGACACGTATGAAAACACAAACACAACCTAATGGTAGTACTATTAGCCTATAGCTTAAAGCGCAGAAATTGGAGTTACAGTGACGGACTTTTTGGCTATTCAATTCCTTATCTGCCGATAGAGCTTATACAACAGTTTTGGTTACATGTACTAACGGACTTTGGCAGTTATCAGGGTTCCTATTTAGGAAAGCAGTGTTAGCTTGTATTGCCTCCCACCTTAAGTTGCATAATTATTCTATTTTAGGTCAAAACTCCTGCTTTCACTTTTAACTGCTACTTTCGCTCGTGCTTTCAACTAAGATTATATGCATAAATTTGTATCGCACACAAGTGTATCATATGATTTTCCTATACTTGTCACTGTTATTTTCCCCGTCAAGTCAAGATTAAATGAGATGGTATTAAAACGGACGCTCAATCCATCTCTTTACAGCATTACATCTCTGACTAGCAGCAGGAGATTATAACATCAACCCTATATTAATCTCGGTTGGCTAGTCTTTTTGCTTCAATGACAAGAAAAATAAAAAACCAAATTGGTTAGCTATTGTTGAATTTTAGCAATTCCCTTTTTGAAAGTACTATGAACTTGTTGAGTTTACCGTGCAAAAAAGGATTTTTACAGAGAAATATATATCTGTGCAATAACTAGAACTAGACTTTTTTCTATTATTAAAAATGTGACGAATTACAATTGGAAATATATAGAATAGTGTTTAACACCTACATGAATTTAAATTGGTTGTGCTCGCATAAAATTGTGTACTAGATAAGCTCATATTTGCTTTGAAATGATATTCAATTGAATACAGGACAATGTATAATCCTATATTAGTGAGAGTACAATGTTGAGTTTCAAGCACGCAGCTATATATATAATGTTTACACCGTGAAACTCAATATAACTGTAGTTTACGTACCTGAGCAATATATTTTGTGACACTCTGACCAATTAACATGCTTTTGCCGTGTTTAAGACCTACATAAATATTTATCATTTAAATATTCAGGGCAACTATATATATTATTGTGTATTTTTCATATAAAATGACTGGTGAATGAGTAAAAGCACACAAGCAAAAAAATAAAATAAAAATGAAATGCAGGAAAATTTTGTACAACTATATTTATGAAACAACACCAAGAAAAAAATAAATCCTCATTCTTCGATCATTATGTTTCAATATGTGCATAATGTTAGGCTAAGAACAACTCTAGTGCTAATTAGTCATATCAACATTTTTATCTTCCAACATTTTTTAGGAAGAAAATAGTAGAACAAATTAAATCTAAAAATTATAGCAAACCTAACCAAAAGAATTATATTTAAATAGTCAGATAATTCCAGGGTGACTTAAGAATTTTTTTTTTTAAATCTTACCAAAATTATTATATTTAAGTAGTTATAAATTTTTTGCAATTAAAGCTAGAGCTAGTGTCCAAAAAAATTATTACAAGAATACAAATAACCGACGCTAACAATAAACAATGCAAGAACCATAGTGCGATGGAGGAAGAAGTAGAGGTCAAATAGTCTATTAGCAAGGTGTTAAATACTGTTACTACTAGATATAATATCCCTTAATTTCAATATATGCCACTTAATTTCAATATATTCCACATGGTATACCGTATCATATACTTTTATCATTTTCACAAAAAAATTAAAAAAATTATTTTAAGATAAATAAATTAAAAAATATTTTGCACCTTTTTATATGTATTCTAACTTTTCACATTATAATTTTTCAAATATAAATAAAAATAAATATGGAAGATGACATTTTTAATAGAAAAAATATAAAAAAATTTTGTATAGAGAGAAAAATAAATATTACTCAATAAAAAACTAATTTATTGATACATGAGAAAAATGAACAATACTCTAATAACAATAATAATAATATATTTTCTAATACCATATTAAATTTCCAAGTGGATCAAATTATCTTTCTCTTCTATAGTTGTCATATCTCTACGATGAAGTTTCATGTTATAAGAGCAAAAGAAAATGTAACCAAAAAAGTAAAAGTAAATATTTATGTTAAAATATGTGTATAGATTATATTTTACTATTTTACATATTTATATATGATATTTTAATTTAAAATGACCGAAAAAATATGTTACACATGCCCCACAAGAAATAGGAAACCGTAGAACGAACCTTATAATATTTTGTAGTATACTGTAGTATTTTGATAAAATGTACATAAAAATTGACCAATATGTGAAAGATTGCAAAATATCACGTTATACCATAGTATTTCACGTGAAATATGACACAACACAAAAATATTTGTACCACATTCCATTTACCGGTCTATATATTGTGATATACAACAATATTAAAGACCATGTCCATTACTCAGCCAATAGGAATGCATTCCAATGCTCAACACGTTGAAATCATTAAAATAATTGTAAAAATTCTTTCCTTTAATTCATACTTTGCAAGAAAATTTTAAGTTTATATGAAATTAGAACTAATCTCAAACCATATACATGTTGGTACAGTTTTTTTGTTTGAAAGAAAATTAGATACGCATTGGATTCAATCACAATGTTTAATATGTGGATAATGTCAAGCTAAGGGCAACTCCGGTGCTCAGTGATGATGATATAATTATTACCTATAAATGAAGAGATCCCCAAAATAATTGATCAAGCTTTTAACAATAAACATTGGTAGAGGCCGAAAGCACTTTAACATCAACAATTGAATTTCGAAATACCAGATAGACATAATATATTCTTGCTTTTTCTGTGACTTATCTTATACTAAATAATATAGATATCACATATCTAATTAATACATACTATGTTTAGTAGAATGAAGAACTCTTTTGGTGATGGACATGTATACACCCCATCCATCTTTATTAAAGTACTCATCTACCTTGGTATTAATTTTTACCTATAGCTAATCACTGGCACATAATTGAGATAAGTGTATATATATATATATAGATTTTTTGAAATTTGCATATATAGTTAGCTAATCACTAATTAGTTGGCGATAAAATACTTGGCATTCTCTCTCTCTCTCTCTCTCTCTCTCTCTCTCTCTCTCTCTCTCTCTCTCTCTCTCTCTTTCTCTTTTATCTATAGCTTGTCATGTAATCCTATAACTTATATGATTTAAAATTTTTACATTTTGGGTTTATATAATCTATATGATTATTGGTTCTTAAAAAGATAAATTATCAGATAATTGTTCTATTGTTTCTTGATGAGATGAAATCATTTTAGATGAGATTATATCATTTTTAAATTGTATTTACTTAATCACGAACTGATTTAAATTTAATTCTAATTTTTAATCTGTAATTCAAGTTTAAAAATAATCTAATAATTGTGGTTTTAACTGCCACTTGTCACTACCTTATTGCTTTATAGACGTAGCGGTATATTTGGTAGACTACATGTAAAATATTGTAGTTAACTTTCTAAAAATAGAAAATATGCCACGTGTTAACTCTATAATTTAATATATATATATATATATATATATATATATATATATATAATAAATGTAAAAAAGAATATTTTCTTGTATATAAACACACACAAGGTGAGTAACCTCTATAAATAGAAGAGCCATGCAACAATATTGCAACTGAGGACTTCAAAAATCCCTCTCGAAATTGATAATTGATCATACTAAACCAACATGGAATCCTTTTCTCGAAACACAGCACTAGTCTATGTCCTCGTTCTCTATCTTTATTTCTTATGGAGAATCATATCAACAAAATGTAGCAAGCAGGTGCCTGTCCCGGAGCCAAAGCAAGCCTTGCCTTTCATCGGCCACCTCTATCTTCTCAACGCCCACGTCCCCATCTGCAAGCAGCTAGCAACGATGGCCGACAACTGCGGCCCAATCTTCTCTCTCAAGCTCGGATTCCGAAACCTGCTGGTTATAAGCAACTGGGAGATCGCTAAGGAATGTCTCACGACCCACGACAGACTCCTGGCTTCGCGGGCCAAAATCGCCGCCGGAAAATACATGGGCTACAACAATGCCGTTTTGCCGCTTGCCATGTACGGCGACTACTGGCGTCGTATCAGGAAGATGCTCACCGTCCACCTTCTCTCCGACCACCGTCTGAAGTCAGACCCCCACGTCCGCATTGCGGAAATCGGGTCGTTTATAAAAGAAATAGGCGGTCTCTGTTCCGCAGGAAAAGACAGAGTTGTGAACCTTAGCGAGTTGCTGGAGCACATGACGTTCAACATCAACCTGAAGATCGCGGTCGGCAAGAGATTCTCCACCGCAGAGTACAGGGATCGTGACAGCGAGGCGTCGCGGTACAAGAAAGCAATACACAGGGCAGTGTACTTGAGCGGGGTGTTTGTAATGGAGGACGCCTTTCCGTGGTTGGGGTGGCTGGATTTGCAGGGTCACGTGAGAAGCATGAAAGAGACGGCGATCGAGGTCGACGGAATAATCGTCCGGTGGCTCGAAGAACATCTGACGAAGAGAAAAACAAAAACAGAGAACAGAGAGGTTGTTGGGAGCGATTTCATGGATTTGATGCTCTCTACGTTGCCTGAGGACACTGTTCTTGGCGGCCACACCAGAGATACGATTGTGAAGGCCACAGCTTTGGTAAAAATTGAAATTTGGCCAATTATAGTTTCTTAGATGTATTCTCGAAATTGACTTTTCTTGTTTTGAGTTGACACCCGATAGAATTAGATTGGACAGGTTTGACTGGACATGAGAGAATTGTGTGACCCAAGTTCTGGTGATAAAAGTTGGAAATTAACGGCTTCGTTATCTGGTGGTGTTGTGTTGCAGATACTTACTCTTAATGGAGGAGAGAGCACTGGCGTGACTCTGACATGGACAATCTCGTTACTTGTCAACCACCCAAAGGTGCTAAAGGCAGTACAAGAAGAGATGGATGCTTTCGTCGGAAGAGATAGATGGGTGCAAGAATCAGACATTTACGACCTCAAACTCTTGCAAGCCGTAGTGAAAGAGACTTTGCGTCTGTACCCTCCGGGCCCCGTAACCGGAATCCGCGAGGCTACCGAATCTTGTCGGATCGGCGGGTACGAAGTCGCCAAGGGCACGCGCTTAGTCTTGAACATTTGGAAACTGCATCGCGATCCGCGTGTTTGGACGAATCCGGACGCCTTCCTGCCTGAGCGATTCCTTAGGGAGTGCGCGGATTTTGATGTGCGGGGACAGAGTTTCGAGTACCTTCCCTTCAGTTCGGGGAGGAGAGCATGCCCCGGAATCTCGTTCGCAATGAATGTGGTTCACCTGACGCTGGCTCGGCTGCTTCAGGGGTTTGATGTTACGAGAGTTAGTGGCGAAGTGGAAGTGGATATGGAAGAAGGACCAGGCTTGGCCCTGCCTAAGAAGACGCCGCTCCATGTTGTCTTGGCGCCTCGCTTGCCCTTGGAGCTCTACAAGTGCCCTTAGGACAAGACTAGTGCTACTATAGTAGCACGTAATTAGCTGTACATGTTATGGTTTGTAATAATTAATCGACAGTTTGGTGTATGCCTGGTCGAAAAGTTAATAATATAAAATCTGAATAAAAGATCATCCTGGATAAAAATGAAACTCATAATAATGCCTTAGTCGTGAAAATTATGGTCGCATGTCACACCAGCAGTTAGGATATGCACTATCTCTGTATTTTTTGCTGCATCAATCTGTTATTCTAGAAACGATTTGGAAGTAATGAACAATTTGAGATGGATCCTGGCGAGCCTGGTGAACAAACCAGCCCTGTTTATGTTTCCTTCCCGAACGAGGCCGATATCCAAGGCCTTACCCTCGGTGGCTACTGGATTCCAGGAGGCCCAATAATTTGCCCATTATGAGTTGAGTTTAAACTTTTGCCTGCCGTCATAGTCATCACTAGATCCATACGAGCAACCACTATGAGGGGGCCAGTTAATTACGGCCTTGTACTTAGTCAAGAAAACATCCAAACAATTCAAGACAGGCAGGGCAGGGCCGGGCCTCACATTTATCGTGAATAGTGATCAATTCAACCACTACCCTTTACTACTTGATAAATTGACTGATTATGTCACCTTATCAATTCTTCTTGGCAGCTGCAGACAGCCAAATATCCAAAGCTATGTTTCACTTTTTCAGTTCTCTCACACTAGTATTAACACTCGTTCTGCTGCTAATTCTGCTCCCTACATACCTGTTATGTGCTCCAAATAGAGCATCTAGCCCTTCAGGTAAGGGCACTTCTCCCCCAGAACCATCCGGTGCCCTACCAATTGTGGGCCACTTGCTCCAACTCAGCGGCAAGACCACTCTCGCCAGGACCTGGGCCCAAATGGCCGACAAATACGGCCCAATCTTCACCTTCCGGTTCGCCGTCCACCGCTGCGTCATCGTCAGCACTCAAGACGCCACCAGGGAGTGTCTGACCACCCACGACAAGATCCTCGCCAGCCGCCCAACATCCAACGCCGGAGTGTACTTGGGCTACAACTTCGCCGCTTTCGGCTTTGCCCCCTACGGCGAGTTCTGGCGGCAGATGCGGAAGCTCGCCGTGCTCGAGCTCCTCTCCGCCCGCCGCCTCGATAAATTGAAGCACGTGAGAGTCTCGGAAGTCAACGAATTCGTCAAAGACTTGTATAATTCCAAGGGGGTCGTCAATATAAGCCATAAATTTGAGGTCTTGAGTTTGAATTTGATCATAAGGACGATCGCCGGGAAGAGATACTTCGTGGGTGAGGGAGGGGACGACGGCGGAGAGGCGGAGCGAGTGGGGAGGATCGTGAAGGAGTTTATGTATGTGTCCGGCGTGTTCGTGCCGTCGGATGTGATCCCGTGGCTGAGATGGATTGATTTCAAGGGGCAGGTGACGACGATGAAACGCGTAGGGGGAGAGATCGACGAGCTCGTTGGAAGTTGGGTGGAGGAACATAAACTGATGACGTCGAAAGGAGAGGCCAAAGAGGATGGTCACAAAGACTTCATTGACTTGATGCTGGCGGCGATTCAGGAGAATGAGTATGACGCGTTTGGGTACACGCGCGACACCATTATCAAAGCTACAGCGATGGTACGTTTTAAGATTTTTTATAGGGAAAAAAAACCCCTTCATTTTTTCCGGTCCAGAAGTATATACTACGAAAACTCTTATTTTTTGTGCCAAAAAAAAAATCTTTTATCTTTTTTCTTTTCCGTTGAAAAGTATTACTAGGAAAACGATTCCTAACTACTATTCCCAACGCGAATTAAAAGCTCATGACGCACGTCACGCACCATTCAAACATTATTGACTTTGTTGGCTAAAATTTATTTGCGGTTTTCTACTTTTAACGTTTATACTAAAATTGTCACTTAAATTATGTTATGATATTATAAAATTCATTACCTCTTAATGTATATTTTATCGTAATTTTTTTTATCAATTTTTTTATTATCTCAGATGAAAGTTAATAATGTAGTGATTTAAATATTGATGTGATAATTTAAAATATCATATAACATCCTCTTTTATAATAACAAATAATTATACCATTTTTAACTAAAATTGACATAAATATATAATTTTAGGGTTTTAGAACATATATTAGCATAAAGTTTACCTTCTTCCTCTAAATATTCTTTGTCTCGAGGTGTAGCCGTTATTTTAATAAGTCTTCTGGTGATGGCATCATCACATCAATTTTTTTTGCTGAGAAATTTGATTTATTTACGTAAATTTACTTCTCTTAATTCTTCTCTTTAACTTTTTCAAAAGTAGTTCTTCAAAATCACAAACAATTTTAGTAGATCAAGATTTGAACTTTTGAATCCATTAAATCCACACGAGCTTCTACACATCCCTCTGCCGCTGCCATCTTCTAAACACCCAGCCTCACAGCATGCTGCCTTTCGCCGCAGCCTTCCTATTGGCCTGGACTCCTTGACCCACCAATCCCAGGTTGATCCCCTTTCCACCAATGAGTCAATGACTTGTGGCCCTTCCTTTCTCTCTCCAAGTACGCCTTGTCAGCCTTTTGTTCCCCGCCATTGCCGCTTCCCTCCTCAACTCCTTCCTCTCCACCTCCATCACTTTCCCCCACTTCCACATCATCTCCCCCTCCGCCAACCACTACGACTCAAATGCTAGCTCGTCCTCTCCCTGCCTCACCTCCCTCGTCTCCTTCTCCTCCCCTTCCCTCTCCTCTCGCCTCTTTGTTGTAAATTTGTGTAGCAGTCGATTTGTTGGTGAGATTTGGTTGAGATTTAGGAGTGGTTCGATTTTTGCAGGGAATAGGAGGATTTGGGAAGAAGATGAATTTTAGGCTAATATATGTTTTAAATATAAAAAATTATGTGTTTGTGACAATTTTAGCCTAAAATTTTTTATATTTTCAACATAGTCATTTATTATTATAAGAGAATATTTCACATGGAGTTTTGGATTGCCACATTAACATTTAAGTTAATACATCACTAAATTCTGTGTGAGATAACGGAAGAACTAATGAAGAGATTATAATAAAATGCACATTAGGAGGTAAGAAACTTTATGATGATGCAAGGTGAGGTAAGAGATAAGTGTTAAAGTCAGGAGAGCATGACTGGATTTTATCATTGATTTGTTATTCTACCGTCCTTTGTTTCCGACTTGGGGAAAGGATTACGGGAAAAAAGGGAAAAATCTAAACGTATTCAAGGTTTTATTAGGCATTAAGATTTTTATTGGTGTAAATAACCTTATTACTGGCTTTCATATTAAAAATATGGTAACTAAAGGTATAATTACTGCTAAAACTAAATGTTGCTTCGTCTAATTAAAGTTTAAACTTTTCGTCATTATTTGCTTAATTCGGAAATTTAAATCCAGCATAAAATACATGTTAATTCTTATTGCCCGAAATTAATCAATTAATTTACTTGCATAGATATATATATATATATATATATATGTTTCTTATAGTTTATAAATCCTAATAAATCTTGTGCATGGACGAGACTCTTTCGAAAATAGGCCACCGCTGAAATATACTTGATGTAGATGTAGAGCGTAGCAACGTTATTATTATATAAGTTGTCTTCTCATTTCCCACGCAGAATCTCATTCTAGCTGGTTCAGACACCACAGCCATCACGCTGACATGGATCCTAGCGAACCTAATGAACAAACCAAAGTCGCTAGAGCTCGCACAACAAGAGCTCGACCAGAAAGTCGGTCGAGCTCGACTGGTCCAAGACTCTGATATCCCCAGCCTGCCTTACTTGCACGCCGTCATCAAAGAAACTCTACGACTCTATCCACCCGGCCCCGTTTCGGTCCCTCACGTGGCCACCCAAGACCTCACTGTCGGCGGCTACTCCGTTCCCAAAGGCACCCGCATCTTCTTCAACCTCTGGAAGCTCCACCGTGACCCGCAAGTCTGGTCCCATCCAAACGAGTTCTTGCCCGAGCGGTTCCTTGAGGATCACGCCAATGTGGATGTTCTTGGACAAAATTTTGAGCTGATTCCGTTTGGTTCGGGACGGCGATCCTGTCCGGGGATGACTTTTGCTTTGCAAGTTACTCACTTGGTGATCGCGAGGTTGCTCCAGGCTTTTGACTTGACGACGCCGTCCGGTGGGCCAGTGGATATGAGTGAAGGGCTAGGGATTACTTTGCCCAAGGCCACGGCGCTTGAGGTGGCGCTTTCCCCTCGTCTTCCTCCTCAGTTTTACGGGTTTTAAAAAAACTTTCATACAACTACTGTTATTGTTATTATATATGTGTATAACGGCTGTAACTTATATAGTGTCTTAATGTTATATATTTTATTTTTAATCTAATTTTGTCTACGCTTACTTTTGTGGTATCCAAGAACCGACTCGACCCAATAACCCGACTCATGTTTTTAGTTGACACGGGTTGGTTTTTTTAGATTCAGATTAATTTAAGTTGTAGAAAATGAAAACACATACCTAAAATTTAAATCTTATTTTAGCCAAAACATGCCTTGTTCCAATGTACATCCCTATGGAATATTACTCCATAAGTACAATGACAAATCTAGAAAAATTTTATAGTTTGGTCACCATATATTATTCCCTCCGTCTAAAATATTTTGCTCAATTTGTTTTTGGCAATTAATTTCTATTTTTTTATTTTTAATATTTTAATATATAAATAAAAAATATTTGCTTTTCTATCAAAAAATAATATGAATAAAATTAAGTCAAAATATAATAAAAAGTCAAATATATCAAAATTTCTAAGACGGGGGAGTATTAAAATCTCGATATGTACAGTAGATTTTTAAAAGGAAATATGAAATGTTAAAGTAACTCTTAGATTTCTCTAAATAAACTTTTAATTCAACTTCAATCTTAATACAAAAATTCATTTATTTACAAAACAATAATTAAAATTTTCATTTATTTTTATTTCTTTTATTATTTTGGTTGACCAATCAGCTCCTCTAATAAAATGTTGGGTCTGGGTTGAACCCAACCCAAATTTAGCCTTTTTTTTGCTCAAAACCATGGCTTGAACTTGACCTGGACTTATGAAATGCCCAAGCCGGACTAAACCAAACCCAAATTCATTGGGTTCGGAAGGCAAAATTTGGGTTGGACCAAAATTTCCCCTACACCATTAGCCTATAAATTGAAAATACAACAACAGCAAAATATGGTGTATGGATCTATTAGGAAGGAGGATAAGGGATGACAATGGAGGGTGAGTCACGCCGAGGCCAGAGGATGAGGGATGATGATGAAAGGAGGGGAAAGGTTGACGGCAATGGAAAGAGTTGAAGACGAAGGACAAAGGATGAGGAAGGGGCTAATGGCAAACAAAGGTGTCGGGATGGAGGATAGATGATGAGGAGAAGGGCCAATAGCGAAAGGAGCCTTTGGGATAGAGGACAAAGGATTTGTGAGATGAGAGACAAAAAATCATATTAAATCAGCCGTTACATTTTTATTATATAGATCATGTTTGCTAATTTTTAGAATAATTGAAAATCTATAGCATTTTTATCTAAAAAGTGCACATTTCTTCTTAAGTGTGAATAGTGTTAAAGAAGTAAGAAGTTACTTTATTTATCATCAAAAGGTTGATGTTTGATGTTTGATTTTGATAGTTTTGAAGATGTAGTTTTGAATGAATGTCGTATTAAATTTTGAGTTATGAATTTTTTAATTGAACTTAATCATTATAAACTTTCAAAATTCATGAATTTATTTGTAACATTATTTATTCTTTTATATTATTGATCGTAACTTTATACATGTTAACAACCTACCTCATCCCCCTAAGCTTATTTTCTGACTATGCCCCTGATTCGAGTTCATTAGTTCCTCCTTAAACCTAAACTAAAATGTTAGGTTCGGGTTGGAAAATTTGTGTTTTAGTAATTTCCTTTAACCCTATAAATAAAAATGGATTTTTTTCTGTAGAAATTTAAACTATATAAATATATATAATGCGGTTGATCTAGAGACCCCACTATCGTTCACATACATCCGTTGCGAACTACTGAGCATTGGGATAGACAGGGGCAAATTGCATCTGTGGCTCCTAATTTTTAATTATTGTACCATTTTAGACCCTAACCTTGATTTTGTACGTGAAAAATCCCCAACCTCATTTAAGTGTTCAATTTTGGACATTTTGAAGATGGAAAATCTTAATATGGATGAAAAACGTGATGTGGCATGCCAACATAGGTGATTTGCCATAATGGCATGTTCGCCATGTCAGAATTAGCCTGCAATTGACCACATCAGAAATTTAGGGCCTATGTTACAAAAATGAAGAAATTTAGGGCCTATATGAGGTTAGCCCAAAATCAAATGTAACAGCTCTCCAAAAAATAATCCAAAGATAATTATTGAGGTAACTTTAGTTATTTTAGTAATTTAATGTACTTAGAATATTTAATGTAAGTAAATTCTCGGTTTAATAAAGTATAGTAGCTTAAAGAGAACAAAATTGGTCATTTAAGTAAACCGGACCAAGAAGGGCATTTTAGTCATTTTATATAGTGACCCATTTTTATTTCACAGTTGGGTAGAGGATGAAAAATTATTAAATTTAAGGTATCATGGTTATTTCGTGATTCCCACTCTACCCTGGTGAAATTGTGAATTGACTAAATTGTTTGAAAATGGTTTATATGTAACCCTCAAAAGTATTAGACCTAAATTGCACGTCTATCAAAGCTGAGGACTGAGCGTGTAATTAAGGTAAAGAAGGATTCAGGCGCGGAATAATTCCGGTTTTGGTCCTAATTTTGTTGGGTGGTTCAGGATAAGTCCCCAACGTACTATTGTGTACAAAGAAGGCACCATGTGCGTGGCATGTGCAATTAAAGCCTAACACCCACTGAAAGGCTGTTAAGCAAGGTTTTGGTGCAGGTATTTAAAATACCATGAATCTTTAATGATTCTAAGTTAATGGTTAGTAATGTTATTGTACTAACTAAGTTATTTAAAATAGCTTTGACAGACATAGGCAAAGTGCATAAGGAGAAGTTAGACCTCTCATTTCTGGAGCTTCTGTGCTCAGGTAGGAGTTATCTTGATAGTCTCAGACTTTGTACATATTAGGTACTTAGGTATCAAGGAAATGCCTCTATTTTGACAAGTTTGTGCATAAACTTATTTAGTGTATATGTCTGTATATACACTGTGGTTGCTTATGGATGTACATAAGTTAAGTGATATGTGCACATAAGCTAATGCTTGGAAGTTTAAATAAATATATTTATATGACTTCGGCATGTGTTTCAAGTGTTTAATGAATGCCGAAGTTAAGCACGCAAGTATTAGCTTGGCCATTTGTAACTAAGAGTAGGAATACTAAATCCTGATTATTCTAAGATCCTGGGAACACCATATATTAGGGTAAGCAAGGAGATTTCCTCACATCAAACATATGCCCAGAATTTGACAGCCCCTCCTCCTCTTTCTTGAACGCCTCAAGTCTTTCTCGACCACCTCCAAGCTTACCCCCCAATTGATCCACATCAACGCTGAGCCCACTTGATTCACAGATGCCAGAGATGTGATCGACTAGTGATCAGACAAGTTTCAGGCAGATTCAAGATAAGAAAATTTCGTCCACTAGAGCCGGTTGGAAAGGATGAGATCGATGTCACGGCTAAAGAGGGAGACATAGGTGGAGTTTGAAGGCTAAGATCGGCCGAAATCAGGGGGGATTGACGAAGCAAACGAGAAGAGGAAGGGAGGATGAGCTGTGGATAAGGCCGAGCCGAAAGACGGCTGGGGGTTGCTGAAGGCATTGGGGGAAGGAGGATAAAGGCCCATCCAAATTCGATCCCTCGTGTTCTAGTAACTGTGGATAAGACCGTCAGTGGTTGGGGACTGGAAGCCTCTGCCAACAATGGTGAAGCCCTAGGGGTAGCAGTAATAAGTGGGGAAGTTTAGAGTTTCTTATGATGAAAGTCGTGAGATGAGAGACTAAAGATGCAGTTTTACCCATTTTTAAAAAAACAATAAGGTTTTGCTAATTGATTTATTGTGTTAGCGTGGCAAATTGTCCATGTTGGCATACCACATGACATTTCTCATCCACACTAATATTTTTCATTCACAAAAAGGTCTAAAATGAAACACTTAAATGAGGTTAAAGATTTTTCATGTATAAAATCGAGATTAAGGTTTAAAATGATACAATAATTAAAAGTTAGATGGCTGCAGACACAATTTGCCCGGATATACAGATAAATTAGAATAAAGAAAGACTACATTTATTTGTTTTCATTTCCCCCCCTCTTCCTCTCGAAGCTCTTATAATTTTTCCTATAATCTTTTTCTGCCATGATAAAAATTTGTTCCTACTCAAGAAAAAGCTACGATGATCAGCATGGAACTGTAGAGTGTATGTGAGGCTATCACATCAACAGCTTCCATAAAAAAATCTTAGTACTATGAATATAGCGTGTGGTAAGAGCCTAAAGGCAGAAGGCTTATAAATTTTAGGGATAATTATAATTTGTCCCTTAAAGTTTATGTGAAGTTACACTTTGCCCTCTTATTTCAGAAATATACACCTTACCCCCTTTATTTTTAATATAGTCCCACATCAACTTCTAAAATTACAATTTAGACATCATGGTAGTTATCTTCTAGTAATTTCAATTTGTATGGTATTTTTTTTATAGTTATTAAACATTTAAATTATCAATTTTTTCTTTCTGTATTTCTTTCAGTTTTTAAAATAGTATTCTGTAAATGTCAATTAAGTATAAAAAATACTATACATATTAAAATTACTTAAAGATGATAATTGTATAGTCTAAATTAAGATTTTTGAAATTATTGTTGGACTGTATTGAAAATGAATGAGATAAAGTGTATATTTTTAAAACAAAAGGGGGCAAAGTGTAATTTTACCTAAATCACAATAGACAAATTGTAATTAACCCTAAATTTACCCCGACATATGTATTTCACTTAGAAGAACTGAGAATAGAGGTGCTCAATTAGTTTTTTGGATTTAATTGAAATTGAGTAACCAAATTTGTTCAATTTTTGATTTTAAGTACTAATAATCAAATAAACTGAATTACAGGAAAAAACTCAAATAACTGAAAATTTTTTTTGTTATCTCAGTTTTTAATTGAAATAACCGAATTGTATACATGTACATTCCAAACCTCAAACATCCATCACATATTTCAATTTAAACACACATTCTAATCACATAACAAATATCTATAATCAATTTAAAATACAAAACATCACATACATACACATAATAAACATCCATCACATACATAATTCTTTCCAAATTTCAAAAATAAATACTAGTAAAATAAAAATTTAGTTATTTCAATTTATTAAATTTAATTAAAATAAATTGAAAACTGAATCGAATTTATATATCAATTTTTCAGTTATAAAAAAAATCAAAATTATACCTAAAAGTGATAATAGGGAACTAATTTTTTGTTTTTGCTATTTTTGATATAATTGAAATTTTGCTCATCCCTAACCGGGAACATATTACGTATGGGTGTAATTCAAATCCCCACGAATTAGAATGCTTAGATGATACTAGATTGATTGTTTCATACTATTGCTTTGAAGTGTCTAAATGGCAACGGTTTCCATACTGTCCCTTTGGTTTTCTGTCACACATGACAAGTAATGTCACTGTGAAAGAACATGTAATCCTTGTCATCTATGCTCCTAATATAGCAGTTCAATTCCATATGGAAGCTTTATCATTGAGTGCTTGGAATTGGACAATAATTAATGCTGACATTAATTTAATAATTTTTACTTCATTTTGTGATAGGCTGTCGGAAAGGTGCTGCCATCCTTGAATGGAAAGCTGACTGGAATGGCATTTCGTGTGCCCACTGTTGATGTTTCAGTTGTTGACCTGACTATAAGACTAGAGAAGGCGGCAACATATGAGGAAGTTTAAAAAGGTATCTAGTAAGGATCTTGATGGTTGGGTCTATACTTGCCAAATCTATATGCTATTTTTTTTTTTAATTGAACATACTTGGGTGATCTGCAGGGAGGCATCTAAGGGAGAACTAAAGGGAATATTGGGATACACCGATGAGGATGTGGTTTCAACCAATTTTATCGGTGACAATAGTAAACATGATATATAATGCTAGTATATCACTTGTTTTTCGCTCATGATTCGTGGAATGCAAATGTGTTCCCTTGGTTAAGCAACGAACAAGATGTGATCCTGGAAAGCATTTTAGTATATAGTTAAAATATTACAGGCTTATAATGGGGCATTGCTTTTGTTTCGCCCCTAAAGGTAATGCATTGATTAATTAACATAACTATGATTGTGCAGGTCAACTATCTTTGATGCTAAGGCTGGAATTACCTTGAACACTAACTTCCACAAGTTTGTTTCCTGGTACGACAATGAGTGGGGTTACAAGTAAAGATAATTTTTTATGATTTAGTTTTTGTTTCTGCTTCCAATTACATTGTTTGGTTCTGATTTCTTTGGCCTTGGTTATTGTTCTTGTTTTCGACAGCACTCGGGTGGTTGACTCGATTCTTCACATGTCCAAGACTCAGTAAGCATTGGTTACTTCGGTTACCTAGTGTCTTACTAAAAGCAAGTTGTGGCAATACTACAGAGTTAATATAGTCTTTGGAATTTTTACTCTTCCTGATCATAGAATAGATTTAGTCAAATATTTCTTGTTAGGCTATGTACTTTCAAACATGTTTTTGGTTATTAGGACATCTCTTGTGATAGAATTGTCAATTTATTGAGAACGAACAAAATATATATATTGATTTTTTCAATAATGTATGACTTAATCGTTAAAAGGACATTGTTCATATATTTCGTTGATGTAAATATATATTATTTGTCTCCATTTTATAATTGTCTAATTGTAGAAACACAATAATATGGTAATGTATGTAGGGGGGAGAGAGGGAGAGAGGGAGAGAGAGTCTAGCGACGGCTATAAGTCACAAAAAATGACTGGTGACTAGTGAAGACCTACTGTCACTAACTTAATTACGACTAGTCGTCGCTAATATTACAATGTTAGTGATAGTTAGTCTTTACTAACTTAGCGACGACTAGCCTTCTTTAAGTTATTAGCGAAGGCTAGTCATCACTAATTTATAATGTTAGCAACAGCTAGCCTTCACTAAACTTAGAAAAGGCCAACCGCCGCTAATTCATCAGCAACAAACCAATGCTAAGAAATTAGTGACTGTCATTTTTGTGAACATTGACCATCACTAAATAGCAACAGTAGCCGTCACTAAGTTATTAGTGGAAAATAAATTAGCCACAATAAATTTAGCGACGGCTAGTTGTCATTACAAACAATTTACTGAAAGCTAGCCGTCACTAATATCTGTCGCAAAAACTCCTTATTTTAGTAGTGGCATTAAAAAAGAAAACTTCATAAAAATTTAACAACATCATGTTACATTATTTTCAAAAGAAAAAGAAAAAGGAAGCATGGTAAACCTAAATGTTACGCTTGAGATGGAGTACACAAGACAGCATATCCTTTTGTGAGGTACTGCGGGTTAAGTATATTTATGATCCTGATCAAGCATAAAAATCAGAAAAAAGTAGGGACCCGCTGCTGGCTGCTGCTACAATTAATTTCTTTCTTCCTGCAACTACCATAAGCTAGCTCGTCTAAAATAACTCTAAACTGGCATTCTTTTCAGAAGTTGACCCTCCATGAAACTGCAACAAATTAATTAAATATATTGTTACCACAATTAACGCTTGGGGCAATGAATTAAGAAACAACACGCCAAGCGAAAGGTTAGTTCAGACTAAACTGAGTCGCTGCTAATAAATCTCAATTTAATGGGAAAATGTTAGCTAATTACCTTTTGACATAATAGTAACAAAAATCTGCCAAGATGAAGGTGTGAATAATCTCTGCAACAATTGCTATTGGGAACCAGTAGTGTCCAGCCACAACTAGATGATAATATGTCGTTCCCGTTTCATAAAGCTACACATCATTATATATATGTATATGTAGATTAAAATCAATCCAAATATGTAAGTTCCAAATTTCTCAGCAATATGAACTGCTAGCTTAATTATGATAAAAGCCAAAACTTAAAAGTCGTAATTACTAATTAACCTGGATTATCCAATGCGCACAGTCGAGGAATCTTGCCAACCCCAGTGCAAACACATAATGCCCGGTAAATGGTTCGATCATCTGATTTTTTTTTTTTTTGAACCATTAGGTAATTATTAGACTTTTTTTTGTCACTGGAATTTAAACAAATATTAATCACATCTCGATCCACTGGTCCAGACAGAAAATCAAAGTACTTATGAAATAGTAATAGAAATGAAAATCAAGAAAATATTGACCTTGGCATTTTGCATCATCCGCAGTTGAGGTAGAACTGAAACTGACTCCAAATAAATAGAAAATGCCCAGAAGAATCGAATAAGTCTTGGTATACTGAAAGCTGATGGTTGAATTAGTAAAGCAAGGATGGCGGTCGGAACCACCTGCATGCAAGCCAAATTGATTAATTAAGATTAATTAACTTAATCCCAGTAATTACATAATTCTAGTGGATTCAACTCTGATTAATTTATTACGCTATTAAACTTACTAGTATATACTTAAGTCAGTATGAACCAAGATTAATATGCAATAATTAGCTAATCAATTCTTTATTTTATCCTTAAAAATATATGTATGACATGTAATGAATGATTTTATGAGGGGGAACATTAAAAATATGTTAAAGAGTTTAAAAAAAAAAACAAAGAGTCTAGAACTCTATATAAAAATAAATGAATCATATAAATTGGGATGAAGAGAGTAATATTTTGCAATGTTATGACTACACTTCTAGTCATTTATCTAGGCGACAAAGTGTTGAGAGAATATATGTGGGAATAAATTTCCCTAAAAATATAGAGTGATCAGATGAGATTAATTTTTAATTTGCAGAATGAATGAAATAATTACGACGTAAGATCTGGGCATATTGTCCAGGTCTTTGATGTAGGAGGATTTCAATCTGAAACGCATCATGTAGACGACCCAAGAGGTTGAGCCAAGCCTTGCCAGCTCCAAAAATGTCCGAACATTATAACGTCTTCTCCAGGTCACATTCCCCAGTAATCTTGCTACTAGGAACACAACTGTTATTTCTTGATATTTCAATGAAAGTCCTGCATGCATGTGTGCAATTAATTCTTTTATTTACATAAACATATATATTTAATCCAACATTTAATAAATAAATCAATATATTCTTGAATTAAAGATCATAATCAAACGTAATAGGTTGTTAGATCTATAATTAATTAGTGTGATTAAGGATTAGTATCCTATCTATATATCCAATTGCTATGTGATTTTCAGAAAGGAAGATGATATATGAATATTGCAGTTTCCAGTCTTGAAAATCTACGACCCCTATTTATAAAAGCGAAGGCGATCAATCTGGTGTATAATTCATTCAGAAACGTGATTGTTAAATGAAACGGAAAAAATACAGACATCGGATATGAAATAAAAAAACATACCGGAACAAGTCTTCTGGGTGGCGAGTTTGTAAATGAGGACAAGAATCCCAATGGCGTGTATGGCTTCGGCGGCGATGAAGAAGTGGTACCGCCGTTTCACCGTGTACTTCAAGACGACGATGAGAGACAGAGCGAGAGCCGCGGCTAGAAATATCCTCACCTTCATTGACTTGCGCCTCACCCATCCAAACAGGACGTTAACCGGAGAGCTCCGCTTCTTCCCCATTCCTTCCGCTCTGGTAGATATATTTTTCTGGAAATTTATTACTCCAAATGATATTAAGACAAATTTAAAGAGAAGAATAAAAAAGAAGCTCGCTCGCTGGCTCCTAGATTTCTTCAATTAATTAATTGTCCGATCAGCTAGCGCCTAGCAATGCGTTATGTGAGAGAGGAGCAGGCTTTTGCCTGTTGCTGAGAGCAAAAAACGCACACACGTAGTGCTTACAAATGACGTACGTAGATCCCCATGCTCATCTACGTTTATTACTAGAGACTCTATCCACCTTGACTGTCTCTTTTCTTCTGTTTTCTTCGTCAGGGTCTCCTAAATAATTTAAAGGCAAAATGGTAAAATTTGTGGCTATAGTTTTGGTAGTGATGGAAATCAGGTGCCGTGTCAGAAAAAATAATCGGTGAGGGCAATAGATAAGTTTTTTATAACATATATATAGCTATAAACTTTAAAACCTGTGAAGTCAAGTTGAAAATCTTATTAAAGATATAACACTAAAAGTGTATTTTTTTCCAACTCACTTAAACCTGGCTTCGTTACTTTCACCTGCAAATTCTGATGTATATCACTTGGTTGTTAACATATACCAATTAACGTTAGAAGTTAAGAAAACGTATTAGCATATCTCTAAGACTTTGATCAAAATCATCTAGCTCAGGCATATAGGAATTGGCGCCTGGTTTGATTTAAATGGTCTAACTCTTTCTCTTGAAACTCTTATTATGATACAGGAGTTTGAACTATAGTCTACAATACCAAGGACTAAGATATGAACATTAATTCTGCTTTTAGTAGTTATATATGAGAGAACAGGAAGTGTTTAAGCCCGTCTTGTGCTTAGGTTAGACCACATGAATGTTTTTTAACAAATGACATCAATTAATGCAGGTTGTCGAATCAGCGTTAGATTTTCAACTAAACATATACTTATTTTCACCCATATGTCTCAAAGATTTTGAACAATTATGGCTGAATGAACCATTAAAATTTTGACATTGTCCTATATCAATTTAGCTGGAGTCATTCAAACATTTGCACATGATCACGTTGTCTAACATTTCTTCAATTGTTTAGTTGGGACAATTGTTGCATTCTTTGATTTCCATAAAAGTGTAATCATTTTCAACTTAAAATAACAATAAATTGTAAAAAATTATAAATTAGTTAAATTCTTAACAGCGAAAGCAATGTATATTCAATCCTCATAGGTCTAGCCATTTAGTTTCTCACTATCAATATATTCCATCGAATAATATAAAAAATTCCAATTCAGTTTTGTTGTCTCGTTTGCAGTCTTGTTTTTTTTTAACCTTTTTTCTCGACTTCTTTAACATGTGATGTGTGTGTTTTTTCTTTTCTTTTCTTTTCTTTTTTGTTTTTACGGTTTTACTTGGTATTTTTAAATGTATTGTTACTATTTTCATTTTTATAGCTTTATTACTATTTTTTATGTAAACTTTACTTTTTAGCCATTAATTTCATCGACATATTTCTAATTTTGCATATTTTTAGTTCCTGTAATTCTGCATATTTCAAGTAGCACATTTCTTTTATTAAAAGAAATCCACGTACACTATATTTGCTTGTAATTTACCATGTATCTTGATATTCATTTTTCTTTCTTTCCAATTTTAGGAATTGCTTAATTTAAAAAAATCCATGTATAGTACCTAAAGCTAATTAGTGTTCAATTTTTAAATAATTGTCATAAATTATGGCATATATCAAATTTATATAAAGATAATTACTAAAAAGTTTAAATTGGATTTAAAGAGTTGATAACAAATTGATATGTGAGAGTTAAAACTTAAAGTATTTGGTAATTGTCTTTCATAAATTTAGTCTGTATAATAATTTTTTATAGTTAATAAACCATTTAAATTATTATTTTTCCTCTATGTAAATTAGATTTTTCTACTAATTTAGTTTTTTTAAGGATAAGGATAGGGGCAGACCCATAATTTTTTGTTAGAGGGGGCCAACAATTAATACCTTCGAGTATTCTAATAAAATAAAAAATCTAAAATATAGAAATAACTTATTTAAATTGTACTCATAATTCCTACATGAAACTAAATTCGTCTATAATTACATTGGTATGAAACAAGCTTATTCTTTATATACACTAATAAAAAATCCTTAAAAAATTGGTATCTATTTTGTTTTAAAGTTGAGTCTTTACAATGTTTGTATCAGAAAAAACTTAGTTTGTTTTACCTAGTTAAACAAAGTTAAAAATTCCAAAATCAGTTAAAGAAATTATAAACAAAAGTTAGATTGATGCAAAATCTGTGGGTATTCTCAGTAGAGTTGAAAAATTTCTAAGTTCACTTCAACTTCAAGCTCTTCATTAAAGATTAGAATTGCAGTGATGCTACTACTCAAATTGGACTAAGCAACCAAATTTTGACTTTTGTAAAAAGGCAAAAAGGATTAGGGTTGTTCATTTTAAGTTGCATTTACTATAATAATTTAAGTCAAAAGAACTAGTTCTAGTCAACAATAGGCACTTTGCATAAGAGAGAGAAGTAGATATGGAGCCAAATATACAAAATTGCTTAAAAGGACTCATAGATAAAAATCCCTTGCATCTTTATAAAGACTAAAAAAATACTATTATACATATTTCTTGGATTCAGGGAGGCGAGGCCTTCACTGGCCCCTCCCTAATTCTACCCATGGATAAGGACTAATATGTAATGGATTATAAAGGTTTTGGACCAATACACAATGAAATGGAGGTTGAGAACTAATTTACAATGAGAATTAAAAATTTAGGATTTTTTATGTAATTTGCTGAAAATAGATGGAGAAGGACATGCATTAATTCTAGTTTCGAATTTTCCCCATTTTCCTCCTCAATTTCTTATAATTATAATCACCTATTTTCTTGTCATTATAGAACTTTGCTCCCACTTAAGAAGGAGCCATAGTGGCAAGTATAGGACCTTGCAAGAATGGAAGACTACCACAAGGTCCACAACAACATCTTTCATCCATGTTAAAGAATATACACAGTAAGAGTCCAAAGACTTTATGAGAATAAGGTCAAGGTAAGAGATCATCTTAGGACAATCATTAATAAAAGTTAAGGGACAAGGAATGGATTTTAGTATACACAAATTTTATGGTGCCTACGCATTGCGGCAGTTCAATCTGTATTAACATTAAATATAAATATAAATAGTAATAATCATTGAGAAAGGAAAAAAAAGTTTCATAAAAATAAGAAAAAAAAAAGTAAGAATCGAGGTAAAAAAAAAAAGTCAATGTAAAGTTTTGGGGCAAAAAGAACTAACAAAAAGATTGTAAGTATCACCGGATGAATTTCAGTGGTTAAAATTTTCTTTTAGAAGAGAGAAATAATATGAAAAAGTTGATAAAATAAAACAAAGAGTTAGATTTCAGTGACAAAAAATGAGGTTTAATGATTGACATAAAAAAATAAAAAAAAATTGTCTTCAGACCAAGAGAACAAATATAAAGATTTTAGGAATTAAAGACTTAATCATCAACTTAATAAAGAAAAAAATAAATCAAAACATTAACTAAGAAAAATTAGCTCAAACCATATAAAAAAAATAGACAACTCTTATATAGTGATTAAAGTTTTTGTTTTAAAAAATAATAATAATAAAAAGCAACAAAAAAGGTTGAACGAAGTTATTATGGTTGATTAGAAAAAGAAAAGAAACACAAAATGGTTTCCAAAATTTTGCTTTAGCAGACAATAAATAAAAAAGAACAAAAAAATTAGTGGCTAAAAGAACAAATGGAAAAACCCTAGTTATTAAGTTTTAGGATTAAAATGACGAACGAACAGAAATCAAGGACTACAATGGCAAAATGTATAAATTCATGTACTAAAAAATGCTTTTGATAAAAAAGAAACATGAAACAGATTGAAATTGTTAAAAATAACATCACATGCCCTCAAGAAAATAATTTCTATGTGAAAAAAAGATCAAGTTTAAAAAAAAATCAATCACATAAAAAAAAAACAATAAAACACAAAAGCAAAAAAAAGAACATAATGTTCGTACACAGTAATTTTTATTATATATGAATAGTAAAAAACACATCCTATTTTAGAATATGTTGAAGTTTTGATGACCACACTTTGTAGTTGGTATTTTTTTCAATAAATTTAGCATGAAAATAATTTTTAATAATAAGAAATTAAAATTTATCACCAATAGATTCATATTAATCAATTGAAATTTTGGTTTTTTTCAATTTTTGACTTTGGCTCTATTTATATTATATTCTTATCATCAAAATGATTAGTTATGATTGAAATATAATACTCTACAATAAAATATTGTATGTGTTTCGAAACGATACATATTTCTTATGTTATCAAAAATAATTTACTAAAATTTTTCATGCCTTATTAACTCAAAATCTAATTTTTAATATCAATGAAAAATTTATCTAGAAAAATTAACTTTCAATTTCAACAATAATGGACTAAATTATTTTAGTAAACCATAGACCTTAAAGTATATCATTAGTGCTACAAAACTTAATCATCAATAATAAAAAAAAGACTGAAAAATGAATGTATTTAATTTATGTCAATCAATTAATGGTTTAACTATTAACTTAATAAAGATAAAAAGAAAAAAAATTGACTAAAGTCGAATAAACCATAACCATTGTCAAAAGTTGGTAAACTATAATGATTAAGGTTTCATTTCAGAAAACAATAATAAAGAAAGATAACAAAAAAAGTTTAGACCAAGCCAAAAAAAAATAGAAAACTTTAGGTATTAAGGATTTAATAATTTTCTTAATAAATTTAAAAAATGATTCTAAAATTAATAATATAGGATAACATTGCACAATACACATGCAATAAATTTTTCTGAAATTTTACATATTAATGAATCAGTGGTAAAATAGAATATTTTAAGAATCAAGCACCTATACATAATACAAATTATGCACTATTTTAACTAATCAAGACTCAGAATTAAACTCATGTAAAGTGCCTGTACATTATATAAATTGTGCATATGTTTCAATTCATCAAAACTTTAGATCTAATCTATCTAACTAAACCTTTGGATAAAATCACATAAAAGAAAAAGCTTTTGGTATTTAATATAGTTAATGAATGCATGTCTCTCATTTTTATTTAAGAATCTATCATTTTAAATTCAAGCAAACCATATTTTATTTTTCTCTAAAAGTTTCCAACAGATTGAAAAAGTTGGGGACTATTACGGCAGAATTGTTATATTAAGGACTAAAAGGGGGATTTGGCCATTCAACCTTTGAATTAGGGTTGCCATAAATTGGACAAATGTACTTTCAGTTCCTGTATTGTTGGCTCTGGAAAGTAGTGGCCCCATTGTTATTATCTGGCGATCTTACCACTATGAAAGCAACAGTCTTCACCTATCTCGCAACAGATGGTGAAAGTTGGGGATCATTCTAACAGACATGAAATACTCAAGGACTAAAATAGAGGTTTTACCATAAAACAGGAAAAAGCGAAAAAAAAACAGCAAAGGGGTACTGTTGGTGAACAGTAAATTGTTTTTTTTTATATTCTGCTCATAAAAGTTTGAGCACACTTCTTATTTTAATGATGTGATAAATTAACCTAGTTTTCCAAACTTGGGAAGACTCGTGTATTAAAATAAAAAAAAATCTTATTTTAGATATTTCCACTTAAATAATGAGTTCTTCTAATTTTAAAAAATAAAAATTTTCACATTTTTTAAAATAAGTTATAACTCAAAATTTGTTATATAAAAATTAGAAAAAAAATATGAACTAAACGTTACCTTAATGTTGGCAATTCTGACATCATTCACTGGTCAACATAGAAAAAGTACTAAAGTTCTCATTATCTATTCAATTTGACAAAATAAAGCTCTTAATTAGTTTAAAGAAATGCAAATAAGCTACGTACCTCCAAGTTCACGAGTCGAGTTTGCATCTAAGTTTTCGTTTGTGAATGGGGAAAAGACAAAAGAAAAAAAAATTTTAGTTTATGTTCTTCATACGACAACAACATCACCTCTGGTTTGAGGTTTGCTATTAATTTCTCATTAATGATTGGTGACCAGCGCCAATTGAACCGATTGGACCCAGTTTTGGTTCTTGATACTGACTTTATATGATCGGAGATTGACAACCGAGATACAGATATATACCATAGGCTTTCCTAATTATTGCCACATAACTACGGCAGGTGGTCGTAGCCAAAAACAGCACAACTCTGTTCTCGATTTCTAACGAAAACACCTCCTCTGCTTTTAGATTCTTACTTCAAATTCTCTGTTTGAAAAAGAAAAGAAGTGTTTGGAAAATGGGGAAGAAAAGAGTTTCACCGATAAGCGTCGTTCTGCTCGAGTTCGATTCTATGAAGAGAAAATCGTTGGAGGTGAAGGTTCTTTTTGGGGCGGCGATTTCAGTGCCCTGTTTGGTCCTCAAGTGTTTGGTGAAAGATCACAACCAATATTTCTTCATTGCCTCTGAAGCAATCCACGCTCTAGGGATTCTTGTCTTGATCTACAAACTCGCTTCTCAAAAAAGTTGTTCTGGTATATATATGCATGCGTTTGAGTTGAGACCATTAATCACCTTCATTTAGTGGTTGGGAATTAATCTACCATCGATCATTAGATAGTTTTTACTGGAGTGCGTATTTGATGACAATAATCACCCATGAGTTTAATTCGCTTCCATTCATTTGTTTCAGGGCTTTCTCTCTAAGTCCCAAGAGAAAACAGAAATGTTCTTAACGGTAAGATTGGCTTGCAGTGTGATGTTGGAAGGTGATATCCTCACAGTGCTGGATTTTGCAGCACTTGTTTTAACAGTCTGCTGGGTTATTTACATGATCAGCTTCAAATTGAATTCCACCTACCTCAAGGAGCTAGACGACATGCCTTTGCAGCTATACGGTAATTTATTACTCTCTACTTTTATTGCGTTAATGAAGATGGCTTTTAGCAGTGAATTGATACCCTCAATTTCATACCAAATGTCACGTCACGTACGTAGATGGAAGAAGTTTCATCCTACTCCTACATGGTTGGAATTTGGAGGAAAATAGTGTCCATAATTAACTGTACCGTAGCGTCTTTTCTTTCTTTCATGCAGGTGGTGCCTTCCGCTGCACTTGCGTTGCTAATTCATCCGCATCACCCAGCTTTTGTGATGGGTCAACTGTTGTGCTCCTTTTGCGTTTATCTGGAATCAGTTTCAGTGCTGCCTCAGTTGCGGATGATGCAAAATGCCAAAGTCATCTACCCAAGCTTTATAATCTCTTCTAGTTTGGAATTTCCTCTCTTTTTTTCCCTACACCCTGACCCTATGCGTCACGAAAAATCATTCCTGAGGCTGTAGCTAATTTGCAAAGTAAAACAACATGTTTCAGATCATCGAAACATTCACCGGCCATTATGTGTTTGCACTCGGCATTGCAAGATTCCTTTCCTGCACACATTGGCTTATCCAGGTATTTACTTATCATACTGCCATTAATTTGCTGGTTTTTATTTTCTTGTTTTTTGTTGGGTGGAAAAGGATGAGTAATGAATGAGATTAGTGTTTGGTTGCAGCTGGCTTTTGGAATGAATATATTCATTAGAAATAAATAAATAGAACACACCAGAAGAAAAACAACATATCAAAATATCAAATCCCTTATTATATAGTATAAGATATGTTTACATGTTTGCATTCGGCCCAACTAGAAAAAAAAAACCGCTATAAAATTGTTTAATTAAAGAATTAATACCACATGAAAAATAATATTAAATTTACACTTGAATAATATTTTTTTTATGGAGAAACTAATTTTTTAGAATTTTTTTCATTACTCAAAAATATTTACAGGGATGTGGGCAGTATGCCTAAGGTTCAGATTTGGGTGGGCACCGTGGCGCGCTTGATGTCCAAGTCTAACCACTTGGCCAAGCCGTTGTCGACTTCATTCTGTTGTTGATATTTGATAATATACATTATAACACAAATTCTTATAAAATCGCCTTTTGATATGTCTATGAATTAATGTAAACAACCTTTAGAAAATATGAGGTATGGAAGACCCGCTCGTTGCGGCAATCATATAATGTTACAATATTAAATAAAATAATAATGAAGAAAAATAATAAAAATAATTTGGGAACCAAGAGAGAAAATGTAAAAATTTTAAACAATAAGAGTTTAACAATTGACTTAGGAAAAGTTAAAAAAAATCTTATTTCACTAAAAAAATAAATAAACCATGGTGACCGATATTTTAGTTTAGAAAATAAAACATAAAAAAAAAAGAACCAAGAGATTAAACAAAAATACTATAATTTATTAAACTCAGGGTCTAATATCAGAAACGAAAACAATATACAGATTGGAAACGTATTTCACAAAAAAGAAAAGTGAAAATAGGAGAATAGCAAGATAAACCCTCGAAAAGATATTTTCATTTGAAAATTTCACCAACCTTCCAAAAGAAACAACCCAACCCAACATAAAAAAAAAAAAGGAAATAACAAGCAATAGAGCGGGTCACAACCCAGCCCAACACCGAATGACAAAAGCAGAAAGAAACTATAATTTACTATAGATAAAACGGTGGTTAGAATATAGAGAGTTTTTCAGGCACACTTTGTATCAAACATTTTTTTTTATATAAATTTGACATTAAAACAAATGTCAATAATAAATAATTAAAAATTCTCATTCATAAATGGATGTTAATCAATTAACTTTGCTTCATTTTAATTTTGGGTTGGGTTTTCTTTATGTTATGTTCTTATTATTAAAATGATTAATTATGATCAAAACATAATTCTATAAAACATAACACTACATGTGCTTCGAAATGATAAATATTTTTTGTCATAAAAAAATAATTCACTAAAAAGTTTCATCTCTTATTAATTTAAATTTCAATTTTTAATATCGATAAGAAATTTATTTAGTAAAATTTACTAAAAAACTTTAGAGTTTAATAAAGTAATTTGATCCATCGATCCATAATTATTAAAATTGAAAATGAATATGAAACATAACATTGTACATGTTTTGAAATGATGGATAAAATTTTTCATTAAAAATTAATTCACTAAACAATTTTATCTCCTATTAACTGAAATTTTAATTTTTAATATTATTTATAAATTTATTTAGAAAAATCCATCTTCAATTTATTTATCTTTTTTTAACCTTTATTAAGTTAATTATTAAAACCTTAATGTCAAAAGTTATTTCTTCAAGCTAAAAAAATAAACCATGATTCCAAGATTTTGCTTTAGAAGACAATAAATAAAAAAATAACAAAAAAATTAAAGATAAAGAGAACAAATTATGCTCACCAATGTCTTTCCTTAGAAAATAGTACATAAAACAACAACAAAAAAAAAGCTTGGGATGAAGAGAGCAAATAGAAGAGGTAGATTAATAGTTATAAAATTTGGGACCAAAATATAACACTGATGTAAATTCGAGCCTAAAATGGAAGTATTAGAAAGTTAGGGACTGAAACCATGTTTTCACTGAAACAACACATGAAACAGATTGAAAGCGTAAAATTGCATCACAGATCCTCAAGAAATTCATCGCCTTCGAAAAAGAGGATCAAACTCTAAAAAAAGCAAATCATATCCGAAAAAACAAAAAAAATGACGAACGCAAAAAAAAAAAAGAAAAAAACCACTGATAAGGGGCAAAACAGTAAAGGCACTATTTTTTACTATTCATTTAAACAATACCTGAACATGGGGTTTAGCATATAGTATAATGAGATTTATTTTTTCATCTAAAATTTTGTAATCAAAGTTAGAATAAAGAATGACATAACTCAATTTTATATTCAAATTGGAATTAATATCATAATGATTTAAGTGGTTGACCGAGATCCTTAGAGACATTCAACTATCTATGATCAAAGACATGGTTAGAGACCCCCCGAGATTGTGTTATTGGAAAGACTCTCCAATACTTAAGACAATAAGAGGCTATAAGAGGTGATAAGACATTAGAAGATAATAATAAAACATTATGCGTACTCAGTTCTTTTTAAAGAGCTACCTTGTATAGACCTTGTCATGCTGCAAACAACCGGTGAAAGGGAGATGATATGACTCAACAATTAAATTCATAAAAATGAAAAGTATATGAAAACTGATTTAATATTTAACTTAGTAAAAGAATCAACGAGAGTAAAGAAAAATGGTGAGCCGATAGTCCATCATCGTGATGATCGAATGGAGCTGTCAAAATGTAGTGGGACTTCTTGAATTACAATAGAAAGCCCGTAATACGTTACTCTAGTCAGTCCATTACAATAATTGGCCCATGTAATAAATTGCTCTCTCTCTATATTTTTTTGGCCTAATCACCCTAGGGCCCCCTTAACTTGGATGATTCGTACAGGTTAGTCCCTTAACTTAAACTTACTCTCTATTAGTCCTCTAATTTTTCAACTTATCATAAGTTAATCTAGCCACCTAATTTTGTTGTGTTATTACCTATTTTGAATGTTAAGCAGCATTGGGGACTGAAATGAACGACAAGAGAAATAACATGGATTTCTAAAACATTTTTTCTATGGGATGTATTTTTGTTTTTTTATTTTTTTTAAACAAAGAGAGCTTTTTTCCTTAAAATGTGTACTTGTTTTAATTTTCCAAAAATTGAATATGTAATTGTTCATCAGTACTAGTTAATTGCTTGTCAAAAAAATTGAAATATATAATTCAGGCAATTTGTTCTTGTTATTATTTTTTACAGTAATAATAATACTAATATAATAACAAGTATAAATATGCATTCGGTCAAAATTATAATTAATTAATAGAAATATATTTAATGATATTCAATTTATTAAATGTAATCATGACATATCTCAAAACCAATCAATAATTTCTTTTTGGACCTAAAAAATTATAATTATTAACTATTGATATGAATGGTGTATATAATTATATAAAATAGATATTACTCCCTATATCTTGATTGTTTTCACCTTTTGTAAATACTACTTAAATTAAGAAAGATGAAAAAAATTATGTGTTTTTTCACTTTTTTCTTGTATTTTTGTATGAAAATTAAAACAGATGGAAAAAAATTGAAATGATAATTTAGTGGCAATATGAAAACACTCCCTCCATCCCAATTATTTCATAAACTCTTTTTGTTAACTAATTTATGGCGTAGAAAGAGAATTGGTTGAATTTTAGATTTATAGTGAATTATGATATGTATATATATTTAGCTTGGATTAAAAATAATAAAGGAAATTACATAATTTCGTATAAAAGGCTTATATTTAATGCTTTTAATTTTTCCCCCTTTAGCTTGGATTAAAAAAAAGGATCAATTGAAATAAAAAAAAAATCATCAGTTAGACCTACTAGAATTTTTTTTGCTAAATATTGCACTAATCCTTGTTATTTTTCTTATTTTTTATTTTAGTCCCCAATGTTCCTACACATTCCAAAAAGAGTGATGGAGTTATGATTATATGAGCTAATTGGACTAACTTCTAATGAGCTACAAAGTTAGAGGGCTAACATTGGCTAAATTGCAAGTTAAATGATCAACATAAAATGAGTTCGAGTTGAGGGATTAACTCATTTGAGTTAACCAAGTAAAAGGACCCCCTGGGTGATTAGGCCATTTTTTTGTCCCTTTTGTACTTTTATGGTGCGAAGCGAGTGCCAAAAAAATTTCTAAAATATTTTATTGGAAAAAAATTAAATATTCTTTAATTTTTGTTGTCTGATTTTTTTTTAGAAAAAGTATACTCCCTCCGTCCCGAAACATTTAAACCATTTCGTTTCACACACAAACCAAGAAAAATATACTGTTTCCCCTAATTTTCCAACACTGCCCTCTGTCTTCTATCTTGTCTTGCTGGTCCTCATCCTCTATCGTCAATCTCGTTCTCTATCGTCAATCGTCATGTCCTCGATTGCCGATTGCCTTCGTCGTTGTTCCATTGTCGATTTCGCCAATTGTCTCCTCGATTGTGGCTTCCATCTTTGTCTCTTATCTCCGGCTTCTGTCTATGCCTTCAGCCTCCGTCTCTGTTTTTAGCTTCTGTCTACGCCTTCAGCCTCCAACTCCATTTTCAGCTTTCGTCTTCGTCTTCCATCTACATCTTCGATCATTATCTCTATAACTATCATTTGTGATGATCTTGCCAACGAGAAGGATCTAAGGCCGGCAAACAGTGTAACGATTACCTCAATTGAAGATCCTTCCTCCGATTCACCTTAATCGGAGATCCTTTATTCAATTCACTTCGATCAGAGATCCTTCCTCCAATGTGTTGCCTACGTCGCCTCCAGCATTAGTTTCGCTTACAGCCACGGATCAAACAATTAAATAGATTTAAGATCATTCCACAAGTGGCTCAACGAAGATTATTCTGGCAGTGGCTCAACTAATATCGAAGAAGTAGAGAGGTTAAGAGTGTAACCAAGTTGCTAGACAAGATTTGCAACAAGGGCAGACGAACAAAATAGAGAGCATTAACAATGATATAATGGTAAAGTTGCATGTTAAAATTTACTGAAAAAGGAAATGTTGCAAATAAATTAGGACAACCTAAAATGAAAAATATTGCAAAGAAACTAGGATGTAGGGAGTAGATAATAAATAGTTTTTAAAAAAAATAAATATTTTAAAAAAAAATTATTTAAATAATTATTAAGTAGATAAAGTGGTAATTTTTAAATTACATATACTTTGAATAAAAAAATAAAGAATTTTTATATTGGAGAAGAACAAGATCATCAATTCATCATTAGGAATAGTAACAGAAATAATCATCAAATTGTTTGGAGAAATCCAGGTATAAAAACAAACCCCTCACTGACCCTTTCTCTCTTCCCCCTCCATTATCGCGCTCCACCAAAACCCTAGAAAGCGCCAAGCTACCGAAGGAGAGGTGAGAGGCCCTCAAACAGCAAAACCGATCCGGCCACCAAAATCTTTGGATCGAATCACTATCTCTCACCTCTCTTCTCGATCCACCCTAGCACTTCCTACGGTAACAATTTTCTCTTTAAGTTTCCGTCTTTTCTTTGATTTGATTTATTCATCAGATTCTTGTTTCACTTCTGGCTTCGATCGTCGCTGCATTTTGGGCATCTGTCTCCGTAACTTGATTGACCTTGTTATGTTTCTGACCAATTCGGTGTATTTTCAAGGGAAAAATAGAAGTGCTTGTTCAAACTTTTGTAGTCAATGAATTTTGATCTGGCGGCTGATTTCTGTGGAGATCTTTGAGATTCTTGCTTTTTATGCTCACATTATGGCGTAAATTGTGCCCACAAGTAACGTTGGTTATGGCATTTATATATGCGTAGGCTTAGTGATGGTTGATTCCTTCTCAGTTGGAAGAGCTAGATCTTTCATATCAGAGCAACTGTATTTATTTGGATTAGTAATATGTGTTATTGTGGGTTAGTAATTTTTGTCACTGCTTGTCTTTGCAGACTTTGATTTGTGATGGCATCTGAAGTGCAGCAAGCCCCTGCTGCAATTCCCACCCCTACAGCAGATGTTGTAAGTATCTATTTTAGAGTTCTTGATACATGAGATTAGCAGCTTCTTTGTTTTTATGCTTCCTGGTGGGATCCGTTCGGATGATATGTTGATGAGATCTCTGCTAAGTCATTCGTAATCTGTGATGACTTGTGAATTTAGGTCGGTAATGCCTTTGTTCATCAGTACTACCATATCCTGCATCAGTCCCCAGACCTTGTACATCGATTTTACCAGGATGTTAGCAAACTTGGTCGCCCAGAAGGGAATGGTATCATGAGTACCACAACAACCATGCAAGTTAGCTCTCTCTCTCTCTCTCTCTCTCTCTCTCTCTCTCTCTCTCTCTCTCTCTCTCTCTCTCTCTCTCTCTCTCATGTGCATACCTGCACATGCAAAACTGTTGGTGTTGGAATGTGATTGGGTTAGTTGATCTCTAATTACATATTTGATCAGCAACAGTTTTTGTCAAAAAAAATTTCTCCTCTCATTCCGAATAAGCCCGGATGATCTCTTTTTCTGGTTGTCAAGGAGGTTGTATCCCAGCATAATGAAATGCTAATGATTCCATATAAATATGCATTGGTTTGGCAGGCTATTAACGAGAAGATACTTTCACTTGCTTATGGAGACTTTAAAGCGGAGATAACAACAGTTGATGCACAGGATTCTCATAATGGAGGTGTCCTTGTTCTTGTGACTGGTTATCTGACTGGAAAGGACAACATCAAGCGGAAATTTACACAGAGCTTTTTCTTAGCTCCTCAAGACAAGGGCTACTTTGTTTTAAATGATGTATTCAGATACGTTGATGAGTCATATTACCAAAATGTGAACCAAGAGCCCGTTGGTTATGTTGAAGCACCCCATGAACCTGTGCACGGTAATCAGAATATCAGGTTCCCTTAAAGTGTCTCTGCTTTGTTCTTTTGTTAACCCTGCAGATGGTTTTTCTTTACAGAACACTCTCAAATGCAAGAGAATAATGTTCCTGAGCAGCCAGTGGCTTCAGTCGAGGAAGTAAATGGGACAGAAACCCATAATCCTACTGAGAATGGAGATGTTCCTATTGAAGAGGAGGAAACACCAGTTCCTGAAGTTGTTGATGAAATTCCAGATGAATTGCAGGTAGTTGCTGAAACGGACTCCAAAGTTGAAGATGAGCCTAAAAAATCTTATGCATACATAGTGAGTATATATTTTCCGTCAGCCTTTATGCTTTTCAATTGACACTGAACCTTGCTGAATCAAACACTACATAGAGTTTTGATTGGTGGCTCCATTAAATACTATTGACACTCTTTAACTTTATAATTAAGGTGAAGGTCATGAAGGACACTCCTTTGGCTGTTTCTCATTCCCCTGTTAGATCTTCGGTCAAGGCCCATGAACAACAGGTCAGTGCCGCAGTCCCTGCAGCTACCCCTACTGCTTCAGTATCAGACACACAGGTCTCCAGCCCACCTGTTGCTGAGAATGGGAACCCTCAAGACTGTGAAGGTCTGAAGTTCTTTCCTTTTTCCTGCTCATTGTCATCTCCAACATTCCCATTCCTGATTATTTAAGGTTTCTTAGCAGCTGAGGGTCCCTCTATCTACGTTAAGGGGCTTCCCTTGAGTGCTACACCAGCCATGTTGGAGAATGAATTCAAAAAGTTTGGGCCTATAAAGAATGGAGGCATTCAAGTTAGAAGTCAAAAGGTAGACTGTATCTCTCATTAGTTTATGTAGTCTGTAGCTCTCATTAGTTTTACTTTTATTGTTGCCTATTGCATATCAAACCGACATATATTTGTTTTACATCAGGGATTTTGTTTTGGCTTTGTGGAATTTGAAGAGGCAAGTGCTGTTCAAAGCGCAATAGAGGTAGAGAATAGTAATTTGCCAGCTTGCATTGCTTTGCCCTGGAGCAATCACAATTTCTTTCTGTACTTTGGTTGCATCACTGATAGGAGGTTATGCTCCATGCCTTACATTTCACCCTGCCTTTAGCACAATCTGTCATCATGGTAGCTGTTGACTGTGATGGTGAATTCTAACTCTGATCTTAGCTGTTGGCTCACATCTTGTTTAGTATCTTGCTAGAGATGGAAGAATGCGTTAGATCTCACATACTGTTCTGGTAAAACAATCAAGATTATTTTGAACTTCCCATCATACTTGTCATGCATGACAGTGACAAAGTTGTGCCTTCTTCATTTTAGTTTTACAATTTGGTTGCATAGAATGTTATGATCTTTTATTCCATTTTTCCTGTTTGAGGAATTCTATATCAGCCGCATGTAACTTATTGACTTGTCTGTAATACGTCAGAGCTGAACAATGTGGTTGTGTTTCAGGCTTCACCTATCATTATTGGTGGGCGTAAAGCAGTTGTTGAGGAGAAGCGCTCCACCTCTCGAGGCAAGTTTGGTTCTTATGCTAGATACTGAAATCAGTGGTCTCTGGCTGTGTAGATGCACGATTGTGCATGTAGTATCAACATTTTATTGATTTTTGAATGGTCATTTTCAGGGAACACGAGAGGAAGGTCAACATCTGGAATGGGGGCTGGGTACAGGAATGAGGGAGGAAGAGGGCGTGGGAGCTATAGTGGCAACAGGGGTTATGGCCGAGGTGACTACAGTAACAGGGCCGAGTTTGTAAACAGAAACAGCAATAGGGGAGGGTATGCCAACCGTGGAGGTGACGGGTATCAGAAGGGTGAATCAATTGGGAGCAATGGTGGGCGTGTGAACCGTGGACCAACCATCAATGCGGCAGCCAAGAATGTCGCTCCACGAATATCAGCTCCAGCTTGACGTTGTTCAACATGGCGATTGCGGGGAGGAGGCGTAAGGCATTATGTAGCATAGAGATTTTAAGTGCTTGGCAGGAGCAATTCCTATTTTTTCTTTCCTTCCGTAGGTTTTGTTCTTGCTCTTCGTATCTGCTTTGTGGTGTCTGCTATAGATGCGTCGGTTTGTAGCTGATTAAAATTTTTAGCTTCGTATATTAGTCACATTTAGGATTTGGAAGGTCGGAGATTTTTGCCTCCATTTTTGAGGGATTACATCATGTCAGATAACAATTATTACAAAGTGGACCTTCATTGACTGTGGTGTAGGTTGAAGCTTCCATTCACCAGATTGATACATGGTATGTCTCTACGACGCACTTCAAATTCTATAAAACGAAGTAACTATAATAAACAAGTGTTAAAACCAGGTGGTGCCTGTAAGTTTCTATAATGTGAAAAAGTGAATCTAAATTATGGAGAACAGTTGTAAAACAGTATTGTGACTGAATTTTGGTAAGCAGCTACACAAGCGAATGGTATGTGCTCTAAAGTGCCTAAACCTTGCATCGGCTGGCTAGGTAATGGCATCCTTGATAGACTTCCAATCCTTGTTGACCAAGCTGTTCTTCTGTAAAGCATGCGCATCTTTTGCTCATCTTTCCTGTTAAAGCAATTTCCATCGGTCTCTGCACCAATCTTGGGTATCCGATATCACACCAGACCTGATCACAGCACCAACACAACAAAGTTACTCGTCACGTTTAGTAACTTGCTAATGGATTTCAAGCTCGCTATTACTAGTTTCAGCCAGGCCTGACATGGCATGCAGTTTCTTGAGAGTTGTTAATCAAATCGAACAAACATTGCATTGCATCCTTAACAAGTCCTAACACAACTCTTATCCAGTAAATCTTGCATACCTCTCCGCCCTCATTCTGACTCCATCGAGAACTGCAACTGGGTTGTTTAGCTTCTTCCTTCTTCTGTTTTTCCAAGATCTGCGCGCCTCGAGCAGCCTTTGCTTCAACTCCTTTCAAGTATTTTGTTGGATTTCCTTGGCCATCATAGTAGCGGCCAACAAGTTTGCCTACGAATCTGCAAGTGTCAGAGAATCTTTTATGTGCCATCCATTCACCACAGCTATCCAGTGATTAACATTCATATACCCCAACTGGCCACCCCCCCCCCCCCCCCCCCCCCCCCCCCCCCCCCCCCCCCCCAAAAAAAAAAAATCAAAACAAAAAAACGTTCATATGAAAGTAAACCATTATAACACAACAGACAAGCTACCATCCCCAGCCTCCCTTGCATGATGGTTATAGGGACACTGGGGAGGTCTAGGGTTCGAGCCTCGGCCTCCCCACCCCACTTCCTTCACATAATGTCCTAAACGCTGGTTTGGTTGCTTTTGTAGTCCCAAAAAAAGCATGCATTCCTCTCCCTTTTAGATATAAACACCTCCCAACCCTATACCTTGTAAAGATGATTCTGAGTATCCAAAAAAAAAAAAAACAGACAAGCTACCAAATAGAAGACTAACCCTATTATCTGATGGAGTAAACTTCTTATCTTGTCAAGGTCAGGTTTTCCCCATCATTACAAAACAATAAACATGCTAACTTGTGTTTTGTGTGTGTGAGTGAACACTGCCCACCTGCTTCTCATGTATAAACATGACGCAATCTCATTACTCACTTGTAGCTTCTGAAGTAAAAATCTCGCCATTCAACAACACTTTTGACCTACAAAAGCAAATATTTAACCAATCCAGATAAGACTTCATTACAAATAAAACCAGGAAATAAAGATTTTGAGCGCCTGAAACCACACTAACTATATAGGAAGGAAATGGCTGAAGACAAGTGAGAGTAGAAAACAGGTCCAGACAGAATGAACATTCGAAAACAACTTTAAGTGATTCAGAAGTGATCTTCAACGAGTTATAGTTTAACTTGCGAGAAATTATCAATTTGTCATGAACTAATAAACTTTGATAAGAGAGTATGTTTAAAGAGCTGGACGAAAAACCTAAACGAAAAACCAGTAGGGTAATATACAGTCAGTAGATCATGTGTCCAAAGCTTGACTTACTAAAAATTGCATGTAATTTTGGTACCTCAGAGCTTGATAAACTATGCAACGAGTCAGTTAGTCCATCTCCTGTATGAAACAAACAGATAATCAATCAACAGAAAACAAATGAACTTTTACAGTTAAGGAGCAGTATAGTCCATCACGATAATCTATCAAAAGAAGCTATAACTATGAGGTGTGAATGACATTGCGTCTGCTTTTGTTACCACAAAACTATAGTAATTAAAGATTTTCATTTTTCAGTCAGTAAGCTATATGACAGAAAAACAAGGTAAACTTACAGAGGTACTGCATAGGTTAAGAAAATCAAAAAGTTGAAGAAGCTAAGGATGCCAAGCTCTTTCTGCGAGATTGTTTCTTGAAATTACACACATTCACAAGGGCTTATCCATATGTTTATGCAATTTAAACTAACAAACTAACAGCATGACCACATCTTTTTCACCATTTTTCCTATGTCGTTGCATAAAATTGAACAAATGCACAAGAGAACAAGTTCTCATGAAGAATTCAAAAGGTGAGGAAACAATCAGATAGTACCTGTAAAATTTCCAGAAACAAATGCACGAGAGGCGTCTCTAAATTGAGGCAAAAGAAAAAAAAAAACATTGGATGTTAGAATGCTAGTCTGTCAAAAAAAGAAAAAGAAAAAGAAAAGGATATAGTCAACATTTGAAGGTGTCTTGGATAACACTTAAGGCCATCATTTTTTTTTTTTCATAATATATCACAAGTTACAAGTTTTACACGAAGAGAAAAGGGAACAATCCACGAAGGGGTTGGGTGAGTTTTTTTGCCTTCCATAGAGGACCCTGACCCTCAAGCTAGGGGCAATGCTGATGCACTTGCAAGTTGCCACTCAGGCTAGACTTCAAGTACAAGGCCATCACTTGTTAGAAGTTAGCACAACTGCACAACTGCACCTGTCAGTCCAATGCGAATTAGGGCCATTTAACATTGTGATAATGCACCTGTATAAAACAGATTTCTTAATTGAATTGCACAGTTTTTAAGCGCTATTAGCATGTCTTAGGCAGTTCTGTGCGTCTTAGTTACTCTTATTCTACTATGATTTTTATGTTATTTTCTATGTCCCATCTAGTGTGTAAGTGTACTTTTGTCTTGTCTTTTAGTGGCAGCAGTTAAGCAACCAAGCAAGCAGTTGAGTTGTAGGAGAAGTTAATAGGATTTAGGAGACTGGATGTGCAAGTCTTTCACATTGCTGAGAACAGGGGGAAGTTGTTTACATTTTTTATATATTCAATGAGAAACTGAGGAATGCTAAGTTTTAGCCAATTCCACAAAAGCAAAGAAGCATGATTTTCTTGGGATCAGTAGGTTCTCCTTAACAAGCCTTCGAGGTTGTAGGACTCCCTCTGAAAAGCCATTATAAGGTTCTCCCCAACGAACCCGTAACCTCCAAGCAAGAGAGGGAAACAAGGAAGAAAATCCCAAAAGCAAAGCGTTGTTCTTGAACCATAGCAAGACTTTGTTATCAATCGCCCTGTAACTAGATCCATCACCTGGGGCCATAACAGATAACAAAGACATAGCATGCCTAAGAAAGAAGACCGGAGGTTAGACTTGCATCAATAATGATGATAAATTTAACTCCCTGAAATAGCAACGGAGTTTGCCTTTCCAGCAAGATATAAGCATGACCATGCTAAAAGTTGCTGAAAAATCAGTCAATTCTCACTCTCTGCAGTACAAAAGTTTTTTTATCTGATCTGTAGAGATCCAATGAGGGGCGAATTGGAAGCACTTTATTTTTAGGCAAATCATTATAATATGCCTAAACTGCTCTGGTAAAAAGTACTCTTATCTTAGTTGAGCACTGCATTAAATTGTTTAACTTCTTAATCAAGTTTTATGGAGGCAAATAATACACCTTTAAGAGGCAAGAGCAAATCTTAAAAATCCATACATGATTTTTAAATCTGGACTCAAAGGCTCCTTTTCTTTGATCTACAATTTTCTTGGTCAGGAAAATGTCTGAAACAGCCCTCTTGCTGCTCTCCCCTCATACCCCCAGGGTGGGGGGGGTTCCTGGGGAGACAAAATCTAGTTGGTTAATACAACGGGAGATATGTCTCTCCTGCCCCTAACCCTCCTTCCTTGATGAAATCCAGATTTGATTCAAGATTCGGGTAAAATATCTTTACCAGCTAAGCTAACTTGGGCCTGCCATACTCTTAGTCATCGTGCATCAACTCTCACAGAAATGAACTCATTCCACAACACTGCACTATAACCATAACTCGTACAACCTCCTCAATACTCATCTTGCACACAAAACACCAATTCAAAGTCATTTCAACTCACAGTTAATCCACATTGACGAAACCTACTTAAATCTCTAACCCAAACCCGTCCTAGTACACATGAATGAAATTACCAGTCAATTAAACCACCAGCCACAAAGATTTACGATCAAGCATTTGGTTTGGGAAAGAAAGAGGAAATACCTGCCAGCAAAATGGTGGTAACCACCTCCAGCACCGTAGTGAGATTTCCCTTTTGATACATCAAACACAGACCTGATCAAGTTTACGAACACAGATCATGATCAACAAACACCAGCTACCTTCGTCCAACATGAATATGTTTATGCACATTCACCACAAGCAAACTAAAAGCAATCGAACATTACCCAAGAATCCCCAATAGTATGGGCCGAGAACCATCAGTTCCGTTGTACAAAGCGAGTTCTTCAGCAGTGAACAATTTCTGCAGGATCATCGGAGCACGAGTCAAAACTTCATTATTTTTTTTCCTAACTGAGAAAACTGGGTAAACTCAGAAAGATATAATTTAATAAACCAGCTCTAATCAAATCGCATAATGTTAATAAAAATCAAACTTTAGGACGAGAATTATTAAACAGAGAGAAAAAAGCGGTGACCTGTTGAGAGTTGGATTGAAAATGAAAGTTGAGAGCGAATGCAATCAGAGCAACGGAGACTGTGATGAGGACAAATACTCGAAATGTCAGCAATTTCCTTAGAATCATAGCTTCCTGCGTGGAATTGGGTCCAAAACAAACGATCCTGTGTGAAAAAGATTTCGCCCTCTACTTCAAAGATCGACTGTGTGAAATGTTTGGTTCCAGGTCTGAAGCTCCAAGACGTATAACGAACAAAGGTCACAAATAATGGTTTAGTCACCAGAGACTATACATGTAATCATACGGGTCCCTCATCTATAAATACCGGTAATTTAGTAACCAGTTAGTCAGTTACCCAGTTGGTGGTGAGCATGGAACCAATTGGGTTGGGTTGCTTGAGGAACCAAACCAACTCCAGATGATTGTAATTATAGAAAAATTCAACTCAACTAGAGAACCAAGAACAGAAAGAAACAAGAACTATGAGCCTGATTTTTCCAATTCTAGTTCTCCGTTGTATTTTGTTTGTATCATATACCTGTAATAACAACAAAATTTAATAAAATTTCATCTAGAAAATAGTTGAAGCCTAAAGAGTACAAAATAACTAAATCCATTGATATTCATTACGTTAAGAAATATTTAACATAATTCACTACTACATCCAAGTTTATATACACATTTCACTAGTACAATTTTGAAGAGTAGCATATCAAGTTACGAAATCCATTTCTGAAATGACCATCATATATTTTAAGTTAAAAAAATAGTTTTAAACAAATGTATGGGAAAATATGTAATATTATAAATCTTATAATATATTTAAACATAAAATTTTAGTTTAGTTCTATTTTGAGTTGGTTGCATGAAATCAAAACCAATCTGAAACTAGTGAATTTTTCAACAATGGGACCAACCCGCAATTTATAATCAATTTGGCTTAAATACCAAATTTACCATTAAGAAGTGTCTATGAGACCAAATTTATTATCAAACTTTCAAAAGTGCCAAATCTCATACTCAATTTTACTTTTGAGACCAAATTTACCATTAAACTTACAAAAAATACCAAATTTACCATGACACCGTTAATTGAACATCAAATTGAATGTGAAAATAACAGTTCTAATACTTGATTTTTCATGTTTTTCTAGTAGTGCCCTAACTTTGCTTATCTAATAATTGTGTCATCTTTTTCAAGAGATGAAAGACCACCTCCGCTAGCAACACCAGCCAACCACCACTACGCCGCCGTACCTTCACAAAGCACTTTCCTAAATGCTTCGATTTCATTCTTTTCCCCCAAGGTACAAACATAAATTGAAACTATAAGTTACTGCCACAAACCTGAAACTATGTGTGTTTTCCCTCATAATTTCTAGTTGATGTTATTGAAATTGGGGAAAGATGAAGAAAAATTGGTGAGATTATAAAGGTTATGCCTTTGGCTATTTTAACCAAGATTAGCTACTTTAAGATTGGGCGTTAATCGGTAGGAGTAAAACAAAAAATGTTAAGATTTGAGCCTACCAAGAAACAAGCTTCGGAAATGAAGGAAATTTATAGTGCGATTAATGACTCTAGAGAAACCTTCAAAGAAAGCAGGCCAATTACAGCCCAAATTGAATTTGGTGTTGGATTTGTCAAAGAAAATAGCATGATTGTTAAATATGTAAAATTAGGATAATAGTAAAAGAAACATAAAAAATGAAGAACTAAAACTGTAATTTTTTTATTATTTGACAGAAAAAGTAATGGTGGTGGTAAATTTTGTCTTAAAGTAAAATTTAATAATAAATTTAGTACTTTTAAAAGTTTGATGGTAAATTAGGTCTTTTTAATACTTTTAATGATGAATTTAGTATTTAAGCCTAATAAATTTTTACTGACCAAATATGTTTATGTGTTTGAACCGTATCTTTGTCGAACTAGTTCATTGTAGATGAACAATATATTTGCTACGATATGATTACGGTTTCAATTTCACCCAAGGTTGTTAAAATCGAGATCCTAATCATAGGATCGTACGATCTTACGATCCTAACATAGAAAATCTTGTCAAAACGTTGTAGGATCGAAGGCATGGTAGGATCGTAATAGGATCGCAACTAGGATCGTAGAATCGTAGGATCGAAAGATCCTATCGATCCTACCCGATTATTGATTTTTATTGGGGGTAAATTACATGGATAGTCCCTAATATTTGATTTTCATTCTGTTTTCATCTCTAGTTCATTAAATGTTCTCTTTAAATCCTAAACCTATTAAAAACATCATATTTTGGTTCTAAATTCATTAAAAACATTTCATTTTGACCCCCAATTTGACGAAATTTGTTAACTTAAGGTAGCTGTCTAATAAAAACTTTTTAAAGCATAATTTAAATTATTTAGTAACTGTATTACTATAAATTATATATATATATAAATATATATATATATATATATATATATCTATATAACTCTATATGTATGTGTATATGTATGTATGTATGTATGTATAATGTAATAATAATAATAATATTTTTTACAATTAATGGATATTCAAATTATCAGTTTTTCCTATCTGTAAGTTGAACTTATTTCATCAAGAAGAAAAAAATTGCTAATTTTAAATATTTACATACTGTAAAAAAACCATTATACATTTTAAATTTATTAGAAGTCAATTATTGATATTTAAATTATGGACATTGTACTCTTTTCTATTTGTCAATAATGTGTTTGTTCATGAATTTTTTTCAGACTTGTATTAATTATTTTATTGATTATGTTGATATATACTCTATTAAAGTTTGAATTTTGCTTGTATTGTATCAATAATTAGGTTTTACCATTACTATGACACTAAAATTTTACTTGAATTTTTAATATAATTGGTTTTTTACATAAACTATATTATTTAAACAAGAAATTTTAAGTTTTTTATAGAATTTTACGATCTACGATCTAATTTTACGATCCCAATCTTGCACAGCAAAAAATAATCCTTGGTAGGATTCCGATCTTAACGACGTTGATTTCACCCTTCTCTTTCGTGCTTATGTCTACAGTGCTTACCCTCTTACGCCCCCTGCTTTGTTTTTATGGATTGGATGGGTCCTCCGACCCCACCCCCCTGCCGGGATACTAAAGAAGAGTTTCAGAAAACGGTAGTCGGCCGATACAAGTTGTGGTGGGGCTAGAAAAATGAAAAAGCAAAAATAGGTCCTCGTATACCGTATTTTGTTGTTCTAATGCTTAAACTTTTCTTTCTAATGATTGACTCTCTTAATTTGATTGTCCTCTTTATCCGCAAACTTTGCTTTCTTTGCGATCGGACCCCTACGCATGGCCGATCCGCCCAGTTGTTCTCCTGAATTAACAGGTTTACTTTGATCTCAATGGTATTTACGTTTTTTAATCCTGGCCAACTATGATCAGTGGAGCATAAATAAATTTTTAGAGGAAGGTACTGAGGTAATAATCTGCATGATGTGTTTTTTTATAGTATAAAATTTGATTATTACTATAAATGAAGTCTGAAGGACGAGGATCCCTTGGTGAAATTAATTAAGACAAATTAAGTTGATGAAAACGACACCTAGCAGATAGTGTGGGAAAAACCAAGCATAAATATATTGCATTGTCCTAAAAACTAGTGATCATGATAATGTCTCGTGTCAGGTTCTTATCATGTGTAGTGCAAGTATGTCTAAATTACGGCGTCAAACCAAAGACATTCTTCAAATGGATTTGAGGCATCTAGCAAGTTTTTTATAACAGTGGCAGAATCAGAATTTTTTGTTCGGAGGCGAGCCCAGAGAAGAGTCAACGGAGCCCGGGGAGAGTGATGGCATCGCAGCAAGGTAAAGCTGGAGATTGAGACTAAGTCGTACTAATTCAAAACTAAGGGAGCAACTCGTCAAGTTGAAAAATTTGGAGGATTAATAATGCATTTAGGCCATCTTAGAATATCTGCTTAAGGTTAGAGGGAACAATTATTTTCTTTAACATCTACCTCATTGCCTCTCATCTTTATATTCTTCTATAATTATCGGGGGCTTAAAGATTCTATTTTCGAGCGCAAGTTTTTTCAGAGTTGTAGAGGGTCGTGGAAATCCATAAGAACTCTTGAATGGAACTAAAAAAGATATGTAACGCCAGTTCCTTTGGAAATGGTCAAATCTTTGGCACAATAAGAAGGGGAACGCATGTCTACCCTTAATTTCTCTTGAATTAATCAATTAAGTACCCATATCTAAATATTTCCAAAATTTTCAGGGGCTAGGAGCACTTTCCACCCCTATTATGGTCCACCATGAGAAGCAAGATTTTAGCTTGTTTGGAACAAAATTTTGAATTCGGTACACAAAAACTTTCAGTAATATGCCACATTAGAGTGTGGTGTCGTATATGAAAAGGATGAACCTAAACAAATAAAATAATATTTTTTTATTACTCGGTACAGGATATTAGAAATTATTATCTGTTGAGAGGTGGTGTGCCTGTTACGTGAAACCTATAGGACTTGAGTTGCAATTGACCATTTTTGAATATGCCTTTTTTTATAGGGTGTCACCACCACTCAAACAGTAACCAACGTCAAGGCATGTGTTCCTCTTGACCAACTCACATAGCTAGCTGGAACAAAGTGATGTTATTTTATATACTTACAATTAAAGGAGGTTTATCCCCACATAATTAGGCAAACGAGGTTCCCACCAACCAAGGGAACACTTACACTGACTAAGGCCACGGATTTAAGTGTGACCACTCTCCATAAAAAATGCTAATTTAGAAATAGTCCAATTGCAGCTGAGCTTTTCAGGTTTTTGTAATAGACACTTCACCCTCTAGTCTTCTCAATAATAACTTCCTCTACCTTATACTTGTAACAAATTCTAAGTATTAAAAAAAAAAAAAGTAGGCGGGCGAGAGGAATAACCTTGCACTTTAATGTGTTATTATGCATAATTTTATATAAAATGATTATCTATTCAAATCATCAAGTTATTAAAACTTGATACTTTGAAAAATCTAAAGAATAATTTTGATATATTTTTGTTAAAAGTATATATATTTTGTTAAAAAATATTTACCTTCCAACAAATATTACAAAATTATTTTTTAAACTTCTCAAAGTATATAATTTCGATAAACTAATAATTCTGATAAACAATCACTTTGTAAAAAATCATGCAAAATGATATATTAAAATCAATATAAAAGCAACTCATATTTTTAGTTTCCCTAAAATATTAAAAAGGGGCCCGGTCTCTTTCCCTTGGAAGTAACTGGGTTGTTTCCTCCAACCACGTTAATGCAACAGCAGTTGCGAAGACCAAAGACTTCATACCGGAGAAAGTGTTTAATGACACGATCTTATCTTAAAAGGCCAAAAAAAGAAAAGTAAACGTATTACTACTTGAAAAATACCGATCTTCTTATCTTAGTTAATTTTCAAACACTTAAATATTTTTTTTAGTTTTATTTTTCCCCGGGTAATAGCATCTACATTATGTGCCATTTTTTATCCCTCGGAGTAATTTTCTATTTTATGCAGAAACATTTCTTCAATTTTTTCTTTCTTTTTGGTATCGATAAAATATAGTATAAAACCGTATTATTTACCACAATTTAGAGAAAAAAATAATTCTACAACTAGTTGACGGAAACTTTTATTTTCAATGATTTCCTTAATTTATAGAAAATATAGGGGTAAAAGTATGTGTTCAATCCTGAAGGAATAAAGCATAATTTTAATCAAATCTTAGGATGCAAGTGTAATTGACCAAAAAAAACCTTTCTTTTTGGTGAAAAGGGAGTAACTATATATTAATAGATAAAAGGTCTAAGAAATACAAGTTTTAGTCAATAACCCAAAGCCCTAAGGTCGTTTAAGTACCATCATTCTAAACTTAACTCCTTGTTTGTCCAAGGTTACAAAATGTGACAAAGCAATGGGGACATGGTTATGGATGCAAAAGCTTCATTCTCTTTTGCTTTCAACTTGGCTAGCTGATCTATAACCTAATTCATCTCCTTGAAAAATAGAGCTAATTCCCTGAATTTGAAGCCAAGTTACCCATAGCCTGCAATCCGACAATAGAATATGAGTGTAGATAATTGGTTAGGGTTGGAAGATAGCTCCTAAATAGCCTTTGAACTATCAAATTCCACTTTTAGCTGGATATTTCCCATGAGGGAAGTGAGGTGAAGGCCATTAGCCCAAAAAACTTTAATGATATAAATACTCTCCATTCACTTTAAATAGAACCTTCAATAGAAGATCTCATATTTTTCATTACCACTTCACAATGATGAAAACATATGAGTCTGAGAATTGTCCAGTCCAACCTGTTGGCATCCATCCACAATATACATTTCTTGATCTATTTCATGTCCTTGATCTGTGTTTCTTCCCACCTCAAGCCTTATGTCTTTTTTTGGTACCTCTATTTCATCATCATTGTAGGAATAATATTTAATTTTCCAAAGCTTTACTAACTCCTTACCTTGTGTAAAATTTTTTGAATTTTCTTAAATTCTAAAACTCTAAGTCCCCATTTTCCTTATTGGTTTGCTCATCTAACCACTTCAATCAAACATCTTAAGCTTTTTTACAATGAGCTTAACCAAGGATCCTTACTTCCAAACTCCACCTCAAGCTCTCGAAGGATATACTCACCTCTATTTTGGTGCTATCCGTATTACTCTCATTTGCCATGGACAAAAGGGACTTTTGATTACTACTCATTTTGCTCTACTTAATACCATATACCAAAAGTACAAAACAAGCTTGCATTGGTACAGTAGAAATAACATTGAATGTTGTGACCATTATGGTCATTTTTTCTTAAATTTCTACCTAGCACTTTAAGATTAGCATCTGCTTAATGCTCTAAAGATAAAGATGTCATTTATACTTCAAAAACTTGAAGGTAAATGGTGACTTAAGGAGATTGCTTTCTACTAATCTTAATTGGCTTTCAAGTCTATAGCTTATAGACTTGTTTTGATTAGGTATTGTATAAATGGATCAAAGGTGCAAATATGATGCAAAAGTGTGGTATGCCCTTGAGAAAATACATATTGTGCCAGGTGACCCTATTTGTTGATGTTGATTATAGGCTTATAACCTATTTGGGTGAATATCGAGATGCATCACCTACTTGCACTTAAACATTTGGCAATCTAGAACCCATTTAGTCTCAAATATTTCTATGGTTAGCTGGTAGCTACACTTTTAACCCCAAAGTTGGTTCAGTCTACACTTTTATTAGCTTATTTAGGAACCGACTATACTTTTCCCACTTTTTTCACACTATCGTATAGTACAAGACTATTCAACACTTAATGAAAGGACCACTCTATCATGGAACAATGACCAACAAGCAACAATCAAACTTCTCTATTGTGTCAACAATCTGATCTGCCATCCTTGTAACTCATTGTTGAGGGAATTCTGACTTTGAAGGCTTTCCAAAGCTAAAGAACTATTTGACAAAATAGTGATAGATTGCAAAGAAAAAAGAGGTTGTTATTCGGACTGCATCCTAAATGGATTCCAATTCTACTTTTAGTGTTGATGAACAATTTTACCATGATTTCTTATTATGATAGTCTGGGGGGGCATTAACACCCATCCAAATCCAAGCTACTACACCAAAAGCAGCAGACTTTCTCTAATTGCCATCCACCATAAAAACCACAAGGTTCATTTTTGGAGTCTGAGCTTTTTCACTCCCCAAACATGACAAAGCTTATTAGGAAGGTTGGCAAAGAAAACCCTTTGAGCAAAGAAGAAGTCTTTAGAAGAAATATGTTCCTTTCTAGAAATCAAGGCTTGAGCATTGAATTGAGTATTTTGAAATACACATTCATCTCACCCTAACTAGATAATCTAGAAACTAAAGACAAAGAAAATAATCTAGTCAAATGACCATTTACCAGAAGAAGCAAGGAGAGAAGTCAACCAAACTTCAAAAGAAATTGAGTTATCAGGAAGAGGCGAAGAACATAAATTTCCCCAAACTTCCTTCGAATTGTCACATATCCAAAAAGATTCATTGTAGTTTCAACCTCCCTATTACATCTAGCGCATAACGAGCTTTGAAAACCTCCAATTCTTGCAAGGTTATGCCCCGTAGATAAAGCATTGAAATGGGATTTCCACAGAAAAATCTTAAATTTTTGTGGCAATTGCAATCGCTATACTTTCCTCATAATCCTAGGGAAATGATGATGTTGAGGCGCCCCAATTAAATGATGTTAAGGATTAAATAAAAAACTTCTTTAAACTTGGGAAGATGGATTATTGGTTTCCACCATCCATATGGAGTGAGACAAGCCATATTTAACAGAAAGGACTCTAAACATTATAGAATAAAGATCTGCCATGAAGATTCACCAGAAAGTCTTAGCCAACAACATTTGATTAAATAATTGTAAATACTTAATCCTCAAACCTTTCATCCTTTTAAGCAAAGTTAGAATTGCTTTTATGCTTCAAATGAATACCTTTCCTCTTTCTAGAGCCTAACCACCAAAATCTGATAAAATTTTTTGAAATCAAATATGAAAGAGTAATAGGGACCTTAAATAGAGACAATGTAAACTAGGGTCAAATTTAAGGTAGATTGAACCAAAGTAAGACAGCCCATACTGTTCAACAATTTCCATTTCCAACTCTCCAACTGAGATTTAATTTTATCTACAAAAAAATGGAAAGTGGCCTTTTTGGAAAGGTCTTGACAAAGAGGGGCACTAAGATAGTGCAAAAAGCCTGAATAAAGAGTAAAAGGAAGAATAACACAAAACTCATGTCATTGAGTGGCAGGCACATTTGTACTAAAACTCTATTTAGACTTGTTGAAATTGACTTCTTAGTCAAACACAATTGAGTAAAAAAAAAAAAATATGTTGAAGAATTCGAACAGACTTATTTGTTGACGGAAAGAATATAATACAATCATCAACAAAAAAGAGGTGATTAATTAAAGGGCTAGAATAACTTACTCTAAGCCCTACAAGAGTTCTGAAATGTTAAAGATACAAAAGATACAATGAGAAAGCTTCAGCACAAACATGAAAAAATATGGAGAAAGTGGATCCCTTTGGTGAATTCTTGCTCCTAGAGAGAACCAATCGGTAGTGCATTTGTTAACCAAAATAGAATAATAGACCATAGAGACACATTAACAGACAAGATGCCTCTAATTAATAGGGAAATTTATTGTTTCTAACACTTTATCAATAAAAGACCACTAAAGGGTGTCATAAGCTTTCCAAATGTCCAATTTAAGCATCGCCTTATTTCCTCTTAGCCCACTTTGCACTCTATTTTTTTTAATGGCGAAAAGATCAAAAACCTAATATTGTTAATTATTCATGCATTAACTGCTAAAAGTAATTTAGGCAATTTAAATTTATTAAAAGACAGTTGCTAAAAAAATTAAATTAGAATTTTAAAAATTGGCATTAGAGTGTCAAAAACTTAGAAATATGATTATGTCTTTAATATCGGGGTGAAAAGACAAATTTCTTGAAACCACCTGAGCAAAATGTAGTCAACCCAACTTTTTCAGTTGTTATACTATAGATCTATGTTTAATTGCACATACTAACTCATCCCTATTATCTGTACATAGACTAACACCAAGTCACATAATGCTAGAAAATTGACCAAATTAACCCTAGATGAATCTCTTTATCTTCCTTTAAAAACCCTACATCAACAACAATGTTGTCGTCGTCTCCCATCTTTTTATCACATCCAAATTGAGTATGCTCCAACTAATCATCATGCCCAGATCATGTTTTCAGCACCTTGTCACCCATAGATTAGGTTTTCTCTAACCAATAGTCGCCTTCAGATTATATATTTCATTCCTTTCGCGCTCTGCTGATCGTCGCCTCCAGATCACATTGTCGATACCTTTTTACCTCCAAAAGGGTTTTCTCTAGCTGATTGTGCCTCCAGTCTCTAGACTAAGTTTCGGGCACTATGCCCTACTAGATCTCAAAAGAAAACAAGCCCACCGCTGCTTCACAACATAGTCTTCGGTGTCCAACCCCAAGGCCACTATTCCCCATAAACAAACTTATTCCACTCTTCCATTATCTTGACCACTGGATTACGCATAAGAACAATATATAGCAACGCTTGAAATGACACGCAGAAGTGTCTGAGACAATATGCAAATAAAATTTTTCCTATTTTCATATATTTGAAGTTATTAAAAAATAATTATCTGAAATATAATATAAAAGTAACTGAAATTTATTTCAAACATGTCTAAACTAATATGTTTATGTGTCTATACACTTTATAGATACAACAATATTGCAAAGGTATGTAATTACCAATAATATAAAATGAAAATGTGTCTAAAAAAATAAAAAGATGTATATGAATTTTATGCCATATTTTTCTAAACTAACTTGTAGATGTATTTATGCACTTTATAAACACTTGAACATTACTAAAAATATGAAATCACAAATAAAAAAAGTGAATATGTGCTTGAAGTGTATGTCAGATGAGTCTAAATTAACATATGGATGTGTCTATGCACATAGAGACTACCACATTATTAAAGGCATGGAATCACAAATGTTAAAATGATTATACATATGAAACAATAGCTAAATGTGGTCCAATCTTTTGCTAGATATGCCTAAAATGATATACAAATGTGTCTACACTATATAAACATGTATCTTAAGTATGTATGTATCACAATAAACTTGATGTAGACACATCTTGCTAATGATACAGACACATCTTTATAGTTCGCTAAACGCATCTATAATTCTTTAGATACATTTTTAGCCAAGTTTTAAGTCAGTCACTTTTTGGGCGTCTTTACAAATCTTTAGACACATATTTATAGTCATTTAGACATATCTCCATAATCCTTTAGACATATTTCCATAGTCGTTCAAATATATGTCTCTAAAATGCTTTAAGTTCAATTTCAGCTTGGCTTTCTAACCATGACAAATTGCCGACATCTTGATTCTCTTCCTTAATTTTTACAATTAAGTGAAAGTGGTGTTACGAAATGATCGTTGGCCTTAATTAGAGTTGAGCAACGGAGATTGGGTGATGGTGTCATTGGTACCGGAGTGAGCTGCCAAAGCATTGTCGTTGGTTACATCCTTTGGAGGTGGCATCCGACTTGATAAGGAGAAGATTCAAAGATACCGGCTCGAAATGCTCCAATGTTTGCAATCCGGACTAGGATCACAATTGTATTAGTCAACTTAAGGAAGGGCAAATTTGAAATTTGGCCAAAATGCGTAAATTCGCATATGCGCATGATAGCTAGAGTTCGAGTTCTTTATCTTATTACCATTTATTTTTGTCCAAATCCGGAAGATCCAATATGTGGGAACTTACAGTTACATCCTAAGGTATACCATAATTTATAATTTTTTTTTCTTTATTTTTAAAAATCTACACTTTACCCTTTATATTTTTTATACTATCCGATAACAATTTTTAAAATTATATTTAAATTGTACGATAGTCATCTTCCAGTAATTTTAATTTTTTTAATATTTTATTATAATTAATAAATATTTTAAATTATCAATTTTTTCTTTCTGTAAATACATTTTTCTTCATGTAAATGCATATCAGCATCTTTTAAAAGTTAGTTAGCTATGAAAAAAATATGAAAAATCTTAAAATTACTGGAACATGATTATTAAATGGTTTAAATTAGGGTTTCAGAAATTGTGGATGAACACTATAAAGGAAATAAGGTTTAAAATGTAATTTTTTAAAAATAGAGGGTAACATGTAGGTTAGAGCAAACTACAGGAAAGTTTTTGTAATTTTCACATATATGGGGTCATTGGTGACGTGGACGGTGATGTATAAAACATGGCTGCTTCCAATAAATAAACATTCTGCATTTCAGCCTAAATATATATGTAAATATTAGCAGCACCTTCCAGAAACCCCAAAACATGCCAAACATGATTCGGCCATCTACCACGTGCCTTCGTCCTTGACACGTGTGATCCTAGTCAACCAAACCAAACGAACGGCTATGATCTCCTCCACATTCCTTCTTTGACCAGCTTTCGGCCTCCATAAAAAATATGCCTCCCCAAGCTCTCCCTCTCTTCCTTCCATTTCTCAGCCCAACAAAACCCAGAACATGACATGAACACAGCTATGTCTGCTCCCAACAACTGGCCATTCTTTCAGCAAAACCTTAACGATGACGATTCTTCTTACGTCCGCTCTATGTCGGAATATTCAATGTTCAGCAGCCGAATCAGCTCCGCCCCCACTACCACCGTCACCACCGTCGCTGCTGCTTCCTCTTCCTCTGTAGTAGGTATGCCTGCAGCTCCTATGGGGTCCAGCTCATCGGCAGTCTCCGGCAGTTTCTCTCACAATTTGAACCCTGAAGGCCGTGTCGCGAAGCCCGCCAGACGCCGATCCAGGGCGTCGCGGCGAACTCCGACGACCTTATTCAACACGGACACGACCAATTTCAGGGCAATGGTCCAGCAGTTCACGGGCGGGCCGAGCTCGCCATTTACATTGGGTGGCGGAGCGCGCCAAGCTCATGTCAACCCCGGCCCTGCCGTGATGTTGCCCACGAGCAGTGGCGGCGGGTATCAGTTGCAGTACCGGCCGCTGCAAGATCCAGCGTACACGTTCTCCATGAGCGGCGGAACAGGAAATCCCGGCGAGGTTTTGGTACAGAGGCTCGGTGGAGGCGGCCGAGGAGGGAACTCTAGGGCTGACGTGGAGGGATCTGGATTCTTGGAGGAGGGGGTTTCATCGCAGGTGCCCACTTCTAGAACGAGTTCGAGCGCCACCAATGAGAACCGAGGCAACCTTTTCATGTATTGAGAGGGACGTAAAGCAGAAAGTTAGGTACTGACTTGTCTTAGGGAGAAACAAATTAAAAACAATTCCCTTGTGTATGTATAATACATAAATGCTTTTATTTTTGTGTGTTTAATGTTACACATGTTAATCTCTCCATATAAACCTTGTACTGCAGCATACTATATATTACTAGTATATGGTAACTAACTGGACATTAATTTTATGATTTATCTGTTAATTAATAACAAAGTACATAAAAAATAGAATGAAATTGATTTAGTTGTGAAAAATACTTTCTTTCATTTTTATCACAATACTAACTGTAAAGGAGTAAAGAAGCGAAAAAAAAATGTAAAGAGGTACCTAGTTTATTTAAGTATAATGAACTGTTAAATTTTCATAATAAGTATTAGCAGTGTAATTGTTCTTTACTAGCCTCTTGCTCGTCAATTGGAGTTTGACTACTTGTCCTCTTGTATCATTTGATTTCTTTAAATACAATTTTTATTCTTTGGGCTGTAAAAAAAAAAACAATAGTTTAATAATATTATTATATTTTGAGTGAAAAACGAACGGACCAGTTTTGGTGTGTGTGTGTATGTGTATTGGAGTAAATTTTTTTTTTGTTTTATTGCTTTAGTTTTAAAAAAACTCTCAGGGTATAATGAACACATGTTTAATTAGACATAAGAAGAGATTTTATAGGTTTAGCCATTACCCTAAATCATGTTTCATTCTCCCATGGTTAACCGTTCCTCTCTCATCTCAGTCGCTCTTTTATTGCGCCATTTTTCTCTTATCTCAACAGTTTTCTTGTTATGTCATTCTTCTCTCATCTTTACGTCAACCAGTACGCGACTGTGGTCTACCACTTTGATTAGAGTTGGTGGCCTGATCATGTCCTTTTACGGTGTTTGCCAATGGATTCCTCCATTGACTACCTCTAGAAGCTCTCCTTCAAGGTGCTGGTGTGAAGATTGCACATCCATATTTGTTCAACAACCGCCTTATCATCATCGATAGATTCAAAACATCTCTCCTCTATTGTAAACTCATGTGACATTGAGAGCGGAGGGCTTTGCCATCTTTCCCCTTCCATGTTGCCGATCAAAGTCATCAATAGTTCTCCAAGCTGAAGCCTTAACAACCATATCAATCAGTGATTCTGATGCACTTGAGTGGAGATATGACACAATAATCTAAGATAAGGTGATAATCAATGATGTTGTGCAACGGGAGACCATGAGATGAAATGAGAAGACTGGAGGCAAGTGGTGCGTGGCTCTCGTTCGATGTTCCGAGATAGCTTGAGTTGAATCCATTTTCTTTACAACATACATTTTAGAAATTTTTATATTTTACTTAGGACACTTTTAAATATTTATTTAGACACTTTTTTATTAGTTTGCATACATTTATTTATGAGGGAAACAAATTATTTATATATTATTTCAGACACTTTTATACATTTATTCAGACACTTTTTTATTTGTTTGAGATAGTTATTTTTTGATGAAAATAAATTATTTACGTATTGGTTCAGACACTTTTGAATATTTCTCTAAACATTTTTCTATATTTATTCAGACACTTATTATTAATTTAGATGCTTCTTATTTTTTGATAATAATAAATTATTTATAAATTACTCTAGACACTTGCACAAGTTGTATTAAACATTTTTACATATTATTTGAGATAATTTGCATATTACTTCAGACACTTTTACAATGATGTATGTTCCGACGGTGGACGGCGATAGTCAAGGTGGTGATAGTACCAATCAGAAGATTGATAATGAGATCATAGAAATGTGCAAAAATTGAAGTAATCCAAAGCATAGAAATGGCGGCAAAATTTGGAGGCGAGATTCGGAGGAAGAGCAGCGGCAGTGATGCAACCCGAAAAAAAGAGCAACGAAGACAAGACCTTAAGGTATGATGATTTGGCAGGGGTGATGGTGCCGGAGGAGACAACAGTGGCAAGGTATGGTTTTTGTAGAAAGGGAAAGATTTTTGGTAAAGGTAATTTTGTTAACTTTTTGTAGGTTAGTGTCTTATATATGAAGGATTAAAAGTTGTGTTAGTGTGTCTAATTAGATAAAGGTGCATAATAAAATAACTAACCTTGAGCTACCTATTCATGGAATTTCTTGAGGTGATAGCTAGGTTAGAATGGAAAGATGGATTTTAATTAACATCATTTGTAGTAGTTGTTAGTATTAGGAAAAGAAAAATCAATTTTAGTGGATTAAGGTCATTTTCGAACAGAACTTGAAAATGTACATGTTTTTTTTTTATACTTTTAAAGGAAGATACTAAACAAGAAAACTACACAAAGTAGAAGTAGCTATTCGGTGAGCATCGACGATGGCTGCCTGTTTGACCTTCAGCATATTAACCTAAGCTTGGCCATTAGCAAGTGAATATCCCTTATATCCTTGCAAACTTGGAAATTGACCGCAGAATAGTTAGTAATCTGTAAAAAAACCCTACAAGCAATCAGTAAAAATTGTACAACACTGAACAATATTAACAACTACAAACTACAAAGCTACTTCGATCGTTTGTACTTCAGGAACCAACAGGCTGGCATTATCCTTAATCTTGATCTACTGCTTACAGGGGATGCCCTTCAACCCACAAGTCCATGCTACAACACCGATTTTAGACTTGGGGTCCCACGCTCTATCTACTTAGAACATCACTAGGGTATCCCGACAAGAGAGATTTCACCATTGCTTAAAGTTAGGCGGAGTATGTGGAACAAACATGTTGAGGTAGTTGTGCTTAGCATCTTTGGCCTTTTGGAGATCTCTACATAGAGAATCCTATGATCTAAACCCTTGGATACAATTAAAACTTGAATTATTGAAGACAACCAAGTTCCTTCCAAGCCAAACATGCTAAAGAATGGAAATCAAAATGTCCAGGACATTTAGAAAACAATCTTGTTTAAGATCACAAAAGCTGTGATCCAACTCCTGATCGTGTCATTTTCTTTAGGCATAGGGAGGCCCTAGGTCTAGCTCCATATAGTGATAGGATTAGGACATAAAAAAAAAAATAAATGATATCTTTGGCGTCCATACCACACCTTACACTAAAAAAAGCACTAGTCGAGTTTCACTTAGAGAAAGCCTTTTTAGTAGCTAGGGCATTAAAGCAACATTTCCACAAAAAACGTCTTGAATTTATAAGGAATATTTACTGCCTAAATTTTGCATAGGAATTTCTAAAGAACCGGGAATGAAACTTTCATTGTGACATTAAGAACAGAAGAAGCCCGGAGAAACATATAGGCAATTTTTATTTTACACGTTATATCCTTGGAAGCATACCAAATCGGCCAATCAAGCTTAGCAACACTCCTATGGATAGAAGTTATAATACACCGCACATCGTCAAGTCGGAAAACTTGGGTCAAGGCTTCCATGTTCCATTATCTTGTATTCGGGCTAAGAAGATCTTTGACGTTAGATAGAGATAAGGTATTAGGATAAGTAATTGCCCTCTGTTGAAGTTGAGGCGGAAGAAGACCCAAGAATAATAAAATAACTAACCCAGGTTGCGTACTCATGGAATTTCTTAAGGTGATAGCTAAGTCAGAATGGAAATATGGATCTTTAATTAACAGATAGCTAGGTTAGAATAGGAAGATGGATATTTAATTAACATCATTTATAGTAGCTATTAGTAGTAAGAAAAAGAAAATCAATTTTATTGGATTAAGGTAATCTTTTAATGGAACTTGAAAATGTCAATGTTTTTTTTTAAATGCTTATAAAAGAAGAAACTAAAGAAGAAAACTCCACAAAGTAGAAGTAGCTAATTGGTGAACGTGAATGACGATCGCTTGTCTGACATTCAGCATATTAACTCTACTAGGCCTGGCCACTAACGAATGAATATCCCTCACATCCTTGCAAACTTACAAATTGACCAAAGAATACTTAGTAATCTGTAAAAAGCCCTACAAGCAATAGGTGAGAATTGCAACAACACCAAACATTATTAATAACTGCAAACTGTAAAGCTATCTAGATCGCCTGTACTTCAAAAACTAACAGGCTAATGTTATCTTCAATCTTGATCTACTGCCCACAGAGGATACCCTTTAACCCATAGGTCCAAGCTACAACTCCGATTTTTAAACTTGGGGTACCACACTCCATTTGCTTAGAAAATCACTGGGGTATCCTGACAAAAAAGATTTCACCATTGCTTAAAGTTAGGTTGAGAAGGTGGAATAAGCATGCTGAGGTAGTTGTGCTTGGCATCTCGGGCCTTTTGGCAATATCTACTTAGAGAATCCTATGATCTAAGTACATTGACGCAATTAAAACTTGAATTATTGAAGACAACTGAGTTCATTCCAAGCCAAATGTGCCAAATAGTGAAAATCAAGATGTTTAAGGCATCCAAAAAATAATCTTATTTAAGATCACAAAAGCTAGTGATCTAACTCCTAAAGGTGTCATTTCTTTTAGGCATGGGGAGGCCCTAGTTCTGGTTTCACATAGTGACAAAATTAGGACATAAAAGAAAATGATGAGTGATATCTTCAATGTCAGCACTACACCTTACACACAAAGGGCCACTGGCTGAGTTTCGCTTAAAGAAAGCCTCTTTATAACCAGGGCATCAAAGCAACATTTCCATAAAAACGTCTTGAATTTATTTGAAATATTTATTGGCCAAATTTGGCATAGGAATTTTTTAATAATCAGGAGAAAAAATTCCATTGTAACATTAGGAATAGAAGAGGCTTAGAAATACGCATGGCCAAGTTTTGTTTTATACGTTTCATCCTCGAAGGCATGCAAAATCAGCAAATCATGCTCAACAACACTTCTATTGACCGAAGCTATAATACATTGTACATCCCCAGGTAGGAAAGCTTAGGTCGGGGCTTCTATGTTCCATTGTCTTCTATCCGAGCTAAAAAGATCCTCGACCTTAAACAGAGATAAGGTAACACAAACCCTTGTAAGCTTGCCCAGAAAGCCTATGAGAACTTGTCCCACACTAGTCACAATTAGTTAATTGATTACATGCATACTAATTAAAATCTTACTATGCAATCATGTATAAGTATGTGCTTTGACTTTATCAATAAAATAAGAAAATAACACTTTAAACATTGTCATGATATTTCATTAAAATTGAACACCAAAGCTGTCAAAGCATACAAAACATTTACGTGGTTAACTACACATAATCAACCACGTATAAAGATACAAGCATAAGAATACTATGTTCACATCCAAGAGTGACTCTAGAGTTCATTACTCAACATGAACATTGGAGGCAAACTAGTGCATGAAAGCTATATACCCAACTATACTACAAGATCTATAACTGAGCTCCCACCTTAGACCAACTCTCGGTGGCAAGCTCCAAAGTCACCTTATTCCGCTTCACTAGCCTTTATTGGCTGCATAAACAATTGTAGTTAGAGCACCATAACTTAACCAACAAGCAAACCACAAACTAGAATTATAAAGATTCAAATAAACAGTATATCTACTCGTGAGCCAACCTCAACAACCCTTAATGATTGCTGGCCTTACGGAACATATCTACACAACAAATGAAAATCAACGATTCTCATTAAGAAATCATTCAACCTGCATGAAAAATCTTGACAACACACATATACATATAATATATGAAGTTTACTATGCGTACTTGTAGTATGAGGGCTAACATATGTGCATATATTCAAGTTTATTGGGACCCCTCATTTTCTTAGTCTTCGCACAGACATCACCCCATGCCTAGCAAGTTTTGGCTCCTAACTCACTCGTAGCAAGCCTTGGTTTGCTGCCGTCCTGGTGAGCTAAACTTATTAAGTAACCTTCCCTTGATTGTTGTGCAAGTGAACATGTTGGATGCACTTCGCTTGAGTTCCAATGAACTCACTAGGTGTGTTAAGCCTTCACATAGAACCTCACATTCTTAGATTTGCCTAGGTTACTTGTGTACTAAGCTTCCATCTCAAAACCTTATCAAGAATGCACTAGGTTTTTACTTGCACTCCAAGTAACCTTGCTTAGGCTACAAGTGCACTAAATCTTTACTCAATGCACAAATCTATCCACCATTATTTGGTTTACTTTAGTGGAGTTCTAATGATAATGGTTGAACTCATTCACTAGGTTCTATGGTACCCACCTAGGTGCACTAAGGTTCCCGATGGTACTAAATCTTATATTTGACTAATGGTGCTTTAATATGACCAAATGTCTTATCACTTTGAAAAAAAAAATGAAGCTAAATCTGGGCTAATTCAAGCTTGGTAAAAATAAGGAAATGGTAGCCCTACCTCTTAGCTTCACGTGGAATCTTAAATTTCCTTAATCAAATAGCCAAGTAAAAAATTATTGTTGAAATACTACATAGGTGTCGAAGCTAGCAAGCCAAGGCATTTTGCCTGTGGGGATGCGTCGCCAACCCTTGCCGATGCATCGCCACAATACAAAATATTTTGGTTTTTTACACAAGGGCTTGGCGACACATCCCTAACCTTGACGATGTGTCCCCAACCCTTCATGCCTAGAAAAATCCCAGATTTTGCATTATATGCATTTTGGGGACTTCAAATGTCTCCCAATGGCACTAGGGATGCCTTCAATTGCCTCAAACCTGCATGTACACATGAACTAGGCTAAAATGCACAATTTAAACCAATCTTTTCATGTCCATAAACACCACATAAACCATTAAAACCTCACTAGTCCACCATGTTTATCACTATCCACCAACTAACACTATTCATAAAACTACTTGAATTCTATCACAAGTAAGCTATGAATGACATCAAACATGTATGAATCATAAATCCCTTACCTTAGTTAACCTTGGACTAGCATGAATCAAGCATCACAAGCCATATAGACCAAGTTCCAAAGGGTTCTACCAGGTTCCTAGGTTCCAAGCAAAATACAAGGTATATGGCACTAAATTAACACCAATCCAACAAAATCCAAGCTTCCATTAACTCAAGAAACATGGAATCATTAAGGAAAAAATGGTACCTGACAAATTCAACCATGCCCAGGCTTGAAAATGCACCAACATGCTTTAAATGCACAAAACAAGCATAAAACAAGCTATCCTCCTTATGGGTACCACGGAAACCTTGAAATTGCTTCAAGAAACCAAGAATTTGTGAAGATTTGAGCAAGAAATGAAGAGAAGAAGAGAAAGCTGCAAAAAAAATAAAGGAGAACGGAGGATGAATAGTGGCAAAATCTTTCCCAAATGATTTTATATCAACCAAGAATCTGCCTCCTTAAACTTTTCTAAAATTTGCAAAAATACCCAACCTTGAAATAGTAACTAGGATATTAAACCTTAGGCAACTCTTAATTAGCTTAAATTTTGGTTTTAAAAAAATATGTCATTTTTACTCCTAGGACTCATCCCAACCCTTTGAGATGCAAAATGACCATTTTGCCCCTAGAAAAACCTAGTGACATAAACCACTCGGAACCAACTAACCTTGGAATAACTTTCTTGATCTTGCTAATTCACCTTTAATTAAGGTACTTAAGCTAAGGATTTACGAACTTACCTCGCTCACCGAGCATTCCACTTGGAGGTCTATAACATAAGGTATTGGGATAAGCAATTGCCTTTTATTAAAGTTGAGGAGGAAGACCTGAGACCTAATAGTCGTGCCAGATGTCTACCAATCATCCATTTATGATTGTCTAGCAGTTATGAGGTTCCAGGAGCTTTCTACCAAAAAGGAGACTTCTCCATACAAAGGAATAATTGCTCACAAGATCAGCTTTCCAAAGTGAATCCCATTTACCATATTTCGCCAACAAAACCTAGAAAACCAAAGAGTTAGGATTTTTATGCATGAGCCACTAAAAGGATCTCGCTAGGAGAGCTTTATTAAATAAGCAAAATTCACAAATTCTGAGGCCTCTCATGCCTTTAAGAAGAATGAGAAAAAATCAATCCCTATAATGAATACTTTTTCCTTGATTCGTCGCCTTCCACCAGAAACAAATCATTGATCTGGTGATTTCGTCACTCACCATCACCAGAACATGAAAAAGGACATAATATAAACGAGTAAAGATGAAAGAGAGGTTTAGATCAGGGTAAGGTAGCTTGTTTGATTAAGAATCTTGAAAATGTAAATGTTAGATTGGAGATGATAGAATGATGTCATTTGATAGAAGTATATTTCTACTATATATAAGTATATATGGGGCGATGTAATTTTTGAATTTTAGCACGAGAATAGAAGGTTAAAATTTTATCATATACTCCCAAGGAAAAAATTATCATCTTACTTAAAGATTGCTAGGAAACTTACAATTACCCTCTAAGGTATGCCTTTGCCTACAATTTATCACCTTTATTTTTAAAAACCAACACTTTGCCCTTTATATTTTTTATACTAAATAATAAAAACTTCTGAAATTATATTTAAACTATACGATAGTTATCTTCTAGTAATTTTAATCTCTTCAATGTTTTTTTATAGTTAATAGATATGTTAAATTATTAATTTTTTCTTTCTATAAATACATTTTTCTCTTTGTAAATACATATCAGTATCTTTTAAAGATCGATTGGCTGTAAAAAAATAATAAACATCTTAAAATTACTGAAATATGATTATCATACGGTTTAAGTTAAAGTTTTAAAAGTTGTTGTCGGAAACTATAAATAAAACAGGGGTAAAGTGTATGTTTTTTAAAATAGAGGAAGAAAAGTGTAGGTTAAAGCAAACCATAGAGGCTTTTTTGTCAATTTCCCAAAGATTGCTTATTGTTTTAAATACTTGCATATTTTCAATAAACAAGTTTATGATAAGGTTGAAGTGTTATTTAAATTGTAAAGGATTAAAAATTGATTTAAGAATATTAATTAAGAGCTTGGGAATTAGGACAAATATTGTGAATATCTTTCCCATCAAAAACAAAAAGGGGAAAATAGTAATACAAATATATGATATTTATAACAATTAATTTGTCTTACACTTATGTGGATATATATGAAGTTATATACAAGATCAATGAAATACATCCCACACTCTCCTTAGTGGCTTTTATGTCAATGTAATTTTATTTTTACATACTTTTTTGAGGTTTAAAAAAATACCAAACCAATATAATTGATATTTTATAAGAAATTTTATGAAAGTAGAAGTCAACCTTTAATTTTCATCTTGGTATCTAAAGTACCAACCTCTTAAACTGTGAAGGTATTAACATGCCATTATGAATTTTGTATATTTAGCTATCCATTTACGTCATCAAATCAAATATTCATGATTTCATATGCATTACTTTACTCCAAAATATGCGCAATAGACGCTACTAAAACTTAAATGCAAATGAAAAGCAGAAAAGAAAGAAAGAAGCAAGGCACGCGATGGTGTTGATCTTTTTTAGAGTGAGAAAAGGGGATGAGCATGCTCTTGTTTTTTGGTCCCATCTGATCCAGCGACGTGAAAATTGGTGAAAGGCATGAAAAAGTCAAATTTGAAGCGTTGGGTGAATCGGATAGAAAAGTATAAGGTACAGTCCGTTCTGCCTCGATCAGCATTTGAAAGGTGGTTGGACTCTAAAAAAAAAGAAAAAAAAGGGGTAAATTTAAGGGTTATCTAACAAACCTTCTAAATTTTACTCAGTAGATATTTTACTTTCTAACATTTCAAAAGTAATTTCCAGGAAAAAAAATACTAATCTTTTAAGACCAACTTGGATCGGCTAGCTACTAATTTTTTTTTTGTTAAATAAACCACTAACATTATTTAAAATGGCCGAACAAACTATTAATATTATTTAAAAAGCCTTATTCATCCACTCAGTTTTAAAATATTACAAAACTCAACAATTATCTTTTTAAAATTGACAAAATAGATCTATTTGGTTTAAAATAATCCAAATATGTCATTGTTGTCTAACCCGCACCAGAACTCGCAGTAGCTTCTCTTGCGTCACTATCATCCCGAATGAAAGAAGAGCATAAGCTTGCAAGCCATACCCTTTCTCGCCTCACCAATATTTATGCTACTAGAGGTGCATCACTGCTACTTATTGCTACCCTTAAAGCCATTAAAGTGACCCAATTAAAGCCTGCCATGAGTTGTACAACACTGTTATTGCTGTGAATCAAAGAAAAGAATAAGAAATTGCAATTGGTGAAAGGTTGTGAAGGCTATAATTGTGGTGGCAGTAAAGTGAAATGTGAGCCTATAGGTGGTGTTGGCGCCGGTGAGGAATGAGGAGGAGTTATGGTTGAACATTATGATTATGGGCGTGTTTTGAAATGTGTGCTTGTCGGCGTAAGTGAAGAGACGCCAGGAGTATAAAGTGGAGATGATGAGTAAAATGTAATATTCGCAAACTTTAGATGCATTGAAAGTAGAAGAAAAAAATATAAAGACTAAACTCGGCATTTTAAGCTAATATTCTGTTAGACTTAATAGTTAAAATTACGAGAGTGCTGATTTGAGCTAACACAAAAACATTAATAGTTTATCTAACAAAAAAAAAGTAAATTGATCAACTCAAAAATATTAATGGTTTGTTTGTTTTGCCTAATTTTTAATACCTTGTAACAAATTTTAAACAAAAAAAAATGCCGCAAAAATCCATTAACCAATGAGATTATTTAAGCACCAAGCTTTTTTTTTTTTAGAATCTCTATACTGCAAGTTAAGGGTTTTTTAAAACAGGGAAAATGAGTGGAAGGAGCACTTGAACCTGAAACTAGTTCACTTTTGAGAACCTTTGAGTAACACAAGAATTATCTTATTTGGTTACCGTTTTTCGTATAGTACTATACCTTTAATTGGTCACGGGCACGCTAGTTCTACTTGTTTGCTATGGCCTTATTTTCAACCTTAATACAATCATTGGAACTTAATTGCCACGTGTCAAACACGTGCATTTTGCATATCAACGGCAATTTAGATTCCTGGTGCTTTAAAATTTATATCATTATCCTCATTGATTTCGTGCTTTTTTAAAAAAAATAATTTTGAACATTGCTACACTGTTTGTTTAATAAGATAAGAAAAATTGAGGCTTAGATATGGGCCTGAGTGTAAAATGCTATAGGCGGGCATTTCAGTGGTGCTCGTTGATGGTCTTCCAAACATTTTAGTTTGTAAATTACTAATAAATTATAAATTTCGCTGAACATCCCAATTATCCTTTCTATACATTATATATTATTCAATATTTCTAAAGATGAACATTTGTTACTATTCATGAATATTGTCAATTATTTGGGGCTAAATTGTTTTAGATAAAAAAAAATATTTTTGGGCCTGAAAATTATAGGAAAAAAAACCTTGTATATATTAAAGAAGAGTTTGCATTTTTTACTGTAGATGTGCTTTTTTAATTTAGTTAGTGTATCTAGTTTTTTTACCAATATTTATTAATTTTCACTATTTTGATTCATGAAAAGATTTTTTTTTTCTTTTGTATCTTCTAGGATTGTGGCAGTGAGTAAAATTTTAGCCTAGGCTTTGTTGAACCTAAAGTAAGAAAATAAGTTTATTGTTACAAGAAAAAATATATCGATAATATAGTCCTGTAGCAAAGTATGGGCGTTGTAACTAGTATTATACTAAAACAGAGTTTTGATAAAGGTTAATTTATATGGTCAAAGTTGTTGATTTTTATCAAATTTTGAGCATTTTTTCTATATCACCACACAACACTTTCTGTCATTTCTTACTGTGAACTTTTATTTTATAGGGTGGAGAAAGGAACCGAAGCATTGGATTGAATTAGAAGCTAGCAGAGTGAAAAATAAAAAGTCTGAAGCCACATTTTGAGTCTTAGGGGTTGTGGTGCCGACAGCACTACAATGCTAACAGCTTCGTGTTTTAGGCATTGCAGCGCCAAGTTGGTCCCCCTAGTGGCCCAACACCCCTGTATTCAGATTTTGTGATCCCCCTACCTCCTATTTTGAATCAAGGCTTGCAATTGGTGGAGAGATTTTATCCTTTGAGTGGTTGGTGAGTGGAGAAAGCCTTATCACTTGAAAAGATCTAGATTCAAGCTATCTTTTTCACCTTTTTAGCTTGAGCTAGGTCTTTCACCTTCCATCATTTTTTGTATTTTTCATCTTTTGTGGAGGCATTTTGGCAAGATTTGCTTAAACGAGGTTAGGAGCACTTAGAGATATCTTGAAGCTTTAAGGAGTCAGGCTTAATTAGTCACTTGAGTTCCTTTTTTCCCCTCTTTATTATACTTGAACATGGATGCCATTTTATGTATTTTCATGGGCATGTTTAGCTTAGTTATATAGTAGTTTATTTGACATTTTCACAATGAGCTTAGTTATGTAGTAGTTTCTTTGACACTTTCACAATGGCGTTTAAAAACTCTAAAAAAGTTATGGTCCTGGGAGAGACCTCGAGAGTTATAATCTTGGTTATTGCAATTAGCTGGGGAGTTAATTACTTGAGATGCATAGCTTCTTTTAACTGAATGTTGACAAGATAAATTACCATTTTAATGGACCATATCCGTACCTATCCCTTGGAGTAAGGGAACTATGGAAAGAATAGCAAGAACAAATTGAGCTAGGAATGTGTAGCGTAAGAGAGCTTAATTCTATTCATGATAAGTTCCCATTGATGGATTAAGATCTCTATAAGATTGAAAGCAGGGGCTAATAACTCTCATAATGTCAGGAGGGAATCCTAGAATCTAGTGGTTATACCAAACACAGATGGTCTCGCCACCACCAATAGTCTAATTGTATGTAGTAGCCAGGACATTCCTCATATAAAGGAGGTCTCACCAAATTGCTAAAGCATTATTTTTTGCTTTAAAAACCCAAATTGATTGTGTTGACCTATACTTGGCAGATAAGACTTTGTAGACTAGGGAATTGTAGTTACCTGAGAAAATTCACCAAAACATCTTTGCTAGAAGAACTTGATCAAAGAGTCGCATGTACTTTATGCCTAAGCCTCATAATCTTTTAGACATTATCAATAACTGCTTATTTTTTTGTATGGCAATCCCTATGTTCGTTGGAACTAGATCACCAAAATTGAACCATTATGCTTGATATGTTATCCACTAAAGTGATCGGGGACCTTGAAAAGATACATAACATACACTGGGAGTGAGGACATTTTACATTGAATAAACGTCAGTTTACAAGCATTATTGAGAAGCTTTCTTTTTCAAGGATTTAATTGGTGTACCACTTTGTCCATTAAAAATTAAAATGAGGATGCCATAGATAGGTTTTGGGATATAGGCATACCTAAATAATTTTGAATCCTAGCATTTACAAGGAATGGAAGAATGTTGCAGAACATTTGAACGAAATCCTGTAAAACATTTTTGCTAAATGCCCATTCCAATTTTTAAAAGTTTACTTATTGCCTTGTGCTAAAGCATACAAGTGAAGGTGTTACTAAGAGCTAAGATGGCCACCTTAGATGAGCGAAAGAAGATCAGGTAGTCATCTGCAAAAACCATTTTAGTTGCTCGCACGAAGACCTGAAAGTTGCTTGAAGATTAAAGAGCAGTCAAGTAGGTAGAAATTGCTTTTGCACAAAGAATAAACATGTAGGGATAAAAGGGGTTGCCTTGTCTAAGAATACATCCATTAACCAAGATGGAATAAGATGCTGTTAAAATACACTGAAGAATATGATTAATCCAATGCTATGGGAAATGCATGTGATGAATACTCATAAATGTATAACTGTTAAGGGTTTAAATCATCATTATAAACTTTAAGTATGATTAATTTATCTAATTTGAGTAGTTATTCCAGTGAGTTACTATTCATCCATATTTATAAAATATGCTAAATAACTATTTTTTTTTTATGTGGGTGGATAAAATCATGATATCTCATAATTTTTGGACCAATAATCGAGGTTTCAAATGTTTACAATGTACAGTTTGTGTCCTAGCCTAATTGAGAGATAAAATAGGCTAAATTTGGATCACAAACAGAATTAGTTCTAATATTTGTGCACTTGACGATCCTTCATAAGAAAAATTATACCTAGAGCTATGGATGTCGGAATTGATTGAAAAATTCATCTAAAATCCAACACATAGATATTCAATTCTACTTCATATGCTGAGAACCAATTTGATCATTTTCATTGTTGAAATTCAGTTATAAATGAGACAATCTGTTCTGCCGCTCGCTGAAGAGCAATTTTGGTAGAAAAATTATAACTTAGGCTACAAACATCAGTTTTGAATGATCAAACTATTGTTTTGAAGTTAAGGAAAAGATCTATAAATCTTGTGCTTTGAGAAATAGCTAAATCGATGCGTATGGTAGTCAAAAAATTAAAATAAGTTTAAGCCCCCTTTGTTGATTTGTATTTGCCTACTTTTACTATTCTCACTTACCATTTACTATTTTCCTTAACCCAGGGATCTATAAATAGGCAGCTTAGAGAGGACAAAATTAAGCTTGTTCTTAAGTAAAATTAGAGTTTTTATATCAAATCTAGCTTTTCTTCTTTGATTTTATTCTTAGTTTTCAATTCTAAAGCTCTGTTCAAGATGTTTTCTTCCTGTTCTTTTTTTGATATTTCAATATATGTTTATTTTATTTTTATACATGTTGTTCAGTCTAATCATGACTAACTAATCTTTCTTTTGCTAAGCTGAAAGGGTAAAGTTTTTTGTATAAAGATTATAACTAATTTGAATGGATCCTAACATCATTGGTATTAACCTTCTTAATTGATTTAACTACTCTCCTTATTAAGTAGGAGTCTTGATTCATTACAGTCAATTTTTAGCACAAAAGCTGTTTGATTCTTTCTATAAAGCATGACTCTGTCAACTATATTAGAATCTTGAATTATTATAGACAATGGTTGGCATGACAGATACTTGAACTCATTTGCAAGTGTTGGCATTATAAGATCAATGAAAGCTAATACTAACTCATGCTTAATGTTTCTAGAATTTGATTATAGATTCCTTGATTGGGACCTCCTTCATATATGGATCCTAACTGAGTGGCAAGATGAGCTAAAATTAATTATAACTGATATACTAAAAGTGACTCCTTTAACCTTAGATATTTTCTTGAAATTGAGTTTTTAAACAAAATTTTTCATACATTTTTTCAAATTTTTCTTTACTTCTATGGTTTGTATTTCTTAATTCGCTTATTTGTGATTTGGGACTTAGACTCCTGAAATTTTACTTCTTGTGATAACTAACACTTGAGTTACAATTGCTAAAATGCAGCAGCATGCTTTGAAAGACTCTTTCCACAAAAGACCATTTTATCTTGTCATAGGCTTTTCTGATGTCAAGTTTGAGAACATCTTTGTAGCCATTTGGACTAGTGGTTAGTAGACTTAACCAACTAAAGCACTTCATGGGCTATAATTATATTATCTTGAATATGACAACTTAGAATGAATGCATTTTGGTAATTAGAAATCAATGAAGCAATGACGTGTTTCAGATGGTTAACTAGTACTTTGACAATCACTTTATACAATGAGCTATAAAGGCTAATGGGACGAAAATCTTTCAAATGACTGGTTCCCTTGAATTTGGATGTAAGTGTGATAAATGTTCGGTTGATTTGTTTCAGCAGAAGACCACCATTAAGAAATGAGAGTACTGTATCTATGATTGAGTCACTCATGATATGTTAATAATTTTTAAAGACCATCAGAGGCAGCCTGTGTGGATTTGGGGCTTTAAGACTTCTTAATTAAAAGTGGCTTTTAAAACCTCTTTTTTGGAGGAAGGGACCAAGAGAGACTCTTTCTAGTCCTCTGAAAGAACTCTCGAGATAGAAGACACAAAACTGTTTGAGCATTTTCGTCATATGAGGTGTTATTAGTAAACAAATGATAATAAAAAGAGTAAAGCTTATTCGGGATTATATCCTCATCATAGGAGCAAACCTTGTCATGAATTTATAGAGCCTCATCCTAAAGCTTTATTTGGTGCTGAGAATATTTCAAAATTTACATATTATTGCAAAGTTAACCATTCTCGCTTTATTGACCACATCCGACCATTTAATGTTCTACTTAGTTACAAATGAATATAACTTAGCTGAACAAATCTATAGTTCTATAAAAATATAATATCAAAGAATTATCATGCTCCTTCCAAACATTAATACCCGGTACTACATCATTTATTTCAAACTTATTTTCAGGGAAATTTCATGAATTGTGTTGGCATAATTAAACCTGAAGAATAGAGGTGAACACTAGGCCGAGTCAACCTGGCCCAATTTGGAGCCAGCTAGGGTAAAACCCAGCCCAAGCACGGTTAAAGCCCGAATTGCCTCAACACACAAAAGACTTTGCAGCTATTGGGCCGTGTATAGGCTTGAAAAAGAGAAGCCTAAGACTGGCCCAGACACACGAAGAAAACTGGGCCAAGCTTGGCTCGGTCCAGGCAAAGCTGTTCCGAGCTGGGCCCAAAGTTTAAAAACCCTATAGCAGCTACTTGATTAAAAAAAAAAGGAAAAATTTGAAGGTTAAGGACCTGCGCCTGGTTCAAATGACAGGAATGGGACAAAACCTTTTTTACCCCCTTCAACATTAAAAAACGGCTACTTTTCAAGGTTATTGTTGTCCAACCAAAATTTCCCCACTCCTATAAATACCTACACTTATTCTTCACTTTCTCACACAACTTTCTACATTCTTCTCTCTACATCTACTAGTTTGTCTACATTTATCCTCGAGTCTTATAGTCTTCCACCAATTTTCTTAATCTCATACTAATTTCTTTTTAGTCTCTCTTTAGTCCTTCATTAATCTTCCATCAATTTTCTTCAACTCAATGGCTTTAAGGAAGAGTACTAGCTTCGTCCCTGCCAAGAGCTTCTCCTTATGCATCAGTTTGGGGTCATTCACATCCAAGAGTTCATCGATATGCCGAATATCGACTTATAATTTAACAAGCAAGATTTCGACGAAGATGTTGAAATCCAAGAGGCCCCCACTCAAATCGTTGATTTGCAAGGAGGGGATGGTTCACGACCGACACCTCAAAGTGAAGTTCCCAAGGGAATGAAGGAAAATCTCGCCTTAAATCCTTCATGGGGGAACATTTTGAGACACTTTGAGAGAAAGACAACCAATTTGCCAAGTGCAAGCATTGCGGGAAAAAAGTTGGCATGCAAACAAGGTGAATTCCAAGATTAGGACACTTTAACGACATATAAGGAACGAACATCTGATGCAGTATCTAGGAGCCAAAGGGAATTTCGATGGACAAACATAATTTGGATTGACAACCGGTAGTTCAGGTATCCTTAAATTTAATCAGCAAGAATGTATGAAAGGTATGGTAAATTGGATAATGCTCACGGAAAAACCTTCTAGGTAAGCTGAAGACGCGCGTTTAGAAAAATGGATTAGGTCTAATTTAAACCCAGCATTTAAAAAGACATATGTGACAACTGCACGAAGAGGAGCACTTAAAATGTATGAATTAGGTAAATCTAATTTACAAGTAATATTTTCTACAATTGATCATTGTATTGCCTTTACTAGTGACATGTAGATGTATCCTATTGGGCAGGATTACTTTTGTGTTACTGCACATTGGATAGATGAGGATTTTGTCATTCAAAAATGAATTATTGCTTTCGAATACATGGAATCTGACCACACTGGGTATAATATCTATCAATGTATCTTAGATATACTTTGTGAATTTTTTGTCGTTGATAAAGTTTTTTGCATTAGTTTTGACAATGCCTTTAATAATGATTTTACTGCCCGAGAACTCTGTCATGCATTAAAACCCCCTCGGAATGGTGTTTTTTTTCATGTTAGATGTATGTGTCATATTTTGAACTTATGTGTACAAAAACTGCTTACAGTTTTGCGGACTGAAATTCATCTAATCCGTGATGCATTATTATATTTAAAGTCACGGCCTAAAATATATCAGGAATTCAAATAATATTGTCTTTAAAACAACCAACCATTTTCATTCTTGAACTTGAAATTAACCCCAAATTTCTAACGGCCGAACTGTGGGACAAATGTTACAAACTTTGTCAATTATTATAGTATTTTTATAAAGCAATTGTTTTTTTCTCCAGTGTTTACTATCCCACAACTCACAAAGTTTTGATGTATTTGGTAAATATTGTTTATGTTTTAAATCAATATAAGACAAATCCATTTTTAAAAAAATACCATCAGAACAATAAAGGACAAGTGGGTTTCATATTTTACATAGATCCCCCCTTCTTTTTACTTGCATTTCACTTGACCATACCATGAAAATTACCAAGACATTGTCTTTACTTGAAGGATACTATAGTTTCTTGAATATTAATCATATTAATTGTTTAGCTATGATGGCTGAAATAGATGAGTACTTGTGGGAACTCTACAAGGAATATTCATCTCACTACAAAGATAAGGTAAGACCAACATCTTCCTCCTCCCTTTGTGCATCATCCTCCTCATTATCAGCACCATTCAACCTTATGGAACAACTTCTTAAGCGTCCCCGACCCATATGATTTGGCCTATCAAAAATAGATGATTACCTTTACACCTCATTTGAAACATCTGAGGATGACATTTTGGAGTGGTGAAAAATGAAAAATGGCAGAATTTTGATTTTGTCCAGCCTTGCGAAAAAAGTTCTAGCTGTTTCGATTTCCACCGTTACATCAGAGTCCGCTTTTAGTGCCGGCAAATGAGTCGTTTCAGATAAATGGGCTAGGTTGACACTTGAAGCAGTAAAGGTCTGCGTGTGTAACTGTGATTGGAGTCTTGACGCCTTAAGAAAACATAATAAAAAAATTTTGAAATATGAGATGTAAGATGATGATAACACTTCCACATCCTAGATTTTCCTTTTCCGTTCTTAGAATATACTTAATCTGATTATGCTGTGTGGTACAAATTATTGATTTTCATTTTGGTTTATTTTTTGGAACATTTTACCATTTGTCATGTAAGGCCCATTCTAATTTGCTTGTAAGTGCCGATGGACTTTGTTATTGATAAAATTTGCATCGGTGGAAGTGTTTTTTTTCAAATAATTATAGAAATAAGTAAATATTTTCATAAATATTAATAAATTATTAAAAAAATCTAAAAAGTTTTTTTTTAAAAAAAAATCCAGGCCAAACCCATGCACGCATAGGCTAGGCCCAGGCCCAGCACGATTGAAGCATATTGTGCCTGGGCTCACCAACCACCGCTACTGAAGCGAAACCAAAACCATGCCTTTTATTTATTGCATTCACCTAGCCCATTGGGCCAACCAGCCGAAGTAAGAAATGGTCCAAAATTATTGTTCTATCAATGAAAATTGACCGAAATGAACATCATGAAAACCAATAAATAATTTTCTTTTTCGATATAAATTGGGCTAGAAAAGAGGTTCTTGCATTTTTTTTTTGTTCTAATACTTTTGATTCGATGCTCATATTCGTCCCAACTAATTTGAATGAATTGCATCGAACCCTCTATTAGAAGAAATCTCTATTAAAACTTTTTTTTCTATTTATATGTTTTGAACCTGTGATATTAACATAAGGAGCTTACTTATATTTTAACTTATAAGTGTTAAGTATTGTTAGAAGATTTTAAGCAAGAGACTTTGAATCCAATTAGAATCTCATATATATAGAAGATTTGCCTTAAGATTAGAGATGGTAACTTTAGAAAATTAATCTTCACCTTAAAATGGCAAATAAATTAATTTCAACTGTTTAATTTTCTACGTGTGCATCAAGTAACATCTTACAACCATGACGTGAACTCTGATCATCAAGTAACAGAATGACATGCATGCTATTGAATCAAATGGCTAAAAACAAAAGTTAGAGTGATTGAATTTGTAATATTTTTGTAGAGAAGGTTTGGGGGTTAACATTGTGGTTTTATGATTATATGAATCGTAAAGCTTCCCCATATTTTGTCCTCGAAGCGAGTGAAGGAAAAAGCAGGCCATTTAATTTAAGAAAACAGGGAAAAGCAGAAAAAGATAATAAAAGAAAAATACCGAAAAAGACGTAGATTCGAAGAAATTGCGGACTACTCACACAGAGCTCTCGGGTTATCGAGGAACGCTGGAAAAGTAACTGCAAATTTTTGTCGTTATGGCTTCCGATCCCGATCAGCCGCCGTCAGATCGTCCCGTCCGCGTCTACGCCGATGGGATCTACGATCTCTTCCACTTTGGCCACGCTCGTTCCCTCGAGCAAGCTAAGAAACTGTACGTTATCTTTTCTCTCTACGGATGTGCAATCTACACCTACTCATTCTTCGAATTCGACCTCTTTGCTTTTTCTTGCAATGATTCATTTTATTTTGGTTGGGAATCTCGCGCTTCAAGTTACATCTCCGTGTGAATTATATTTGTTAATTTCTGGTTACTCTATTGGTGCTCGTGCACGTTGCTCTAGATTCATTCGCCAGTGATTTTTCTCGCTTCAGATTGTCTTACATATTATAGTTATATTGTCTGGGAAATTGCTATAGTTTCTGACGTCTTATCGACCAATTTTTTTTCTTTTAATTAGTATGAATATAGTTAATTTTGATTGGGATTAGTTAGCTTCTTTATGGTCGTATGATCTGTTCTTTTAATCATAATAATAACAAAATTCTTCGACTTATATTTGGCTTCCTGTTGTGCTGAGGAGATGGTTCTCTTCGGTTCCTGATTCTTTGATTCTGCCTTCATCAGTGAGGAGAGGGTCAGGGATGAGGGAAGAGAGAAGGTTAACAGTCATTGTATAGTTTGTGAACTTCACATGAACCAAAAAAAAAAAAGCTCTTACACGAAATCGATTTTGTTACGTACTTATGATTCAGGTTTCCTAATACATACCTGCTTGTTGGATGTTGCAATGACGATGTCACCCACAAGTACAAGGGCAAAACTGTTATGACAGACCAAGAGCGTTATGAATCCCTTCGCCATTGCAAGTATGCATTACTTCCTCTAGTTTAGCTGGAAGCTAGCATGCATGTTTTCTTTTTTCTTTTCTTGCTCTCCGTTTTTGTTTTTATTGTTTGATTGCTAAATCTGTACCACTGAAAGAAATGGACCAGGATACACAACTTAGCACGAAATTTACAGTTTACGAACTTCTCTACTGGACTGAGGAAAAATGCTTTCACCATACTAATCATCCTTTGTTTTCTTGCGCTTCATGTTTGATCAAGCAAATTGTTTTTGGTTGAACTTTGGGCAATATTTTTCCCTCTCTTGTCTTGTAGGTGGGTTGATGAAGTTATTCCGGATGCTCCTTGGGTGATCAATCAGGAATTTCTTGATAAGCACAAGATTGACTATGTGGCTCATGACTCACTGCCGTAAACATAATTACTTCTTGCTAGTTTGAAAGCAACAACCTGCACACAAGCTCTCCCTCCCCATGGAGAAATGATTATCGTCTCCTTATATTTCTCCGCTATTCTGTGCTTTTTATATGTGTCTTTGACCTTCTTCTTCTTCTTCTTTTTTTCTTTGCAGCTATGCAGATGCTAGTGGAGCTGGAAAAGATGTCTATGAGTTTGTGAGTCTATAATAATCTTTTCTTGTTTAATATATCACCAATGCTGACCGAGTACCTATTTCAGGTTAAAGCTGTTGGGAGGTTCAAGGAAACGAAACGAACTGAGGGGATATCTACATCAGATATTATAATGAGGATAGTTAAGGATTATAACCAGTATGTTATGCGTAATTTGGATCGTGGATATTCAAGAAAGGACCTCAATGTCAGCTACGTGAAGGCATGGCTGCTTGATATGCTTCCACTTTTGCTTGCTTTTGATGCTTTCTTCTTGTGAGTAATTTTATTTATCATTGCCACAATTTATGTCAACAGGAGAAGAGATTGAGAGTCAACATGAGATTGAAAAAACTGCATGACAAAGTGAAGGAACAACAAGAGAAAGTGGAAGTGAAGGTATCTTTATTCACATATCACTGTGTGATTTTGTTTTTTCTTCTCATTTTTTACTGTTGTCTTGATCAAAATAATTGGGGCATTAAGGTTGGATTTGAAGAATAAGCATCCTTGTTTTTTTTTCAGATTGTGAAAACTAGTCTGTTACCTTTTCTATTTCTTGTAAATGGTTCTTCAGCAGCCTTGTTGACTATATTCTTATAGCACACTCTCCTCTCTATTTAACAAAGAAGCATAATTCATGGACATGTTGGAAGTTCTCTTATGAGCATGTGCAGGATGCACAGCATGTATTGCCTGTTAAATTATTCCTAAAAAATGCTGTAGATGCTTGAGTTCATTTTGATGTTCGAACTCTAAAACTTGGTTAATGAACATTGTGCAGTGTACTGATTGATTTTTGTTGGACTTGGAAATTATTTCCATTAACTCATCCTCTTCACTTTACTTTGGGCTGCTTCTTTGTTTTCTTGTGTTGGCTATTAAATTATCTGGCAAGTGGCAGCCATGCTATGAGCCCATTTAGCTTGCTAGATCTTACTGGTATAAATGTGTGAGCTTGCTTACTTGCCCTCTGCTCCAGACTCCCAAAGTACTCATGGAAGCCAAAGTGTAAATACAAAAGCAGATTGTATATTTTCCGAAAGGTTATAATAAGCTTCTATTTAGATTGTGCTTTTCCTTTTTTACCATTGAGCTCAAGATGTTTGGAACATCCTAATTCGTTACTCTAGATAGATCAGATGAAAATGTAGCCAAACTATTGCTTATGAGAAACGGATGCAGTTTCAAAGACTAGCAATCATGTATGAGATGACCTCTTGTGTTGCTCTTGGTGATTTAGTTTTTTCTTACCTAAAAGCTCCTGGGGTTTTGTTTTAGTGGTAATACTATGGGTATTCTTATTCTTCGTTTTGGCTTTTAGATAAAGTTAAATTGCATAATGGTGTTATGAATTCTGTAAAAAGGTTTTCTGTTTACCATGCAGCGCAATGAATGGGTAGAAAATGCTGACCGTTGGGTTGCTGGATTTCTTGAGATGTTTGAAGAAGGTTGCCATAAAATGGTGAGAACACACATTCACGTTATTTTCTAAAGCCATTGGTATCAAACTTCATTCTTACCGCAGACCCATGTGCTTGTTAGGGCACTGCTATTAGAGATCGTATCCAAGAACGTTTAAGAGGTCAGCAAGCTAGAGGACTTTTAGAAAATGGGAAGGAAGTAGGCGAAGAAGATGATGAATACTATTATGATGATGATGATGATGATGATGAGGAATACTACTACGATGATGAAAAATACTATGATGAGAGTTATGGGTATGATGAAAAGGAGGGGAAAGAAAACAAGAATGGTAGTGATGAAAAGGCAAAGAAGGAAGATGAGAATGGAAAGAAATAGCAATTTTGTTTCCATTGTTACCGATTCGATTCGGTGATACTTCTACAGTGTGCAATATGCTACGGTTGTTGCTGAATTGGGTTTGGTCGTTTTCTTTTTTGATCCTTTTGTACACTTGTTATGCGTTACTTGTTAGATTGAGTGGTAGGGTTTTAGCAGAGCTATAGATGGAAATGAAGTTGTTGTTACTATATGTGTAGGGTTTACAACGTTTGTTGGATCAGTATAGTCCTCTCCTCTCGCATCCCCTCAATTTTTGTCCAGATCCTTGTCCTGGAAAACGTCTATACGATTCAGAACGTGCTGTAGCATTTTCATTTGAATGGTTGCAAGAGGCGCCTGCCTGAAATATGCTGAATTCTTGCCATGTTAAGAGTCTGATGTGTTCTCTAGAAAAGATATCCCTTTTCCGAAATTTAGTTATAACTTAGCTTGAAAAAGCGACCATACCAATATTCTTGTAAGTACACTGGTGTTACTGTTTTTTAACTGAGCCATTGCTTTTTGAAATCCATCTTTCCGCTAATGTTATATGTAAGGTAAAATGGTCCGTGAAAGTAAATCCATTTAAGCTTTGATGAGGAAGTGTTGGACGGCAAGACGCCAGCCTACAGGCGACTTCGCTCTCAAATGCATTTTTTCCAGCATGTATTGCCTTCAGTATTATATCACACTTACAATAGTTTTTGACAACCGTTGGTTGACGTTTATGTAATTGTTTCTTTTTCGGGGGAAGGAACTTGTCAAAAAAAATTATTGCACAGTTCAAGTTTATCAAAATACAGTTAGTGAATAGTTTATATTGTATATTTAAAAAAGTGATGTCAATAGTTATTGTGAATTGTCTTTTTTTTTTTTTGGAAATCTTAGTCAACCCTATAAAGATATAAAGATTAATTGCTTGCCTGATTGTAAGTTTTAGATCTCATTTAAGGAAAAAAAAATTTTTTAGAGGAGGATAGATTAGGACAATTGGTCTATCTGCTTTGTGTTTACTGTTACATATGAGTGACAATGAAGACTTGGAGAGTGTTGGCGGACAATTTAAATGCTTTAGCCATTAAGAAATTGTTTGAGTTGTTGTGATCCTACAGTTCAACAACTCCTAATCCTAATACATATCTTTTCATGAGTTAAAACATGCACGTGTGTTACAATACTAATTCACTATTTATAGTCTATATTAATGCTAGAGTTGTATTGAAAGCAGGGTGTACAATAATTTATAAAGATCTTCCCTAATAAGGGACATTTCAAAAGCTATTTCTACCTTAATGCAATTTTCTCTTAGGATGATTAAAATCATAATGTCATCTTATCTAACTAAAAAGGTATATATGTAGATGGTCTGTCGAGCATTGAGTTCCTGGGAGACATTGGGTTCAAAACCACATGATTTCAGCGGCCTGCTCGGTACCACATGCATGAAGTGAAAATACTCTGGAATTAGATTGAGATCCACACTCTGTCACGGATGTGGCAAAGAAAGATAACAAATTTTTTATACTGATTATGAATTAAAAAGATAAGCTACAATCAATTTAAAAGATCTAAAAATTGAAACGTCTCAGCTCTATGACTACGAGTACAATCGACAAATAATAAAAACAAAACCTCACCGGATGGCAGATTAACAAACAGCTCAAACTAATTAAGCACATGAAAGTTTTATCCTCTTTTTGTGTTTTTTTTTTTCTCTTGATTCCAAAAGTTGGGTTTTCCGCCTTTGCCCTCATCTCCTTACGGTTGAGATAGAGAGGGGCTGGGGTGTCTCGACCCTTAATATATTTCATAATTATATATATAATATATATTTTATGAAATATTTCAGAAAGTTAAAGAGTAAAAAATATATACAGCAACATAAATAGTAAAAAGTACTACTTTTAATTTTACTTACGTAAAAATTTATATTTTCATGTGTATAAAAAGAACCTAAATTTATATTTAAAATTTTTTTCTCTTAAACCCTACCATCTCTAGCTCTCAATTTTATCTTTCTTATGTGACTATTCTTATTACTGTATTCCACACCCTGACAATTAACAACCATCCCCTCACTGCTAGTCCGCCACAACAACTATTGTATGTTATGTTGAAAGTTGTAATTGCTTGCAACTTCTCCAGTCTCAAAGATGCTTACCCAATTTCTTTGTCTTTTTTTTTTTGTCTTTTTTTTTTAATATTCTTTCTTTATGTTTTTTTTCTATTATTAAGTTTTTTTTTTCTATTATTAACTTTGAAGAATTTTATGCTAAGATTATATTTTTCTCTTATTTTTGTTTGGTTTGTTGGTACTCTTACTCATAAACCAACAAATAAATTGACTGAGATAAATATTTAGTATTTTTATTTCCTAAGTGCACCGCTAAGTCGAAAATCCTGGTATGGCCCCTGCCCCTCCTCTAACATGGAAACCAGAAAATACATACCAAAAAAACCTAATCATTCCTTTTTTTTTTCTTGGAATCGCGTGGGGATTTATTGAATATAATTTTTGGATATTAGTGATGGATCCAGAAAATTCTTTTAGATGTGTCCATATACCAATATCAGTTAATAAGTATTGTTAATGTTACCTAGAAATATTAACACAAACCTTTAATTAGAGATGCCCATGGGTCAAATATGGATTAGATAATGATATTCCCACATCTAACCTATTATGTTAAATGTCTCACTCATATCCTACAAATTAGTCATCGAGTGAACAACTTTGACATTCATATCTTTCCCACTTTCAGGTTTGTTGTGTTGGGTAAATAAAATTAATATCCACCTACCACATTTCCACAACCACTAGCGTTCTCATGCTTTCAATGTCACAGTCTTTTTAGTGGACTAATCAAACAAAATTTAAGTAGTATATACATTGATAAGTACCACACAACAAAAATTTCAAATAAATACAATTTTTTTTCTTCAATTATTAACACAATGTAGGAAAAGTAATATAGAATGGTGCTAAGAGTCATTTTCTTTCTTGATTAGTTGAAGATAAAGTTGGTAGATAAATACATCATACATATGGAGGCACATGTTGTTATTACATTTCATTTCATGTTTGTTGCTAAGTACAATTCTATTACAAGGTCAGCACAAGTTTAAAAGTTTTGACAGATGTGGTTTTTAGAATTATGCTATAACTAGCAAATGGAACTCATGTAACTCTAAACCCATTTTTTACGAATTAATCAGCTTATTTTGATGAGAGCACAAAAACAACTAGCTAGACAACATCAACTTTGACAAATCTCAGTATTTTCAACCTCTCCAATCCTTTGAAACTTTTTGGCATGTATATGTAATAACACATATATATACGGGTCCGATACGGGTTGGTGAAGCCTAAATGCGCATTCTATATCCAAATCTGGCCGGTGAGCAGATAATAAAACTCACATCTGAACCAATTCATACAATAAAGAAAAAACCTGCCGACTCAGATGCAACCAGATGTGAACGGATTGGACCTAATTAACACAATTGGACCTACGCCAGGGGGCAGAAAAAAAAAAAATTGACACCATACAGGAGCAGGAAAAAACTAGCAGTAATAATTCAGTGCTGACGGAGACAGAGAGGGAAAGGGGTTAAGTACCCAATTAATGCGACGAAAATTGAGGCAAATAATCATTCTTAAGATATCTGTTGTATATAATGTCGACATAGTTTCGACGCCTCTGTAAGCAAGTTCAGGCCCCGTTAAACGCCGGATTTTTTCGAAGTGGTCTCCTTAAATCTTATGACCTCATTCTTCCTTCATATTGTATATGTTAGCTGTGAGTTTAACAATAATGTCGATTTATTTATTTACCACGCGTCATCCACCCTGTTAGTAACTGTCTTCTTGGGAAATAAAAAAAGCAAAACTTCTCAACATCAATTTCACGTCGGTCGGACTCAACTTCCGCTTCTGCCTGTCTTATTTATCGTTTTCTCTCCCTGTTTCGATTTCACCCTACATAAAACCTTAATCCTAGCTAGCTCTCCATCGTCGATCAATTGCGTTGCCTGCAGATCAGAAGCCTCGAGATGACGATCAAAGTTAAGAAATTTCCCTTAACCCTTCTGTTCTTCTGCATTTTCATTATGGGTCCCCGATTAGTCTTTGGAGATTGCACCTGCGACAAGGAAGACGAAGCCAGCAGCAACAAGAGCGAAGCTTTGAAGTACAAGATGGGAGGTATAGCTTCTATACTGGTTGCAAGTGGGGTTGGTGTTGTGGTTCCGATATTTGGCAAAACTGTGCCATCTCTGCAATCGGAGAACAACGTCTTCCTGTTCGTGAAAGCGTTCGCGGCAGGTGTCATCCTGTCCACGGGGTTCATCCACGTGCTTCCTGATGCCTTCGAGAGCTTGACGTCCCCCTGCTTGGCCGAGAAACCATGGGGCAAGTTTCCGTTCTCTGGACTAATTGCGATGGTGGGGACGATGCTGACTCTGATGATTGATGTGTCAGCCAACAGTTACTTTGCGAGCAGGGGCAATATTCCCCGATCTAATAACGGGGACGAAGAAAAAGCTGCAGAGCCAACACACGTCCAGGCAAACCACGGCCATGCGCACGGCTCCTTCGCTATGGCTCAGCACGGCTCTAATTATCTTCGACAACGTGTCGTAACTCAGGCATGCCTTTTTAATTTATATGGGGTGGATTGAATAACGCAATTTGAAATCAGTAATTATATGGATAGTTAATTCGCAAGTCTGATGAAGGTAGAAACAATTAAGAAATAATAAAAAAAATAAAATATATAGGTGAATTTATATATAATTAATTATATTGTGATGTTTAACGTACGGAATGATTGATCGTGTATAGGTCCTGGAGGCTGGGATAATCGTGCACTCTGTGATCATTGGTCTTTCCTTGGGAGCATCGGGTAGTGTAGATACAATAAGGCCCCTCGTTGCTGCTCTTACATTTCATCAATTCTTTGAGGGCATGGGACTTGGTAGCTGTATTTCTGAGGTCTTTAACTATATATATATATATATATATTTTTTTTCCAGACATTAAAATAATTTGGTTTTTGTTTCTTTTCAAGGTCTCCTCGTTTATTGAGTATTAATTTGGTTATTGGGTTTTAATGCAGGCGAAGTTCAAGTTAAGAGCAGTGGCGATGATGGTTCTCTTCTTTTCGCTAACTACTCCAATTGGGATAGCCGTAGGGATAGGGGTCACAAATCTGTACAAAGAAAACAGCCCCCATGCCCTAATTGTTCAAGGGATTTTGGACGCATTATCAGCTGGGATTTTGATTTACATGGCTCTGGTCGATCTTCTTGCCGCCGATTTATTGAGCCCCAAGCTACAATCCAATCCAGTTCTTCAATTTGGGGCTAATGTGTTTCTTGTTCTCGGAGCTACTTTTATGGCTGTATTAGCCATTTGGGCTTGATTCTAGCTAGCTGATATCGTACGCTTAGACCCAGCACTAGCTTTTGTAGCTATGGAAAAACACAATTTTTAATTAGTTCGAAATAATACTAAAAAGTGTCCTTTTCTGTTTCCAACTTAAACTCAATCCTCTTTGAATGGTTCAGAGTCTTTAATTTGTTTAAGAATACGATCTTATTCTATGTGCCACACCCTCTTAAGAAAGGAAGAGTAGCGTTGCTCGGAACGCTGGTCTCTGAGCAGGCTTTTCCTGAGGAATGGGCTGCATATCTCGTGAGGATTGGCTGTTTGAACCAAATTACTCTTGAGGTACGTGTTGCGGGATCAAAGTTGACATTTTTCACAGAGATTCTATTAAGTTTAGCAGTGAAACTACTGGAAGGGCTATGATTAAGGCACAAATAGATACATTTGAAAAGGCTACGGATGATTAATGGGATACAATTTGATACGTCATGAACTTCACAAAGACAAATTGAAAATTAAAAACTCATTTAAGACAATACAAAAAGGTTATGAAGGACAAATGAATTTTATCCCTTTATTATCTATAAGGTGGCACTTAAAAAAACTTTAATAATTAATACAGTTACTAAATTTTATTTTACTTTTCATTTGTAATAACATAATGGATTTGACTTATTTGACTCATTGTTCAATCAGGAAAGGAAACAAACTACTAAAACCATGCTTGAATTTAGAAAATCAAAGGCATCCTAATTAAGTAAAACATACAACTCCATGCAAAGACATTCTTTATTGCACAAGTGCAGGTCAAACCTACTTTGAGTTACACTGATCGAATTCAAGACACATGGGACGAGCCCTCGAATTGCTGGAGGTGGAGACCCACCGGTCGCCAACAGATCATAAGGCATTTTGGTCCTTTTAGTGGTCAAGGCATGTTGGCTACCACATCTCGTACGAAACGGGCCAAATTGGAGTGGGAGGACCCACCCTCCATCAACGCCTCCCGGCCCCTCCGGGGCATCTCTCTCACCCTCTTCCTCACCTCACTCTCCTGCTCCATCAACTGCTGCATCGCTTTCTCTATTTCCGCTGCCGTCACGACCCCATTCGCCTCTCCCGCCTGCGGCTCCTTCCGGTATTCCATGCGCACCTCCACACCCAATCCCAGCTCCACCACCATCTCGAACGCGTTGAACTGCTGCTCCGCGAACATCGGCCACGCCGCCAGCGGCACACCGAACCACAAGCTTTCCAGGGTCGAGTTCCATCCGCAATGCGACACGAAGCCCCCTACCGCCGGGTGGCCCAGAACCGCCACCTGTGGGGCCCATCCTATCACCTTGCCGGTCCCAGCAGTTCGGGTCAGAAACCCCTCAGGCAGAACCTCCTCCACGTTCTCGTAGTCCGTCGGCGGCAACATCTCCCCCTTTGGAGCAGGCCGCCGGAGAGACCAGAGGAATCGGTGCCCGCTCCGCTCCAGCGCGTTGGCGATTTCCGTTACCTGCTCCTCATCGAAGCTCCCCATGCTCCCGAAGCAGAGGAACACTACCGACATCGGCGGCTGGTCGTCGAGCCACGCCATCACACCCTCGTTTCCTTCTCTCGAACCTTGGCCGTCGACGTTCAAGACAGGTCCCACCGGGTAAACAGGTGGAATTTTCTGGTCCGAGACCAGAGCGTCTATCGCATAGGACTCAAGCTCTTCGAACGAATTTACCATCATGCCCTTCGTCTCTCTGAATCTTCTGGTGATTTTATGGAACGTCTGGACAAACTCCGAGTTCAACAAAATGGAAGGGAAAAGTTTGGCCGGAAAGCGATGACGGAACATTGGCATGTCAAGCAATTCTTCGGAATCCTTAAACGCCGTCGTATCAACGTTTTTCTCATCAGCAAGCTCCTGCGTGTAGAACTGGAAGTCGAGAAAAGCCGCGCCAGACGTGTAAAATAAGTAGGTGGGTGCGCCGAATTCGTTGGCCACATCGATCATGGAAGTACAGAACATGTCGATGACAAACCCCGAGAGTTGGGGGGATTCGGGCCCCGTCCCGAACTTGTTAAGGATTTCGTCGACTGCTTCTTTGACTAGGTACTTTTTCTCCTCGATGAGGGAGAAGAACACTCTGACCTGAGGAATGTTTTGGGCTTCGCCGGGTTCTGGTTGATATAAAGGGATGGTGACGAAGTTGATGCGGGTGGCGGCGGAGAGGGAATCGGTGTAAGCGGTGATTTTCGAGTCGAAGGGGACCTTGAGTATGATGACGGTGATGGAGAGGCAGTGGTGATGGCGGAGGAGGAGCTTGGCCACCTCGACGGCGGAGACCAGGTGGCCGATGCCCGGCGAGGGAACAAGGACAAGCTCCCGTCTTTTAGTCTCCATTGCAGGACTTCTTACGAGTGAGGATAATGGAAGGATCTAGACTAGAGTAGGTCAAACTAAGAAGGCTTGTCGTTTATATGGGGAGTGGTTACACCTGCATTAAATTCTATGCTAGGGCTTTTATTTTTCTTGTTTTTACAAAGAATGACCTATGGTTTTAAAACATTTAATCAAACAGCAAAACAACAATTCTTGGCTCTAATACCAAAACACCCAGGTACATTCACTTAAAGCACAATCAAGAACTAGAAATGCATCTAAAAGATTTATTAAGTTAAAATTCAAACTTACAGAGAACTAAGTGAAAACCAGTTTACCACACAAAGATAAAGAACACTGAAATAATTGCAAGTCTAAACTGTTGAAGTAGAAACCCAAGCTTCAACAGGATTAACACTCCTATAGTACAAGCACAAGCACACCACTTAAGTACTAAGTAATAGAACGCAAGGTTTTGAGGAAAGAAAGGTGTCCAACACATGAACTAAGAAAAGAGAGATGAGAATTTTTCGATGCTTTGACTATGGAGGAAAGCCTCTGTAAATAGGTAGAGCTTTTAAGTCTTAGTGATAAGGCTAGTCAATCTTCTCCAATTAGGAAGCAAAGAAATCTGGGATCATCAAAGTTAGTGCCCGGATGGTGCTCCATTATGTTGGTGGAAGCAATAATTTTGGGCAGTTGGCAGCTCCTTATTTGCTTTTTCATTCTTGTTGGTTTCTACCGACACTGGTTTTAATCACATGGAAATCAAGGCTCCTTATAAAAAATGCCTTTAATGGGCCCTTGTTGAGTCATTTTTGCCGGATGAGGATCTAATATTTTCTTGTCCTTTTTGATCCAATTGTTCTTTATTATCAATTTTCTGTTTTAAAATTCAACCATAACTAATATTACTAACATCTGTTTCTACAACTTTAAAAGCTTCTGAGTTAAAAATATCAACACAAGGAATTTTTTTTATTTTTCTTTTAACTAATTGGATAGATTTAATTTGTTCTATGCTCTAATTGGGATGATTCTTTTTTAATCTATCAAACAGAGGTTTACAATCCTTAGTAAGATCTTTATAAAAATTATAACATAATTTAAACTTCCCAAAAATCTTTGTAATTGTTTCTTGTCCTTAATTTCATTAAGAAACTTATCAACAAAACTTATTGATATATTAATAGGTTTAATTGTTCCTTTGTGAATTATATGGCCCAAAAATCTAATTCTAGTTTGGAACAATTTTATCTTTTTTGCTGATACTACTAATCCTGCATCTTCTACTATTTTTGTAAATTTTTTTAAGTGCTTCAAATGTTGATCAATCGATTGAGAAAACACAAGCACATCATCAATATAAACAATAGTAAAAAAAATTATAAAGATTAAAAATTTCATTCATAATTTTCTAAAATTCAAAGTGAGCATTTTTCAACCCAAAAGGCATGACATTCCACTCTCAATGGCCAAATAGAACATTAAAACCTATTTTATATTTATCTTCTTCGTCAATCTGAATTTGCTAATATCCTGATTTTATATCAAATTTTGATAATACTATAGCATTATGAAGTCAAGATAACAAATCTTTTCTGTTAGGTATTGGATACCTAATCCATCTAAGAACTTTGTTCAGAGGCTTATAGTTTATGACCAGTCTTAATACTCGTCTTTCAATTTCTAAATTCTTAATTACATAGAAAGCAGAACAGCTTTATGGTGAAGAACCATTTTTAATCAATTTCTTATCCAACAAATTTTGGATTTCTTTTCTATAGTAGGTCATTAATTCTTCATTCATTTGGATTTCTTTAGACATTGTAGGAATGGTTTTCTCAATAAAGTATGGTTCATAAGGAAGATTCACAATGTGTTTTTTTCTTTGCCAAGAAGCATTAAGAATATCAGCACAGACTTTGTTGGCCAAAATTTTCTTGAAGTATTCTATCCTTTGTATTAATTCTTGGTCTTTTAGTTTTTCTTCAACACTCTTGTATTTTACTTCTTCTTGTAAACACATAAGAACATCTGTTTTCTTCCTAAATCTATACTGAGTTCTTCTAGCAATGATCTTCTAGGTGGTTCGGCAAACTCAAAAGTAATTTTCTTTCCAAATTTCTTAGTAGAAATCTCATTCATACTTACCTTAAAGGGCATGATTGCGGCCAAGAATAGAATTCCTAGAATTATTTCTTAGTTCATGTTCAAGACTATGAAATGTTGTTTAATACAGATGTCTTCATTGCACACGTCAACATTTGTTAGTTTAAACTTTATTGGTATGGTTTCCTTGTTGGCAGCAGTAATAGATCCAAAGGACTTATCAAAGTATTGATAAGGAAAAATACAATTTTTAATACAGCTTCTATCGACTCCTAAATCTATTAAGACCACTACTGTCAATTTGAATTGATTTTCTATTAACAATGTCATTTTACTAGTAAATCTTTGGTTTGACATAGAATAGATTTCATTAATTTGTAAAGGTTTTTCTTGGGAATATGTTAATTTTAATTCTTTATTTTCTTGGTTGACTTTTGAAACATTTTTCCCTCTTTCTTTCTGTTTTACCTTAAACCTGAATTCTTTCATGTCTTTTGTAATTAGCTCATCTTCTTGAAGATCTTGAGAGTATTCTTCAAAATTTTGAAGTTCTAAAATCTCAATTCTATTCTTAAGGGATTTTATTTCCATTTTTATTTTTGAATTTCTCCTTTCAATTCTGCTAGTGTAGGTTTTTTATGACTCTTCTATGGCTTATTTATTCTCATAATGATTTCATTTAAAATATAGACAGGAGGCTTAGTTAATTTTTGTATATCAACCTCCTTTTTTAATTTTTTTTTACCTTGATTAGTTTGATTTTCTTGCCTTTCAACTTTATCAAGGTATTTAAACAAAATTTCATTTCTTAATTCTATATCATCAATCTGTTTAGCAAATTCTAGGATTCTTTCATCTTCTTCAGTAATAGTATTAACTTGAATAACATTTAATTACAAATTATCAAATGTATTCTGTAGTTAGCAAGAATTACAACCATAATTTGAACTACAGCTTTCTGATTTAGATTCTGAACTATTTGAGAAACCAAGTACATTTATTTCTTTAGAACTTTCAGAAGTTATTTCTTCTTGGGTCTCTTCAAGTTCACTATCAATGTTTAACAGGATTTGCATTAAACTCTTTTTTAAGCCTTCATCTAATTCTAAAGAGTTTATTTTTTACCTTATTTGCATTTATTAACAAAATGTCCTGGTGTGCCACATTTCTAGCAAATCCTTTGATCTTTTCTAGATTTTCTCTTTCTAAACCTTTTAGAAGGTCTTGATTTCTCTTCTGATCTTTGAAATCTTCTTCTCTTATATTTTTTTATAGCATTTGTGCTTCATTTATTTTCTAGGCTCATATTTGGAATATGGTTTTAGGATATCATAACCAAATTGTGAGCAGAATCTACTCATTTCTTTTCTTCCTGCTAATTTTTCTCTTTTCACATGTTTTTACCACTTCATTTCATGACACAATTTTAAATCAACTTCTTTGATTTCTGCTATAATTTGATCACAAGTATAATTTTCTAAATTGGGATAACCTTGGTTTTTCTCCTTAATGTGATCCATAACTAATTGACCGAAATGCTTTGGCAATCCTTGTATGAATTTTTCTTTCCAAATAGAGGATCTACAATCTTCTATTTCATAGACTTTACTAAGGAAATTATCCTTATTTCATTTTAAATATGATAAAGTTCTACATCTCAGATTCAACAATAATTCACCATTTCTATTGTTTTTTTACTTGCTACATCTCCAACAAAATGAGAATAAATTGTACACAATAAAATATCTACAACATTAGGTTCACTTATTTGGATTAATTGGTTTCTATGTTGTACTGTAAGTATTTTTCTTCTTTTTTTATTTCTTGTCTACCATTTTTAGTTAAACACTTTTTCCCCCAAATTCTTAACTATCCCGTAAAACCAGTTATGATCATTTTTGCTATGTCTGGGTCTGAATTATCAGTTCCTTTTCTAGTAGTTTTCCCAACATCATATGTTGGATAGTATTTATTATTTGATATTCTTACAAACCATCTATATTCCATTCTCTTATTGAATCTTTTTTATATTCTATAAAAGCATAAGGTTCTAAATAATTGTTTAGTCTTAAATCCACTAGAGATGGTTTTATTGGAGTATAAGGATGAGACACATTCCAAACTCTTGACACATTTCTAATTGGACCTTCCCTCTCCCTTTCAAAATGAAGATGATTTAATTCTAAAGTTTCATGTTCTAAGTGGTGAGAATTAATTAATTCCTGGATGTTTGAATTTTCTTCAATAACATTTATCTGAAGACCCTTTATTTTTTTATCTATAGTCTTCTTTGGTTCCTCAGTTCTAATTGTTAGTTTAGCTATTTGATCAGTTAAATTAGTAATTATCATTTGGTTTTAATTTGAATTCTGGAAGTTTCTTGGGAAAACTTATTGGGAATTTTGTTGTTTCTGGCAAAAGTTCTGGTTTGTAAACTAAAGCTTTTGTGGGACCAAACTTATGCTTATCCAAAGATATTTCAATTCTATTCATTTGTTTACCTATAGATTCTAGGTAAAGGCTTGTATAATTATTCTATTCCATGATATTTTGGAGATCTTTCTTATCAACAAGTTTCTTAGTAGTTTTAGAACTTTTTGCATCAAAACCTTTGAAGGGTGAAACAGATGTTTTAGTTTCTTCTCCTATTATGACTGTAGTATTTGAAGGATGTAAAGATGTAATTTCTTTTCCATCTTTAGTTTTATATGTAGACTAAGTTTCTTCCAACATATCTAATGTAGTTTCTTCATTCAACACTAGGGCCGAAATAAACCCTTTAAAGAATTTTAAATTCTTCTTGATTCTCATTATTCTTTTATACCAAAAGTGTTTAATCTCTTTTCTGTCTTCTTTGGTATATGTGTCAAAAAAAACCATTTTTTCTTAATTTCATTTTTCTTTTAGCAGAAATCTTTATTTATACTTTGAGGGTCAAACCTAAATGATTCTATTTAGACATTCAATTGAAATTTTGAAAAACTAGGATTGGGAGATTCTACAGATACAGATTTTGTTTCTTTTTCTTGTTGTCCAACATTATGACTTTTTTTTAGGACAATTAGATCAATTTTATAAACAGAATATCAAACTTGTTCCATGAATTTTCTAATTTCTCCTACAAGTTTCTCAGGTTCAATTTCTTAAAAATAAGAGAATGAAGCTTTAGAGGGTTTCTAAGTAATTCTTGAGGGAAACCTTTTTTGTTCTAATTCTGAAAAGTCAATTTTTGTAATTCTATCTTTGCTAAATCTTATTTCAACTTCTTCATTTTCATATTCAGTAATTCTTTCTAATTGTTAAGGTTTCAAAGGTTTCATGAGTTTTTCATTCTAAAAAATTCATTTTTCTGCAAGCTTAATGTCTTTCCATTTAATTGGTTTTGGAATGACAACATGACTTTTTTCTATGTTAGCTTTTAATAATAAAATTTTTCCTCATGTATCAAATTATAAAGCTTTAGGCTCAATTTGTGTTGTCATTACTTTGTAATAGATTCTATAAATCAAAGCAAGATTCTAAGATCCTTCTATCATATCAAAACCAAATGGCATGATATTTCCAGTTAAGACTATCATGATATGAGGATCTTTTAAAAAAAACAGTAAAGTTTGGATGACAATTAAAATAAATTGATCCATCACATAGGCTTGATTCTATAATGTCTAGCAGAGAATCAGAGAACTTATTATGTCTACAATCCTTTAAGTCAATTATCATAGAAGTGTTCAAACAATTTCCTATTAAAGGTTTTAAAGCAATTTGCACCATCCCAACATGCAAGTAGTTATAATGATTTTCTAGATGATCTTTGATCATGTATTTTGAAAACAGTTCAAATTTATACTTTTCTTATGTTATTGGAGTAGTTTTTTTTACCGTTTTATGACATAAGTCATTCTGAAGTTCAAAGTTCATTTTTTATAAACATCATATTTATCCATTTTAGGAATATTTCAATTTCCTAATTTCTTTTCAACATCCCTGATTAATATAGCTTGTGAGTTTTTTATTTTTCTATTATCCATAATTTTTTCTTCCTCTTGTTTATTTGAAGTAGACCTTTTCAAAATTTTAAAGATTTTATCCATCAGTAACTATTAATTAGTGTTAATATCTTTACTTGATATCTATCAACATTTTACACAATCTTACTACCATTTCACTTCAACAATAAGTCTTACAGTTGCTACGTGACTTGGATGATAGTCTGAAAAATCTTAACAATAGTCTTTAATTATTAACAGGACAAAAGCTTTGGAAATTTAATTAATTCTTGAATCAAAGAAACAAGACAAAAAACAAACTTTAAAGACTAGGATGCTCAAAATTTTAAGATTTGGTGTGGGTGTATGGCATACACCGAGTGTAGACAAAAAATTGGCATTATATGGGAGTGTTAATTCAGTATTTTTGACGTAGTTTGCATTTATTTATGTTGATTATTTTGGAAACAAATGTTTTTTTTATTATCAGGAAGGAAATGTTGGTCATGCAAAATTTGTGATTCGCGGAAGAATACGCATTAATAATAGCACCGATCCAAGCCCAAGCTAGTCCTCATCTATTTAAAATCTCTTACCTTTTCTATATACACTCTAACAGAAAATAATAATATCAAATGAATTAATAATAAAATAAATCTTAAAACAACAGTTCTAGAGTTTCTTCTTCTCCTCTAAAGCCCACTTATTTTTTTGGCACACATGTGCAAACACATTATCGATGAGGGATAACTTGGTTTGGCAGGGGATAGAGGTACCTTTGGAGTGCTTAGTATGTGGTTAAGGTCAGGAAATAATGGCGTATCTTTTATTTAGATGTGCATTTTCATCTTGGGTGCTTTATGAGTTGGACTTGGTGATCCCTTGCTACTCAGTTTTGTGGAAGGAGTGCCTAAAGGCCCTCATGACACAAGTTGACCAATTAATACTTCGTAGTGTTATGTATGGCCAGGTAATACTATATAATAAGAATTGTGTGGTGCATGATTTTGAATGCCAAGTTCCAAAGCAAGTGGTGCATACTATAAATGCCTACATAGGGAGATGAAAGTCTTTTGGTGAAGATCAAGTTGTGGTTTTAGTAGCTAGCAGCCATGCAAATGTGTGGAACCTTTAACTAATCATTGGTACAAACTCAATGTTGATGTAGCGTTATCAAAGTCAGACAAATGAGGTGCTGTGGAGGTCATTTGCCATGATGAACTTAGGGATGTTAGATTTATGGTAGCTTATAAGATGGATTATAGAAGAAAGGATGCCTTGTCCCTTAAGGCACATACCATTTTATGGGGACTAAAGTAAGCTCAAAGACATGATATTAACTAGTTGGTGGTAGAATCGGACTCAATGCAATTGATCTCAGAACATAATATTAAGCTCCTTCTTTGTTTTAATTTTGGTGTTTGGCTAGATTAGGCTAAAGTCTTAGCTTGTTCATTTGATTCTTGTTCTTTTTCGTTTGTTAGATGTTCGACAAATGGAGTTGCCTATGCTTTTGCTAGGTAGGGCTTCTGGGTTTTAGGTAGACCTTCATGGGAGTCATCATTCCCATTTTTATTGTCATCAAACTTGAAGTTGTAATAATATAAGCTATTCTTTTTATAAAAAAAATACTTTTTCTATTAATTATTTTAGACCTTAAACTTCTAAATCTATTATTTATACTTAAAATATATTAGGATTGGGAAACAGAGGTGTGTCATTCGCCTATTGCCAACCAAGCCAGCCATAGTTGAGCCGGTGACCCCTGGCTTTAAATTCGGGTGCTCACCACCGGGTCCACCATCGACGAGCAAACCTAGCCTGAAAGGACAAAGCATCTATGCTTCAACAGTTCCCTCAACTTTCCTGGTGTCTAGGGAAGCAAAATCTCAAGAGCCTCCTATTATATACAAAATGTATTTCAAAAGGCTTATTTATCTCATATTGGGTAAACCCTTGAGAATGGTTCTTTATCCCACATTGCGTAGAAAAAGCATATCTCCCCCTTTCACTTGGTATACATTGTTTTTCCCACATTGTTTATAAAATCCGTGCCTCTCTGCTCACTTCTTATAAATACATGTACTCACTTCATTAATTTCTCTTCCAAAACTTCCTATAAAAGCTTTTTATTTTCACAATTTGACATGAAAGATCTGAGTGAAGTTGGTGTGATTTTGGGTATTAAAATCATAAGGAAAGAAAATGATTTGATGTTGTCACAAGAACATCATATTAAAAAACTTTTAAGGAAGTTTAGTAATTTTGATGTGACACCTGTGAGTACTCCTCATGATGCAAATACCCAACTAAAAAAAATAGAGAAAAAAATGTTGCTCAACAAGAATAGGCACAAATAATTGGAAGCTCAATGCATCTAATGAACTTTACTTAACCTGACATAGCTTATGTTGTGTGTAGATTGAGTAGATACACTCAAAGTCATAATAAAGAGCATTAGACTATATTGGTAAGAATTATGAATTAAAAGGTTCCATGAAATATGTTATCATGTATAGTGAATTTTTCGCTATACTAGAATGGTGTAGTAATGCTAATTGGATTTCTAACTCTAATGAGACCAAATCCACTAATGGGTACGTTTTTTTTCTTTCTTAGTGGTGGTGTTGTATCTTACAAATCTTCCAAGTAAACCATCATTGCTAGATCTACTATAAAGTCAGAATTTATATCTTTAAAAATGGCTAAAAGTGAAGCTGAATGGTTGCAAAAATTTTTAGCAAATATACTGTCAAACATAAAATAAATACATTCTATGTCTATGCACTGTGATTGCCAAACTGCAGTAACAATTGTGAAAAATAAAACTTATAACAGCAAAAATAGACACATTCATTTTGAGACATGATGTTGTAAAGTATCTGTTTAATGACGGTGTTATATTGATAAATTATGTGAAGTCAAAAGTGAATTTGGCTAATTCTCTAACTAAACCTTTGGAAACATCAGAGGGAATGAAACTGTTGCCAACTTAAGTCAATAGTGATGGTAACCCAGCCTATGTGATTGGAGATCTCACGAATTAGGTTCATATGGGTAATAACAAGTCATTATTAGACCTAGAAGCATTATTGAAAATTTTCTTTAAAGTCCTTTCTATGAAGTAGATAATGTTAAACTACATTTATTAAAGGATAAGCAAAAGCTCTTAATGATTTGCATAAGCTTTTTTTTTTTTTGTGATGTTTTAATAAAGTATGCACTTAATGGAATCACCTATATAGGTTTAGAAGTGGAGCTGCTCCTATGAGATTTGTGGTAGAATCTCTAAAGCACTTATGAAAACCAGGACACATGCATGACCGACAAGTGCAACACTACAATGAACAACAAATATTGTGGGAGTGCAATGTGATCAATGAACCACTTAATTTACAACAGGGTATTTGGTTCATAGTAGTTATAAGCCTCACTAAGTACTCTATAAATTAAAGTCTCATTGATTCTAGGAGTAATTCATAGTCTGATAGACACCGGCCATGATGCATTGCATTCGTGAGTTTAAAACCAACAAAAAACCTTGTGTTTAGCCTTTTGAAATATTTAGGAGATTGTTGTATATAAAGTGTATTTCAAAAAGCTTATTTATCTCACATTAGGTAAAACCTTGAGAAAAGTTATTTATCCCACATTACTTAGAAAAAGCATATCTCCCTCTTTCACTTGGTATACAATGTTTATCCCACATTGCTTATAAAACGTGTGTCTCTTTATTCACTTCCTATAAATACATGCACTCACTTCATTAGTTCATCGTCCACAACTTGAGCTTTTTCTTATCCCACAAGACATTTTTGCTCTTAGTTGTTATTGGTTTAGCTATTTTTATTGATTCCTTGAGTATCTCAGTTGTGAGTTCACGCAATCTAGAAGACCTGTTGTATCCTGGGGGATTTTTATAGACCTAATCTCCTACACATTTTGGAGAGTCGCAAACTATAATCCTTAATGACAGCGTTTATATGTCTCAAGTTTACATTCTTGTGGTTTTTGGTCTTTCGGCATCAATATTTTTCCAACACCTCCTTCATGTTTTTCACTCCAAACAACCCATACTTCATATTTTTCTCCTCCAAGCACATGTCAATGGTTAAGACCACTAGTCACTCCTTCCCTACCCTCCGGTGAACTGTTACGCTAGGCTATAAGCAACGAAATTGCCATAGCCAATTTCGACCATGATTCTAGCACACGCATCACGTGTTGGGTAGGAATTAGGTTGTGTAGGAATCATTGAAGAAGACCATGTCTGGAATGTAAATGTTGGAACGGGTGATGAGTGGGAAGAAAAGCTCATTCTACTGCCACCTTATGTCGGTGTTAAGGCCATGGATGTGGATAAGCATAGGCTTAGATTGGGCACAATTTTGAAGGACCCAACAATAAATAATAGTGTCATTGCCCATGACTATGCACAATGACCAGTTGTTAGCTCTGGTAAAGCTATAGCTTATACTAAAAAAGGTGGTTCTGCGTGTGGCTATGAGGCTGAACCACTTGCCCATTTGAGGTTTAGAAAAGGAAGCCATAAGTATATGATTTGAAATTAATAGCCAATTCTTTTTAACTTAAGTTAACTGACTTATTTTTACTTTTACATACTTTTTGTCTGAAACCAATTTCATTTAAAAGCCAATATTATGTAAATTTTATAATCCATTTGAAAGTAAATTTATATGATATTGTTAAATTTTTATGAATTTTTCTTTTTTAATGACTTAAACTAGAAAAATTCATAAAAAATTTAGTAAGATTATAAAAATTATATTTTTAATTGATTATTGCAGCTACAAACAAATTTTTTATTTGAGTTTTCCTTTTAGTTAAATTATAATAATTCTAAGTGCTTAGCCACTCCACACACAAGCTAAAAGGGACACCAAAGGTTTGGGATTCGAATCCTAGTCTTCTGCTTCCGTCATATAATGTTTTAAATGTTGATTTAAGTTTTTTTTTGATACTGAAAATGTAAGTATCCTTTCATTTTCTTTAAATATAAATACCTCGTCTTGTTCTTCCAACTCAGCTAGTAAAAGCATTAAGGACACCACAAGGTCGGCCATGGTTCGAGCAAAAGTAGACACTCTCCTTCAAGTTAAGGCAACCTAATAGTCACAAATCGTAGCCAGAAGTCCTCAAAGGTTTTTTGTAATAGCCACTTTTCTCTAACTTTACTATAATACCTTCTAGTTCCCTGTACTTGTAAATGCTTCTATAAACAAAAACAAAAGTACCTCATAACCCTTGAATATTAGGCAAAAAAACCAAACAAAAGGTAACCTCATAACCATTGTATATTGGGCAAAAATAACAAATGAACCACGAATGTTTTAAAACAGACTCGAATCGGCTACTAATATTTTTTTTACCGAATAAACCACTAACATTTTTCAAAATAATCAAATAAACCACTAACATTATCCAGATGGCCCAGTTCAACCACTCAATTTTGAAATATTACAAAACTCCACCATTATCTTTTGTAATTTGATAAAATAGTTGTACTTGGTTTAAAATAATCCAAATAGGCCACTGTTACCCAACCTCCCCCAAACTTCGTAATTGCCTTCATTGTGTCACCATCATCCCAAACGAAATAAGAGCCCAGGCATGCAAGCTGTATCCTCCTCCGCCTCACCAATCTCACCACACTGGAGGTCTGCCACCACTGCTTATCCCTACCCTTAGGGTTGCTGTAGCAACCCAAACTCTCCATGAGTCCCACATCTTTTCCACCAGTGTAAATCGAAGAGGAAAACCAAATATTGCAATAGGTGAGGCTATGAAGGTTGTGATTATGATGGTGCTGAAGCAAAATATGAATCCATACATGGCGTTGGCATCAGTGAGGAGTGAGGATATATGGGTGAATGTTGTGATTGTGCCTGTGATGGCCCGAAATGTGAGCTTGTTGGCTTCAACAAAGAGGCACTGGAAGAATAAAGTGGATACGGTGGTTGAATGTTGGATGCATAAACTTTAGAGGTGCTAGGAGTGGACAGACAAAATATAGAGACTAAACTTAGCATTTTATGCCAAGATTTCATTTGACTTAATAGTTAAAGTTATGAGAGTGGCCGACTTGAGCAAACTTAGAAATGTTAATAGTTTATTTGGCCACAAAAAAAAACTTAGTGGGTGAATTAGCAAACTCAAAAACATTAGTAGTTCATTTGTTATTTTTGCGTTGCATCTTGTATAGCTACTTCTCATTTAAAAAAAAAACTATAATAATTTTAAAGGTTTTTTACGGTTACCTTACAATTTTGAATGATATTCTACTTACCCATAATATTTAGAAATATACACGTTTTATCATGCTCTTTTAACACTTGCTAGTCAGACATTAGTCAAAGTGATGAATATTACAATTACATCCTCAAAATTTGGAAATCTTCATTTTCACCCTTGTTTTTTTTCTCATTGTGCAACAATAATTTTTTAAATTTTAATTTAAATATTTGGTAATTGCTTATACTAAAATAGACATTTATTAGATTATTCTTTTTTCACATTTTTTTCCATACTAGATGAGAATTTTAAATTTTTAGTTTTCACTCTTTTAAATATAAAATAACATTTTAAAAAAATATTCAATTAATTATTAAAAATACCAAAAAAACATAAAATTGTATGATGTAGTTACTAGACTGTTAAAATTAAAATTTCATAATTTGCTACTGGACAATGTAAAAAAGTGAGAGGAAAAACATTTATATTTTGAGACCTCAGGACCTAACTGTAATATTAGCCTATGTTCAGTGAGATTAAGTGTAATTTTAAATAAAAATTAACTGACACTGTTTAGAGAGTGTGTGAGAGAAAGATAGTAAGTATATATTTCCAAATGTCAATAGAAAATGTAATATCATGTAGAATTTAGGCATAACTATAAAAAAAAACCGTAACTCTAAATAACAAAAAAAATAAAGCATACTTGTTTAAACTAGCTCAGGTGTTGTCGTTTACTCTGTGTTGCATATATTGACGTAATAGTTTTAGTAGTAAGCATAGTATTAGATACCATACCGGAGTGTATCGATCAGTACTGTTGCCTCATCGTGTCACTAATTCACGCAGTATGTGCCCCCTCCTCAAAATCAAGCAAAACCTGGTACGCTGTTGGGGAGAATTAAGCTCTCTTTCAAGGAAATGGGAAGAATCAAGAAGCAACATACTGACAACTCCTCCTTGTCATAAAAACTGAAGCTAATTGTTTTATACTAATTTGGTTACTCAAAACCCATTTTAGCCCAACAACAGAGGGGCGCATTCAACTATACACACATATTAAATTTTCATTTGTTTTTTTCAAGGGGTGCATTTAGTAATCTTAAATAATTAAATTTTATTTTCCACATATTTAATTAATTCAATCCTTTTATTTTTCAATATTTGATTGTAATTCACCTCTTTGATTTTTTTCGGGAGGTATTGTACTTTGTTTTTTTTTTATTTGTTGAACTATCGGATAAAAAAAATGTTAAAATGGATAGTTGTTTACTTGTGCTTTCTAATTTATAACTTGTTATGTTTTATATATATCTTGGACCTTAGAGTTGAATATTGAAATTTTCAATATGTTTCCTATGTGTCATAATTTGATGCACACACACACACACCTGGTACATCCAAGATGGAACGATATGGTACTAGTACTGCACCGTATAGTTGAAAATGGTAAACTATTTAGTACGAGATTTAAAATCATAGTAGCAAGTAATTTTTCTACTGCTTATGGTGGTTAGTTGGTGCGGTTGTACTGGTCAAGGGTAGAATTAAAAGAGGGCTAACAGAGGCCTGGATGCCATCTAAAATTATAAAATATTTGTAATTTCATTTATAATTTAAAGATAAATGCATTCTAGTCTCTTCATAAAATTGGACAAATTTCTGATAAAGAGTTTGAAAAAATATTTGTTTTTGGCTCCACCTATATAAAAAACTGGGGTCCACCCTTATTACTATCCTGTCACACTCCCTGAATGAGCTAAATGTTGTAGGATATTATTTACTATATAATCAAACCCAATCTACTTGATGGTTATTTTTGAGGTGATATGTCATCCACCAAGGTAAAAACCCATCACTAACAGTAAAGCTAATAACATTAAGAGAGAGCGAGTTACCATTTTAAATAAATATATAGAATTATGAAGTAGCTAAACTACATATTATTCGGGGATGGAGTTGTTGTTTTATATAAAATTCTGTAATTATAAAAGATTTAAGATTTTGATTATTTGTATAGGAAAAAAACCCCAATTCTCAAAAATAAAAATGCTAACATCATTACAATTTTGTTTTGTATGTCGAATTGGTGTCATATATTGGTTGAATTAGTGTCTAGAATTGTTTTTATGGTCTTTAGTACTACTTACCAGTGTTTAGTTTTGATGTCTAGTATTACTTTTCTGATGTCTAATTATAATAGATTTGTGTATAAAGTAGTTAGTCTGGTACCTAGTACTGATATTCTAGTATTTAATACTCCTTGCGTCAAATATTCTTTGCATCATTCATCTTTTAGCAATTAATCTATAATTTTTTGTTTTCAACATTTTAGTATATAAATGAAGAACTTTTATATAAGAATGATAAATCAAGACATATAGTTTCTAATATATTTTTTTAACATTTTTTTCTAATACATATTAATATGAATAAATTTAAGTCAAACTATGTGAAAAAATTAAATGGTGCAAAAAATATGGGACGGAGGGACGGAGGGAGTACTACTATTCTGAAATCAGTATTATACAGGAGAAATGGTAACTGATTTGGATTCCTTAAAAATAACAAAAGAGATTTTATTCTACAAAATCACTTACAAAATATCATGACTATCACCTCAATTAGTGAAAAAATTTAAAAATTAAGAAACCACCTTCCTTATTTATCTAATGTTAATGCTATTAAAATTCCATCCAGTGATTGCCTTCCACTGGGATGGATCATGGATGCGACAACTCCTCTTATTCTTCTTTTAAAGTTTGAGATAAAGTGTGTTATGTCTTGCAAAGTGAATATTAAGTAAGAGAAAAAAAAATTGTATGTTATTTTCATATTTATTAATCCACTTTTTATATATAAATAAAGAAAAATAAAAAATAAATATTAAAATAATAGTTTAAAAAATGATGTGATAGAGTAATTTGCTAAAAATTCTAGGATTTTGTTTTCATTGACTTCATACCCCACTCATCGACACCACAAGGTGCAAAACATGTATGTGGCCATTTTATATGATAACAAACTTGTTTTTTTCTAAACTAAAACAAGGAATTGTTATTATTTTATTTTTTTTATAATTTCGAAATAATTCAATTTTTTTTACAAAAAAAAATAATTTTATGATTTTTTCTCATAGGCAGCTAAAAATATTAATAAAAATATTTTTCATAAAAAATATTTTCGAAGTGCCGTTAGGTGTCCTAAAGTGTAATTTACTAGGTAAATAGTTTGAAAAAATAATTTTATTTATAAAACCGGACAACAGTTTTTTGAAAATCTCAACCAATTCAAATAGAGAAGTTATTAGTATCTGAATATGACCTAAGTGCACATTTGGTCCCTCAACCTTGGAAACTCATATGATTTAGTCCTTTAACTTTAATTTTTAATGACTTAGTCAAAAAAAAATATTGGTAACTATGAGACATAATCCTATGATGTCTGATCCCCTCTGATGAACACTCTCTAATGAACAAGTATACAATATCTATGTCCGATCCCCTCTGATGAACACTCTCAAGCCCACTCTCTTTCATCATCTCCCAAATCACCATTTATTTCGCCACTAATTAATGATGGGAGTCTGACCAAGGCTGTTCCTCCTAAGAGGCCAAACCCAGGGGCCACCTCTCAGGGACAAGGCATGGTTACACCTTTCCCTGTCAATCAACAGCAATGTGTATGAGGTTCAACTTAGCAGCTTGTCCGTTGGTAATTGTCAAATTGACATTATCAAATATGACGCGCCTAGCTATCTCCTATATATCTATGAAACCTTAACTGCAAGATAAACCTGATCATGGTGTTTACCACGACAAGATCTTTTTGGTAGAGACTGTGGTGGAACCCTTCATGGATATGGGTCTACTTCTCCACTACAACCAATTGTAGAGAAAATGAGAGATCCAAGGTGGCCCATACGACAATGCTGGGGAGAAGCGGATGATTTTGTACTGTGAGGAATTAACTCGCTCAATGTTTCAAAGTTAAGAGACCAAATATGCATTTTGACCTTTAAATAACCTGTTCATGAATCTAGCGCACAAAACATACGAACTCGAAGATTCTAGGCGGGCCTCAAACTGGGTTTTAGATATTAGGCTTATTGAGAGAGCCCAAGAAGGCATGTAATTTTATCTAATGGAAATGGCAAATTTTTGTAACGGTTATAGAGGGGGAACATTCTATTAAATGCGTCTTGGAACATAAAAATTTCAATACCGTTCGCTTCTAGTAAGTTCAAATTTAAACAGAAGTTAAGTTAAATTATACCATCCATTTACATGTTTTTACCCGCATTTCGAAATGACAAACCCAACTTTTGGGATGCTCCTCCCTGTTGTTTGGGGTGCTCCTTTTGGGAGATGTGTAGGGTCTCTCTTGGCTTAAGCCTTAGTTCTCTCTCTAATCTTCTCCTGTATCAAAAGAAAAAAAAAACCCAACAATTTCAATTAGAAGAGGTGAATGTTAATTTCATGCGCGTGTTGTGTGCATATATATTTTTGCGAAATGGGAAAAAAGATTAGAAACGGTTGCCGCATTGGGAACACAATAAACCGCAATGCGATTGTCCAAGCGTAAAGTTATATTGTTAGGCAGAAATAATCTTGTACTAGAATAATATACTGGTGCAAATACGACAATTTTTAACTGGTAAACATTTCTTGATTTAATGAGGCAACATGTGATTTTTGGGTAACTGAGGTATATATATCACTATCACATGCACTTGCTTGTTTTTGTTTTTAGAAATAAGGGGGTTTTGGGGTTGATTCTTGAGAAGCCTAACTCGTAAATTAGGCACATGGATGTGCATGTTATATATGTTAGGGCCCAATTTTGAAGCCAACAAGAAGCTATGCCACGTTGTGTCCTCTCCTTCCATAGCCATAGCCATAGATAATGATGGCCAATGGGCTGGGTTGATTCAAGCCTGCCCCTAACCCAGCTCGGGTCAAACTTGGCCAAACACGATTAAACCTAGGTTCAGTCTGACATGGAGCATGCTTAAAAGTTAGCGGGGCAAATATAGGCCTAGAGGAGGAAGGGAGCCGAAATTAACATAGGCCAGACAAGCCCATGACTGGGTTGAGCTGGGTAGGGCCCAGGCTTGGTCGACCTGTGGCTGTGTACCTTTGGCAATTTGAAAATTTTCAAAAAAGTGTCAAAATACCAGCTTGACCCTTTAACTGCTCTAGGAATTTTATTTTGACCCTATACTTTTTTACCCTTACCTAACAACTATTAATGACTAGTTTTTTAAGACTTTTTGGGCAAGACATATTTTCTCTTCTCCTATAAATAGCCAACCTCCTCACCACACTTCCTCACACCAATCCTCTTTTCTCCAATCTCATACAATATTATCTCATTCTCTTTGTTATCTCTCTCCAAGTTTCTTAATCTTTTATTAATATTTTCTTAATTTTCTCTTATTCATCTCTCCATTTCTTTAATTATTTTCTTCCACTAATGGCTTCATAAGGGAGGAAATCCGATAAGGGCAAGAGTGTTGCCTCTTTCTTTTCCGGCACTGGAGTCAGTTTATTTTTGCGAGCACGTTTGTTTCACAAAAATCGAGACCCATATATATAGGAAGTTACCAACAGCAATCCCAACATTGACATGGAAGCGTACGACCTAGGCCTTGATGATCAACTTTTTGATAATGACGTTAAGGAAATTCCATCGACCTAAGTCGGCATTGAAGGGTTCCAATTGATGCCACAAAGCGAGCAACCCCAGCGGACACAAGTCAAGAGCGGGAATTTAAAAGCTTCCGTTTAGGCACATTTTGAGCAAGTTTGGGAAAACGACACAAGATAGGTCAAGTGCAGACACTGTAACAACAAATTCACACACAAATTTAACTCCATGACGGGACACCCTCACGCGGCACTTGACCAAAATCCATAGAGATATCAGCGGCACATCCGGTGGACAAACACAATTAACGGATGTTGAGAGCTCTGGTGATTTAGGTATTTTATGATATAATCTAAAAACTGCTAGGTAATGTTTAATTAATTGGATGATGATTACGAAAAAACCGTTTAGATAAGCTAATGATGGACACTTAGAAAGATTTATCCAAGAAAATCTAAATCTTACTTATAAAAAAATAGGTAGGAGAGAAAGCTTTAAATTGTATGAAGCTAATAGATGTGATTTGTAAGCATATTTTTCTACCATTGATCATTGCCTGCCATTTATATATGATATGTGGGCATCTCTAATATAAAAAAATTACTATTGTGTCACTACTCATTAAATAGATGATGATTTAATTATTAAAAAATAAATTATTGCTTTTAAATGTATAGAATCTGATCATACGGGCTGGAACATTTTCAACTGCATTATTAAAAGTCTGCGTGAATGTTTGGTCGCCAATAAATTTTTTTCCATTTCTTTTGACAGTGCTTTAAACAATGATTCGGCGGTAAAAGAATTGATAAAAGAAATAAAACCACCATTTGATAGAAAAAATTTTCATGTTCGTTGATTGTGTCACATTTTGAATTTATGTGTGAATGTTTGGTTTACGAAAACTGCAAAATCAAATTGAGACAATTCAGAATGCTTTACTTTTTGTTAAAACAATGAACAAATTTGCTCATGAATTTAAATTATTATGTATTGAAAATAAGGTGAATTTTTCTTGAAAAAATTTTAAAACTGATTGCCTCACTTGATAGAACTCAACATTTGAAATATTAAATAACGTCCAACTATGGGCAAATTTTTTTACTCGGTTTGTGAACTCAAAAATACAATGTGACTAGCCAACTAATGAGGTTTAGGGAAAATGTTTTAAGTTAGTTGAGTTGCTTAGATATTCTTATTAGGTAACAAACTTTTTCTCTAAAGTTTATTACCCAACAGTGCAATAAACAATGTTATATTTTGAAAACATCATCTATATTTTCCACCAATATAAAGATGATGAGTTTTTGCAACCAACTGTTAAAGCAATGCAAAAGAAATGACTTGATTATTTTCAACAGGTCCCGCAAATTTATCTAGTTGCATGTGTATTGGATCCTAATGTCAAAATCATAGATTCTCTGCAATTATTAGAAGCATACTATCATACATATTTAGGTCAAGCACAAGTTTCAGCACTTGCTATTTCTGTTGAAGCTAACCACAATTTGAGAGAGTTATACGAACTCTTCTTCGTTAAGTATTTTGATAAGGTTAGGTCATCTGATCCAACACCCGCCTAACATTCCACTTCTTCATCATCATCAAAGTTTAACCCAATGGCAAATATCCTTAAACAACCGAGACCCCATAAACCCGAGATTGGCAGAATGGGATAACTACCTCCACACTTCATTTGAAAACAGTGAGGAAGACATCCTTGAGTAGTGGAAGAACTGAATAGGAAGATTTCCGATCTTATCCATATTGGCGGAAGAGATCTTGGTTGTTCCAGTCTCTACCGTCACCTTCAAGGCTGCTTTTAGTGCGGTAAAATGAGTCATCTTGGAGAAATAAGTAAGGTTTACACCTGAGGTTTTTGAAGTTTACATCTGCAACTGGGATTGGGCATCTGCTGCTTTAAGGAAGTAAGACATGAAAAGCTCAGATGATAAGTTCTCCTCTAATGATGACCTGCAAGAGCAGTTTATATGTTTTCATTACAATTTAAAAATTGTAATCGATCTGACTATACTATTAAGCACAAATCTTAAACTTTTTTTTTTGGAACATTTCGTCATTTTCAAGTGTAAGACACATTTCAAATTATGTAAGTGCCGTTTAGCTTTTTCATTAATAAAATTTACACCAGTGGTGGTATTTTTCCTTAAATAAAAATATATTTCATAAAATTATTCTCCTGAAAATGGTTGCAAACATATTAAAACATATTTTTCAATAATAAAAAAAACTCATTCCATCTCGAACTTGACCTGCCTGGCCCGGGCCTAGGTTGGACCCGACCCAGGCCCAACTCGCTTTTGTCGACGGCTATGCTAAAGTCCAATGAACCCAACCCAAGCCTGGCAGGGCCTGGGCCGGGTCGGCCCACCGACCACCACTAGCCATAGGCATAGTTAAGCAATAATTAATTACATAACCAAATGTAGAGGTTGAAATAATAATTAATCAACTTATAGCTACCTTGACTAGGAATGAAGTAGAGGTGAGTATGGTTCGAGTTGATTAGATTTTATGATGAAATCGGATCAACCTGAAATAGCCTCAGTTTTAAAATTTTTCATACCCAACCCAAGAACTAAGAACTAAATATAATCAGAACCATGGTTTTGGGTTTTTCAATTATGGTTCTTGAATTTTTTTGTGTATATCATATATTTATAACAACACCAAAATTCAATAAAATTACATCTATAACCAGTTTATGAAACATTCAAAATAATAAATAATTAAATCAATATTTAAATACATGTACTTAGACACATTCAAAAGAGTTTAACATGTTACCAAAATGGCTCAAAAGAATTACTTTTGAAATATCTTCCATCTTAACTAGTTTACTTTCCCCCAGTAATTTCAACATTTGTAAACTATTCAACATGAAAAACTGAGTCTTTAAAATCATCTTCTTCACTATCAAAACCTAAAATATGTTAATGTTAAAGATTTTCAGTTTCACATGATTCATAAATAGAAAAATATGAGGATTGTGTTGTAGAAAGTAGTCGGTTTAGGAAGTAATGTGATTCAAGTGAATATGAAAAAATTTCATAAATGATTCCACAATTTCTATATTGTTTCAATTTATGATATCAGTTTAAAGGTTTAATATAAACATACAAGATGATCATCATAATTCTTCATATATATATATATATATATATATATATATATATATATTACTGATACTATAATTTTTATTATATAATTATGTATATACCTCTGGTTTGGGGTTTGGTTCTACATGGGGTTGGTTCCATATAGAACCAAAACCAACTCAAGAACTGTCAGTTCTTCTACATGTGGAACAAACCCATGAATCATAATCCATTTTACCCAACCCAACTCAATCTAATGGGAGTGATTTTGGTTGGCTTTCGGCTTTACCGAACTCATGCTTACCCCTAGGATGAAGATTGGAGATCATGTCATGTTGTGTAGCATTAACTTAATTTGATGCCCCTAGTGGTCGTGTTTTGCATCAATGAAATTTGTTAATTAATCCATGTATGCCTTTCTAGTTACCAAATTCAACCTGATCCTCTAGTTTTTTTATATAGCTATTCACTATAAAAAATTAATTGAATCCAATTATTTAAGGATTGATGTCTTCTGGGGTTTGCAAAATAAACTACTATGGTGTTAAATTCTTCCCTTAAACATCTTCTAATGCTTACTGGTCAGTTTACTTTCTGAGTATAATATATAGTTTTGAAAATAAAAAGAACCGGTGAAATCTATATTTAGTCCCCTAACTTTAACGATCATCCTAATGTAGTTCCTTAATTCTAAAAGTGACTATTAAAGTCCCCTAACTCAACTTAAATATTCTATTTTGGTTTCTACCGTTAGTTCTACGGTTATTTAGGATGAAAATTTCCTACATGACACGTATATTGTTATGTGGCAGTCTCTTTTATAATAAGAAATGACTAGATTGGAAGAGCAATAAAGTTCAAGCTAAAATTGACACGAAAAGTAATTTTTGGGACCTAAAAGGTTAGTTAACCCAATCTTCCCATTTGATTTAAACATCGTCGCCCTTCTTTAATTCGATCGCTACTGTCGCCCCTTTTCCTCTCTGGAACTTAAATCATGCTTGTTGCCTTAACAATGCTCTCGCTCCTTATATTTTCTCTCCCTCTCAACCTTCTCCGGAATCAAAATCGAGCAAAAACTAGAAGACAAGGGCTACATTTGTCCAATTCTGAAATGACTTCGAATGGTTTTCATCACCAACTCGAGAATACCGAAGGTCCAGAGGCCGAAGCCAGTGGGGCTGATGGAGCAGCAATAATCAACATGGGCAGCACTGAAGTGTTAGCCGATGTAATCGCCAAAGGGCAATGGTGAGAGAGAAGCATGGGCGTAATCAGCGTGGGTGGTGACAGTATGGTGGTAGGTACAATCAGCAAAGAAAGAGGGCAAGCGTGGCCGTGATTGGGTAGACGAAGATGGGTAGATGGGTAGATGAGGAGATGGGGAGACGGAGAGATGGAGAAGCAGAGGCCTGCGACGTAGTATTGAGGAAGAAGGTTTGGAGAAGAAGATAATCAGTGAAACCATGTCTTAGGACTTTAGGATTATGCTTTTGCATCATTTTAGCCTGAAATTTGTTGTTCTTTCAGTTTAGCCACTTACTGTCATGAAAGGGATGGACACGTGGAATAAGGGTGCCATGTAGATAATTTTCATTCGAAATAATAGTAAAATTGACGGCAAGGACCAAAATAAGATACTTTAGTTGAGTTAAGAGACTTTAAAAGTCACTTTTAGAATTAAGGGACCACATTAGGATGACCCTTAAAGTTAATGGATTAAATATGAATTTTACCCTAAAAATAACTATCATCAATAGCATCTATATAAGTTCTAAATTGTAATCATTATGAGGTATTTATATGTAAAATAAAAGGGAACATAAAAAATGTTCAAATCAATACAAGGACATCATATAAGATAATGGGAAAGTAGGAATTCAACCCTTAACCTTTTTCATTTTTCATGATCTTGTTAATTTTTTATGAATTTTTCTTTTTTAATGCCTTAAATTTGAAAATTTTATATAAATTTAATAAAATTACAAAAATTGCATTTTCAATGGATTATTGCAGCTATATACTATTGATTTTCAATTAAAATTAGTTTCATGTAAAAAAAATATAAAAATAAAAATAAGTCATTTTGGATTCAATTGACTTAAGTTAAAAATGAATTTTGTGTAAGATTATCAGCAGTCTAATTGAGTCATTGCTCAGGATATTAACGAAATTGAGTCAAAGCAAAGGGTATAACTTGTCAATTATATATCGAAATTATCAAGCTTCCGTTTATTATACCCAGAACATAAATTGACAACCATGCATGCATTTTCAATATTTATTCAAGATATTGGTCACGTTACTAATTTAAGTTAAAAACTCTTGAGCTGAATGCTAGACTTTATCGAAACTGCCTATTAAACCCCTGTCGGTGGTGGTGGGACATGTTGTGCCTTTAATTTGATTTTCCAGTCCATGTGACAACAAAACACTATATTGGAGAAAGATAATTTCTACCTACTCCATCAGACACACACACACACACCATTTTTTTTAGGGGAATGATAAATATTATTAATAAATGAATGTATGTACAAAGAATCTCTTGACATTCCAAGATAAAAGAAGGAAGTTTTTAGCTTAATACTAAATCACTAAACTACACGACCTAAATCTCTTAAAATCAAAATAGCTCATGTGAGCACAAACTTCAAATTGAATTTAGCATTGCAATTGCTCAACGATGTTGCTGACCTCTAAAAAATATCGACTATTCATTTCCGTCGAAATGTGATAGGTAAAAGCTGCAAAGGCGGCAGGATAAACTTTGTTCACAATCAACTTACTCTTCATTCTTCTGTCAAACCAGCTCAACTCCTCCCTCAATCTTAATAGACATCTCCTGATCCGTAACCATCTTAGGATAATAGTCCATACTTGACAAGGACACTGTCATCGGAAGATTAAATGGTTAGCAATCTCCCCTTCTTCATAATATAAATAACAACAATTTGGAGTGTAAATATCCCACTGTTATAACCTGTCCTGAGTATTAAGGCCCCTGGTCACAAGCAACCACATAATGAACCTATGTTTTGGTAAATGCACATTATTCCACAACACCTAACTACATGCAACTTCATTATGCTCCGGCCGAAGCAAATTGTATGTCGTTTTAGCATCCTCGATCACCATTATCATCTTTCCTTTTGAACCACATTATTTCATAAGCTTGTCTTAGCACTTAAGAATGTTACTAATTAACCACCATTTGTTTTACTAAAAGTGTTTGGCTGGATTTAATTTTAAGGAAATACATTTCATATTAGCTTAGCTAGATATACTTTTTAGAAAATGAAAATTAAATCGAATGAACAAGCCACTATAACGTACATATTTTATCCATCTCATATCTAGGAAATATTTTATTTAATACGGAGATTAAAAAATAGAAAAATTTATATGTTATTTTGTGTTTGTCATTAACATTTTTTCACATAAACAAAAAAAATAAAAAAAATTAAATACAAAAATAATAGTTTAAATGATAGTACAATAACATAATTTACTAAATATGTAAATATTATAAAAAAATTAAAACAATATAAAATAAAATATGTTGTAATAATTTTCACACAGAGGGATTATATTGTGAGGTTTTATTCTCACATCATCATCTATCTTTTATTCATATTTACTAAATTTAGGACCAATTCGTTTCAAACTTAATTAAAAATGTCTTATTTTCATTTTTAAAAAAATTTTTATCTGAAAATAATTTTATTTAAAATTAAAATATTATGTAGGTACAATAATTCATTAAAAAAGTAATTTTTATAATTTTACTTAATTTTTATGAATTTTTCTAGCTTTATACATTAAAAAAATAAAAATTTATTAAAATTTAATAACACCATAAAAATTTATTTTCAAATGGATTATTATATCTACTTAATATTGACTTTTAAATAAAATTGATTCAAGGTAAAAAACTATATATTAAAATAAAAATAAATTATTTTAAATTAAATTAACTTAAATTAAAATAAATTAGCTCTTAATGTTCCTAAGACGTTTTCTTGGACACCAATAAAAAATATATCTTGGATGCTCCGGGAAATAATACTAGTTGACATCGTACGAAATATACTTCACAATTTACATTACATTATCACTATATTATAAAAGGTGCCGGTTGGTCACTGTTTGCAAACGGTTCCGCTTTTTTCTTTTTTTTCCTTGACGCAATTGAGTCTTTTTTAAGTTCGATCCCCTTTTCGCCTGGTGATTGTGGTTTATAGGGTCTGCTTTTTTATTTTCACAGTTTAACACATTTCCTTTTACTTAAAACACATTTTCAGTCCTTGAGTTTATAATTTTTCCCATTTGAGTCACTAAGTTTTACATATAGGGCATTTGGGCCCCCAAACTTAATAACTACTTATATTTACTCTCATTGTCCCCCAACTCTTTTTGTTATTTTTCTATGTATTATCTTCTAAAGCAAAACATTAGTCACCATTAATATAGAAGCTCTTAATACATAAAATTTTTTCAGTTCCTTTCTTAGTCCCCAAATCTTTTTCTTATTTTTTTAAAATGAGAGAAAGAAATAATTTTTTACAAACAAAAAATAAGAACTTGACCATAATTGGTGCTACCGATGGCTTCTTCTAATGCCTTCATCGGCAGCCCATTAAAATGCTTGGAATAAAAAATAAAAACCAGAAACAAGAGTTTCGCATTTCTCAAATCCAAGTAAAAGAAAGAAAATGGCTTTTTGTTTTAGGAAGAGAGAAAGAAGAAGAATCAGTAGTAAATGCTACAGATCGATGATAGAGGGAGATTGATTTTTTTTTTTTTTAAGGAAGTTGTAATGGATGAAAGAGAAAGAGAAAATGTTAAATTTATAAAATTAAGGATGCTTTGAGTGAGAGGAAGAAAATTTAGGGACCAAAATTGACATTTTCTCCAAGATTTTGTTAACATTGCTACAAACTTATAGATTTTGTTAACACTTTATTATCACTATTTCTTCTTCCTTATTCACAAAACTCTATTATCACTATTAGTAGTAATATTATCTGGTTTATCTGATGCACTATAAAAGGCAAATCCTGATAATCTATTTAGTGTTAATGGATTAAACCAAATATGAAAAGTAGTAAACCAGAGGTAGATAAGGTTTTTTTTAGAACAATAGGTTAGGTGATAATATCCTTTTATTTTTTTTATCTGTTTAAGTCATCGTCCACAATTTATGTTTGAATGGTTTATTAGGCCAATCAAATATTGATAGTATAATTGAGTTTATTCTCTATTTGAATTTTTTTCCCACTTATTTGTCAATTGCTATTGCATATTTATTTTGATGTACGTATAAGATTCAACTTGTTCGTATTTTTTTACTCTCATTAAATGTTATAGCGATAAATAATACTTTTTGTAGTTAGTATTATGTTTATGTTATTCTTAAAAAAAAAAAAAAAGAATTAGGTTTTATTAAAAAAAGAAAAAGAAAAAAAGATATATATACTGCATCGTGGTCCGAGCCGGGGGCAGGGAAAAGTCATGGCGCGGTTTTGTCACGTTGCGACGGTGGTGAGATAGAGAGAGAAAGTCACATGGACATGCTTAGCCAATCACGGGTCCAACAACGCGGTACAAGTTAAATATCTAAAATAGCCCCTATACGCGTCTTCTCCATTGTCCTTTATGCCCAAAAAGGCAATGTTACATTCCTTTTATTTTCACATTTGAGTTGAGCTGGTGCACGTACATTTTTCAAATCAAATCTAATCAAATCATATTATAACTTGACGACGTTCCAAACCTCTACTTAAAGTTAGCACTCATCTTAAAAAAAAAAAAATTAAATGGTTATTCTCGTTCCTTATAGAATATTTGCTATAGGAATATATAATTAGGGAATGAGAAACTATATATATTACATATTTTTTAATTTTTGTGATACTATAACATAAAAAAAAATTATAGAATAACTATAATGCATTTGATATTTAAATTTACAAATTGTTAGATATAAGCCAAACAAGATAGATAGAAAGATAAACTCTTACAACAATGAACCAATGCACAATTAGGTTAACATACCAACACAAAACTAGACTAATATATCATCTAGATATAAAACATGGTTGATGACTAAAAGCACACCAAAACATTATTACACAATCCATTATTCGTAAACACTTTTACAACTTGTCTCAACAACTTTTCATGCCCTAAATGATCCACTACTATTAAAATTGACCAATTGGACCTCTCAGCCGTAAAGTATTAGATGAAGTGAATGATACTCCTGTTAATAGTATAAAAAGTTTTGTAGAGAATGAGAAAGAAGAATCGAAAAAAATGGATTAAGACAATTGGTTGAGTGGAATAATTACAACTAATCGACCAGTTATTTCTAAATTGATACCCAAAATCCAACTGTCGCCATTTTAAAAAGAGACGGATGATGGTGTGCAGTGTTGGAGAAGAGCGGTTAGGGTAATAGAGTGTTTAGCTCAGAGCTCCTCTTAGCACTCGTCCTTTTATGATTTATCATGAATTTGTTGAAGTGTGTACATACATATTATAACGATGGTTATTAGTTGCCCGTATCTCAAATTAAGCATATTAATGTCTACTTTAGTTTTAACATGTAATCATCATCATGCATGGTTTGATAAATTAAAAAAGGTTTTTCGGCCGTTGTGCTAGCTAGTTAACTGGGTTGAAAAAGATTAGTAATGACAAGATCAAGTTTATGATTCCAATCATCTCGAACATCCATCCATACATGAATAATTGTCAATTAAAACGGTAAAAGAGACAAAATCTCAACTTCAATATACTTTATTTATAAAATTCATTTTGTTTTTTGGTTTCTCAAAGTAGGAAACTTATCACAAATTCAAGATAAGAACATCCCATTCAAAGCTTAGTATACCTATTCACTTACTCTCATTTTGGGATGACAGGTAGATAAATAAAACTAGTGACCTTTGTAGATTCCAGTTTTTGACAAGCATTTTTTTGGGTAAAAAATTTTGTGATGAAACAGACATATGTAAAAAATCTTATCTATCTAGTGGATATGAATAGGTGGTAAGTTTGAGGGATCCATATGAATATCCATGACGAGTAACCTTGCATATCTGCCAAACATGGTTGGATTAAATGGAGGTGAATGAAAAGTTAGGATATTAAGCGGTAGAGAGCAATCAGCCACTAAGTTGTATAATCCTTGTATTTTAGGTTGCCGCTCGTGTTCTCACGCTCTCGTTCTCGCTCTCAAATGTAGCTCCTGTTTTTTTTTTTTACAATATTTTTACTTACCTAACTTTTAAAAAGTGACATTTTTCCACTCTTACTTTTGCTGCCCACTTTCATTTTTTAAATGCTTTGTGCAATTTATTAAACAGGGGTTTATGCTAATTTTTTACTTTTTAGATTGCCAACATATTAACTATTTGTAGGTTCGCCTGCGCATGCAAACAGCCGCCAATCATGAGTATGGGTGTATAATTTACGGTTAATGGATACCCGTAATTTCGTGAATAAAAAAATATCCAGTCACATTTGGCGAAAATAACACACCTGTCCATGACCCAGTCCATTTACATATCTGCTGATGTTGGAATATTTTTAAGTCTCATGTGTAGTTTATAAATTTCACATAAATGAAAAATATATTTTGATTATTTGATTTTAATTATGAATTAATTAAAATGTAAGTTTTTACAAGGAACACATTTTTTTATGAACAATTATGTCAATTCAAAGAGTTGTGGCTCTTTTAACAATTATGTCCTTTGTGAAAGACACATTTCTTCATGAATAATTATATCTATTCCAAGAAACACATATTTATGAATGGTTGTGCCCATTAAGGGAAGTGTTGTGTTTTTCCATTTTCTATATAAATAAGTCATTTCACAATTTGAGAAAGATTTTTCATATAACTTTATTATATCCTAGGGGCATATTTTTGGTTCCTTATAGTGAGCGAATAACTGCCTCTAGGAAAGAAAAATTATTTCACTCTTTAAAGCCTTTCTTCATCTCCATTCATTCCCTTATTTTTCTAATAATTTAAAGACAATTTTCTGATAAACATGGAATTGAAGATTTATGCCAAATATTATAGTTTGTACAGGTAAATTAATCCAATTAGTACATATTTTCCATAATTGTTCTGTGATTTTGATATAAGTTATTCCAATTAGTACATGTTTGACTCTACATGATAACTGATCATTGTTTTATTGTTTACTAAGTATAAAATTGAAAGAGATTTAATAGTGAATGTTTTCTGGCCACCATTAGGTTGTGTAGGCCTTATATAATTAGACCACAATAAAATTTTCCTATGGTTAAGAGAGCCAACTTTATTTCAATTTGATTGGGTCAAATACCACAAATATTTAATGCTCACGAGATTGTCAAAATAATACTGACAAAATTGTTACTGAAAAAAAAGGTATCAAAATGCTATTGATAGTCCGTTGTGCGGCACCATGAATTGTACAAAACTAGAAATGGAATATATTGTTTGTTATATACAAGCAAACATAACAAAGGCAAAGAGCATTGGAAAGTAATTCTAAGAGTTTTAAGATATTTTCAAAGAACAAAATCTATAAAATTTTTTATTCAAGTTGTTGTCCCATGCTAGAAAGGTGTATATTGGACATTGAGTATAAAATACTGGTGAAACAAAACCACTTACAGGGGGATATTTGTTTATGTGAAAGTTCTATGCATTTGGCATCCAAATTTCTATTACTAATTCAACTTGGAGTCAAAGCTTGCTGCTTTGAGTGTTGGAGATAAGGAATTAGAATGGTTTGGACATTGTTATTTAAAAGAGAATTGTAGCCACAACTAATACCACTAATTCTTTGCATTATGTCATTAAGACTACCATCTCAAATGTATATAGTGAAATTTGTAATGAAAAGTCTAGACATATTAGTGTACGACATAATTATGTCCATGATCAATATTAATAGAGTGATCACTCTTATTTATGTAAAATGTAGACACAACTTAGTATAGATTTGGTTTATCTCTACAATAAGACAAATGAAATTTAAATCCTTTCACTACTAAAGAAAACGCAATTACAAATGGCCATTACAAATGCGTGCGTGTCAATAGCGATGTGTTAGTAATAAACACATTGGAAAATTTTTTATCGACGGCTTAATACTAAACCATTGGTAATTTCCAACGGTCAGCAGTTGGAGAAACGGCCATTGAAAATTACCAACGATCTAAGTTCAAAAGTGTTTTACAAATGGTTTAACATTTACTAACGTTTTAGGCCATTAGAATTCACCAACGGTTTTAGCCGCTAATATTGAAATAGTTGATAAATACCAATGGCTAAAATCGTTAGTGAATTACTAATGGTTTTAGCCATTGCTAATTTACCAATGGTTTAAACCATTGGCAAATACCAACGTGTTTAGTTGTTGGTAAATTTTCCAAAGTACCAAACCGTTGGTAAATATTTTGAATTTTAAAAAAAATTAAAGCAGTTTCCAACAAGGAGCCACTAGAAAATGAAATTTAATATAAAAAATGTGATTAAAAAATAAAATAATTAATATTAAATTTTTCATTAAATTTTACTAAATTAATGCACCAATAATTAAAAATTAATATTAACAAACCAAAAAATTAATATTAACAACACTGATAAAATTATATTTAGTAAAAATATATATCATAGTTTCTAAATTTATGTGTTATATTGACTAAAAATTACAATAATAATTCAAAAAGTTCATAAAATTCAAAAAATTTCATAAAAATCTTAAAATTTTACCAAATTTAATTAAAATTTTAAAATTCACAAAAACAAGAAAAGATGAAAATAAGTTTGAAAATTAACAATATTAAAAATATCACAACAATTAACCAAAAATTTCAAAAAATTTGGAAAAATTTACTGAAATTCATATTAATTAACTTAAATTAATAAAAAATAAAAATACCCACATTTCAAAATCTCAGAATAAATTCAAAAATTAAACACAAAAATAAGTAAAAATTCACAAAATCAAAACCTAATTTACAATCATACAACCAAATCATCCAAATCAAAATGAGACAACCGGATCTACATGTTCATATATAAAAATAGCAACCAAATGTACAAAATCAAACATCAAATTATGCACAAAAAATAAATTGCAATTAGTGAACAGGGAAGAACACCCATTGCTGGGTGAGGCAAGTAAGAGAGGCGGTAAGGCTAGGCGGGGTCAAGGGAGGCTACAAGGTGAGGATGCACTGGCGAGGCTATGAGGCAAGGATAGGTTGGCAAAGATGCATAGACAAGGTAAATAGGCGAGAAGACGTCTATGAGGCGATGAGGCTAGGAGGCACCCGGTGATTGGGCATCGAACGAGGAGCCAAAGTGAGGAAGCTGGGGTGATGACACACAGAGGGTGAACGGTGGAGGGAGGAAAGGCGACAGAGGGAAAACGAAAGGAGGAAAGACGACAGATTGATGAAAGACTGAGGATGGAGGAGAAGGAAAAGGAGGACGAATAAAGAAAAAGACAAGGAAAGGGAAGAGAGACAGAAGACGGATGAGAGGCGATGGTGGGAAAATGGCACAAAGAGGCTAGGCGGCGGATGGATGAGAAAGAAGAGAGATGAAAACAGAAAGGAATGAACAGTGATGAGAGGCGACAGAGAGGTGAGGAGAAGTGAGAAGCAACAAATAAAAAGAGAAGTGAGGGTATATATCTAGGTTAGGTTAGGGTTAGGTTAGAGTTATGGGTTTTTTTGGGCTTGATGGGGGCTTTATATATATATATATATATATATATAATAGGGAGTTTCAATCTCACCATATATATGTTCATACACATTATAAATTGTATATAAATATCATTCTAAAATTGTAAAATAAGTATGATAAATATTATATATATGATATCAATATGTGTGTGTGTGTGTGTGTGTGTGTGTGTGTGTGTGTGTTGCCAACATATTACATGATACATATGATACATTATATTAGATAAGTGAAGCAAGGATAATTGGTTTATTATATACATTAAAAAAATTAATTTTAATTTAACTATAAAAATATGTTCATTTGTCTATTCATACGCATTATAAATTATGTGTGTGTGTGTGTGTGTAATTAAATATAAATATTATTACTTCTAATAATATATATATATATATATATATATATATATATATATATTATATATATCTATGCTACATTATTTAATGTATGTATGTATCATATATTTAATGTATATATATGATATATTTTAATTACATATTCTTATATATGATACATTATATTGGTTATGTCAATTTCCCTGCAAGTTACGATCCCTCTTACAATTTTCTTCTTTTTTATTCCAGATATCCAAAACTGAATAATTGTCTACAAATTTTCACTTAATGTGATATTTGCTTGTGCTAATTTATCAGTTAGTGCCATGCAGATTATACTTCATTTTTACAATTTTCTTTTGGATCCAGGTGGAAGGGAAGAAAAAGTATCTTCCACGCATTGGGTCTCCACTTCTGTATTATTATTATTATTATTATTATTATTATTATTATTATTATTATTATTATTATTATGTGTAAAAAATGTTTTAAAAATATTACTTTACTTTCTAAAATATATAATTTATATATATGATTATTATCATTATACAATTATAACATATATATGATATATTTTAAATATATATTATTATATTTTGAATAAGAATAATAAGTATTATATTTCTTATTATAATTATAATTATAATAATATTATGATATATAACTGTTATTAGTGCGTCAGACCATTGATAATTACTAACGGTTTGATGCGTTGGTAATTTGCCTATTGAAAAATAGTTGATTTACCAATGCGTTGGATCATTAGTAAATTACCAGCATATTTGACTGTTGGTAAATTTTAATTTTTTTTTACCAACAGTCTAATGTGTTGATAATTTGCTTGTTGAAAAACTAGTTTTTTTTATAGTGTCTATAAAATCATATGTAATGGGACAACTTTAAATTAGTTAAATACTAATTCTAAAGTTCAATGGGTGAAAACACGTTACAGTTATATGCTTGTGTGCACTAAATAAGTCTCATAATTTTGAAGCTAAAGCAAACAGTTGCTACAATTTATAGGATGAGTTTGTACTCTTAATGGAGTTACTGCAATTTTTGTCTATAAGCAACTGGGACAAATTAAATGGTGAAACTCCACCTATATAGTTTGTAAGTTCCAAATAAATGGAAAATATATTTTAGTTATTTGATTTTACTTAATTACACAAATTAATTAAAATTTAAAGAGTTATGACTCTTCTAACAATTGTGTCATTTGCAAAGAAAACATTTCTTCATAAACAATTATATCAATTCAATGAGTTGTGACTCTTCTAACAATTGTGTCATTTATGAAAGACACATTTCTTCACGAATAATTATGTCTATTTCAAAAGACACATATTTATGAATGATTGTATACATTAAGGGAAGTGTTGTGTTTTCCCATTTTCTATATAAATGAGTCATTTCACAATTTGAGAGAGACTTTTTATAGAGTTTTGTTGTATCTTAGAGGCATATTTCCAGTATTTTATAGTGGAGGAACAATTATTTTTAGGAAAATGAAATTATTTCATGCATCAAAGTCTTTCTTCATCTCTATCCATTCCCTTATTTTTCTAACAGTAGACATTTAGCATAACTAATCATGTGTGTTTCTAAGTGAATAAAAAACAACAGTGCTATAAAATATATATTACCAGATTTATATCAGAGTTTGTCTGGGTTTATGGAAGAACCTTTTTTAATTGAGATTATCCGATGTTTATTCTTCCTTTTGTGGAACTACCAGGTCTTCCGGCCAGCATTCTGCTCGTTTGGGCCTATATTTACTTCAATGTTTTAGCCTTAACGTTAGGTCCAATTTATCTTGCATTAAGTCAATAAATTCAAAGTGTTTTTATGGTTGTTTATTTCAAAAATTTGTTATCGGAAAGTTAATTCCACATAGGTATAACAATCTATTGAATAATATTTAATTACATTACAAAAATATTATTCAATAAATTAATAAAATATTACATTATAATATTAATTTTCGCTTACTCAACCTAAAAGAATAAATAAAATTTAATTAAATTATAAACATATTATTCAATAAATTATTATACCTTAATGATATTAACTTTCAAATGACATTAATTTTAGATTAAAAAAATTAAAAATAAAAGAATTTATTTTATATTAACCAACTTAATGTCAAATGAATTAGATCTTAAATTGTTCACAACTTAAAAAACTATTTGAGTTATGGAAAAAATTCACTTAAAAAAATTAGGAATTAGAAATGTCAATAATTCTTGTATATAAAATGTTGGTATTGAATTTTACAATTACTGACATCTTCACAGTAAATTAATACTAAAAACACAAAATTTTGTAACATTTTGGTACGTTTTGTTGGATATATATATATACGAGATACATGGAGATCGCACGTTGCGACGATTCATATGATCATTGCATAAATTTGTGGAATAACGTAGAGAGTTGATATAACAAAAAAATATACTTTCAAGTTTCAGCCATTATAATTTTGAAATAAAATAATATTTACACCTTACTAGATGGAAGCTAGAGTAAAAAAAAGCTACTACCAGAAACATAAAAGAAACAAATCATAGTTACCAAATTTACTTTAGAAGACAATAAAAAAATGATAAAAAAATTAGAGATCAAGAAAACAAATAGAGGATGTTTGATGACCCGCACATTGTAGTGATATTTTTTATAATAAATTTTAATAATAACAGTGCGACACAAAATACATTACATGTTTCGAAACAATTCATATTTTTCTGTTAATTAAAAAAAATTCAATAAAAATTTTCATCTTTTATTAACACAAAATCTAATTTTTAATATTGATGAAAAATTTATCTAGAAAAATTTACTCTCAAATTTAACAATTATGGATCAAACTGCTTTATTAAACTATAGAGCTTGAAATAAATAATTGATGTTACAAATCCTAATAATTAATAATGAAAGAACAATGATAGAAATAATGATTAAAGTCTCACCTTAGAAAATGAAAATAAAAAAAATCAAAAAAAAAAAAAGTTAGAATCAAGACAAAAGAAAATGGAGAGACATTGTAGTGAATATTTTTTGTAATAAATTTTAATAATAACAATAGGACACAAAACACATTACATGCTTCGAAACAATGCATATTTTATTTGTTAATTAAAAATAATTAAATAAAAATTTTCATCTCCTATTAACAGAAAATCTCCTTTTTAATATAGATGAAAAATTTACTCACAAATTTACACTTATGGAACAAATTGCTTTATCAAACTATAGAGCTTGAAATAAATAATTGATACTACAAATTTTAAAAATCAATAATGAAAGAATAATGATAAAAATAATGACTAAAGCTTCATTTTAGAAAACAACAATAAAGAAAATCAATAAAAAAATTTAGGATCAATACAAAAAAATAGAAAAACCTAATATATTAAGAATTTAACAATTGACTTAATAAAGATAAAAAAATAGTTTAACTAAAAACTAAATAAATTTTAACTAAAAAATAAACAAATCATGGATCGTTTTTTAACTGAAAAAATGTGGGGCGGATAAAAATTGGGAAAATTACAACCTAAGCCCTCAGAAAGGGAAGTGGCTTACAAAATGAGATAAAACTAAAAAAAGAGTAAATCACATCCTAAAAAAAACAAAAAAAAGCCTACTAAACCATGGTCCAAAACCAATTGGGCTCAACTAGCCCAAAACAATTGCCATTATTCATCCAATAGTAACCATGTTCATCTTAAGGATATAGTGTAATTAATTGCCGACTTAGGATACTGTTCATGAACAGTGTCACTTTTTTTTTCTTTTGGTTTTTTTTCTAGACTATATTGATTTTTTTTTTAAGTTTTGTCCAATTTTCATAAGCGGATAGAGTCCTGAGGATTGGTATTGCAATTTTCTTAGTTTCCGCTTACTTCACTTTTGGCTATGATAAAATGCTTTTTCAGTCCCCAAATTTCTACCATTTACCATTTAAGTCACTAATGTCAACCCGTCTTACATTTTAGTCCCCAAAATTAATAATTGCTTAATATTATTTCTATTTACTCTCTTACTCCCCAAAATTTTTTTTTGTTTTTTTATTTACAATTTTCTAAAGCAAAATAAATTAAACACAATTTTTCTATTTCCATCATATGTTTTCATTATTGCTAATTAATTTTTGTCGCATGAGTTATTTAATTCAAAAGCTTTATGGTTTAATAAAGTAATTTGGTTCATAATTTTTAAAATTGAAAGTTAATTTTTCTAAATAAATTTCTCACCAATATTAAAAATTAGAATTTCAGTTGGTAAAAAAAATTTAGTTAATTATTCTTTAACAAGAAAAAACATTCATAATTTTTAAACATATATAGTGTTACTTTTTAAATAGTGCCAATTCTTTTTTTTTTCTTTTCTACTGGACATGATTGAATCTTTTTGAAGTTCGATCCTCTTCTTCCAAGAAAATCATGTTTTGGGGGCCTGTGTTGTAATTTTGTGAGTGTTTGATGTTTCACTTTTTCTTATGGTTAAACTACGATTTCAATCCATGAATTTCTTTTATTTCTCATTTTGGTCACTAAGCTCGAATCATATTATATTTTAGTCCCAAATTTAATAAATAATAACTATTTAACTATATTCTTTCTATATGCTCCTTCAGCCTAAATTTTTTTTGTTATTTTTTTATGTACTATATTCTAGAGCAAAACACCGGTCACCATCAATTATTAAATTTTAATACCTAAAGTTTTTCTATTTCATCTCTTAGTCCCTAAATTTTTTTGGCCAATTTTTTATTTTTTTAATCTTTATTAATTGAGTTTTGTAGAATGAGTTATTTAATTCAAAATTTATATGGTTTAATAAAGTAATTTTATCCATAAATACTAAAATTGAAAGTAAATTTTTCATCAATATTAAATATTAAAATTTGAATTGATGGAAGGTGAAATTTTTTAGTGAATTCTTCTTTAGTGACACAAAAAATATTCATTATTTCAAAGCATGTACATGTGTTATGTTTCAATTATAACTAATCATTTGAATTGGTAAGAATATGATATAAAAAATGCCCAACTTAAAATTAAAATAAATTAAAATTTTAATTTATTAGCTTTTAGCATTAGTTTATGAAAATTTTTTTTTTATTATTTATTACTGATTTTTGTTTTAATGATAAATTTAAAAAAAAATACCCGTTTCAAAGTTACAAAGTGCTGGAAAAAAAAAATCCCCGTGTGTGCGTCTGTGTCTCAGTACGTACAGTTCAAAATCTATTATTGATCCGTCAAATAAACGAGGACAAAACCAGTCTTCAAATTGCAGAGAAAAAGATTCACATTTGCATGATTGGTCACTTTCAAGCTCCGAGCTGTTCCTCGCTCCCCTCCTATAAGAGAAACCAATCTTCCCTTCAATCCCCAACGCTATAAGGCATAAGCTCCTGTCCAGCCCTAAAATGGCGAAATTCGCCATTCTCCTCTTAATCTCTGTTCTCAGCTGCGAAACCTTCCTCACTTCTCTTGCCTGCCCCTACTGTCCGCCGCCAGTGCCACCCCAATGCCCGCCGCCACGTCCACCCAAAGTCAAACCTCCCTTCCACCCTAAGCCGCCAAAATATCCTCCACACCCTAAGCCGCCAAAATACCCTCCACACCCTAAGCCTCCAAAACCACCAGTCGTGAAACCGCCGCCGCTTGTCCCAAAGCCACCCGTCGTCAAGCCCCCACCACACATTCCAAAGCCACCGATCGTCAAACCTCCACCGTACGTTCCAAAGCCCCCTATCGTCAAGCCACCGCCGTATATTCCCAAGCCTCCCGTTGTGAAGCCTCCACCATATGTCCCAAAACCTCCGGTGGTAAAACCTCCACCATATGTCCCAAAACCTCCAGTGGTAAAGCCTCCACCTTTCATTCCTAAACCTCCAATTGCACTGCCGCCGCCGTTCCCTCACCCGCCAATAGTGACGCCGCCGTTCCCTCACCCACCAATAGTGACCCCGCCGTTCCCTCACCCGCCAATAGTGACGCCGCCGTTCCCTCACCCACCAATAGTGACCCCGCCGTTCCCTCACCCACCAATCGTGACGCCGCCGTTCCCTCACCCACCAATCGTGACGCCGCCGATCCTCCCCCCACCAAGTCCTCCAGTTGTGACGCCGCCGATCCTCCCCCCACCAAGTCCTCCGGTTGTGACTCCTCCAGTGTTTCCCAAACCGCCCCCGAAGGAGCAGCCTTGTCCACCTCCACCTCCGCTGTCGCCATACCCGACGCCGCCGCCACCTCAGACGTGCCCGATAGACACGTTGAAGTTAGGAGCTTGCGTGGACGTGTTGGGCGGACTGGTGCACATCGGAATTGGCGGTAGTGCGAAGGACGCTTGTTGCCCTGTGCTCAAAGGACTCCTGGACTTGGACGCGGCCATTTGCCTCTGCACCACCATTAGAGCCAAGCTTCTTAACATCAACATTATTATTCCGATCGCTCTTCAGGTTCTGATCGACTGCGGGAAGACTCCTCCGCAGGGGTTCCAGTGTCCAGCTAGCTAGTTAACTAATAAGTCGTGGTACGTATGACATACTATATGCTATTATTACTAGATCTTCTAATTAATTAGGTTTGTGTCGTGCGCATGCAGGGGAGTTGACAAGTGAATAAAGTTTTGGGCCAGAGGTTGAAGAGTACTTGAAGTTAAAGTCCTTCAATAGAAATATTGTATAATTAAGCTGCCCGTTAAACTGTGTTTTTGGCCTTGTATATCTGGTGGGAACTGTGTACTGTTGTTGCTGCTTGAAATTTAAGCAGTTTGTTTTTTTGTTTTTGAGGAAAAAGTCCTGAGAAAGAAGTACCATATGCTGAATTGAGGATTTCAGTGTGTCAAAAACAAAAAAAAAAAAAGAGAGGATTTCACTAATTCTGCATGTGAACTGAAACTAGTGAGACTGTGTTTTGGCTTTGGAATCTTGGAACCCGTGATTCCGCACCGCATGGGGTGGGGGCTGTGCTCTCTAACTGTATTCGATTAGTCATTTTCTTGGTTACGCTTGAACTCCATGAGTTTTAAAATAAGGTGGTGATCTGATTGTGGTCATGATGACTGTCGGTTGTTGAAGACGATGATCCAATGTAGAATCCACATAAGTCACAGACTCACAGCTTTGATCGATGGTTCACTGTAACTGAGATTATGATTTATGACCCGACGTCATCTTATCTTTTTCCTTAAAATGATTACACTATTTAATTTTCTCCTTGTCCCTACCAGTTAGCAAAATTATTGACCCCTCTCTCTCTCTCTCTCTCTCTCTCTCTCGAGATCTCGATCTCGATTATTTCCACCCTAATATATGTGCCGGATTTTTATATTTCCAATAATTCCCCCGTGCTACAGTATTTATACCAGCTTTGGCGGACACGGAATATACGGAAGATTCTAAAATACCTAAGGGTACCAGTTAAGGGTGAACATGGGTCGGATTGGTTCGGTTTTATGGTGAAACCGAACCAACCCGAAATGGCCTCGGTTTTAAAATTTTTCTACCCAACCCAGAACCGAGAACCGAACAGAACCAGAACTATGGTTCTGGGTTTCTCGGTTCTAGTTCTCGGGTTTTTCGGTTTATACCATATACCTATAACAACACCAAAATTCAATAAATCTACATCCATAATCAGTTTTATGACATATTCAACATAATATATAATTAAATTAATATTTAAATATATGTACTTAGATACATTCAAAAGAGTTTAAAATGTTGTTCTTACAAAAATGGTTCAAAAGAGTTGCTTGTGGGGTATCTTTTATCTCAACTAGTTTACTTCATTCCAGTAATTCCAATATTGGTATGACATTTAATATGGAAAATTGAGCCTTTAAGACCATCTTCTTCAGTATCAAAACCTAAAATATGTTGATGTCATAAATTTTTAATTTTGCATGACTCAAATGAAAAAAATATCATAATTGTGTCGTAAAGAGTAGTCTGGAATGAAAGATCGAAAGCAAAATGACTTAGGAGTGGTGGGTCTATGAAGCAAAGTGATTTAAGTAAATATGGAGAAATTTCATAAATGATCCCACAACTTCCATACTGTTTCAATTTGGAACATCAGTTTAAGAGTTTAATATAAAAACACAAAATAACCATCATAATACTTCAAAGAAATATGTGTGTGTGTATGTGTGTGAATATATTAGTAATACTATAATTTTTATTATATAATTATATATATATCTCGGGTTCGGTTCCACCTCGGGTTGGTTCCATATGGAACCCAAACCAACCCAAAAACCGTCGGTTCTCCTATATGTGGAACCAACCCGAGAACCATGATCAATTTTTACCCAACCCAATGAGGGTGGTTCGGTTTCGGTTTCGGTTTCGGGTTTACCCAACTCATGCTCACCACTAGTACCAATACCTCCTTTTTCATGGCCCATCCTCAAACTTTTTTTTTTATTAGTTAAGGATCTAATTTTAGAAATGTAACTGTTAACATTCAATTTTGTTCGAGCACTAACTTTTGTTTAAGTTTTAGGTTAGAAAAATTAGTTTAGGGGTCATTTTCATTTTTAGGGACTATTTGGTCATTTGTTAGAAGTTTGGGTCATTTTTGTCATTTTAGTTTGCATAGTTAGTTAGACTAGTCACATTTAGGTTACATTGTTATTTTGGTCTACAAATCATTAGGAATTTAAAGTGGTCCTCTAAGGTAGAAATAGGAGTTAATTTAGTTTAGGTACTAATTTGGAGTCCTAAAGGTCTTGTAGGGTCAATTTAGGGAAAATGGAAAAGTTTAGGTGAAAACCGAGGGATTTTAGAAGATTCTAGTCAAAATTGGAAAGTTTGAGGTAAATCTGTCAAAGTTGTAAAGATTTGGGCTAATTGGGTAAATCCTGGAAGTTTTGGGCTTAATTGACAGATTAGAGAAGTATTGGGTGAAGTTGAGAATTCGCATAGAGTTTGGGGCTGAACAGAAACTCAAGAGTTTTTCTGGACTTGAATAGTATTTTGACCGAAACTCTTCCAAATTGAATTTAGATCTATTTTAAACTTGGAAAACCTAGCTAATCTCGCCTAAGACTCCCTAGTATAAAAATGGGTGACTACTGACATGAAAAGGAGGGAGAAATTCGAAATCCTAGGCTTTAGTTTAGAAAAAGAGAAAACTGCAGCCTTCAGCCCTTGTCTCTCCTCCGTCATCCCCAGAAACCTAACCTTCCCTCCAAGACCAGCCGCCACCCCTGTCTCCCTCTGTTGTCTGACGCGAGTCTCCAGCCTCCAGCCAAGCGCTGCCGCTAGCCGTCCCTGCTCTCCGACAGCTCGTTGCCGTGCCCAGGCGTCCCTCTCGCCGCCATCCATGCCGAATTGAAGGAGGATCGAGGCTCTTCCGCCGCTCCAGTCACCGACCCCACCACCAGACGCCATTCGCCCATCCTCTGGAGGCCGCCCTCATCGCTGTCCGCGGCGTTCCAGGCCTCAGATAGGCCAATCTCGGCCAACGTCGCCTGAGAAACGAAGAATTGAAAAGGATCCGGCACAAGACCAGTGAACCCGAGCCCTTTTTATCCGGATCTAACCCATCCTCTGCTCCTTTTGGTAAAACTCGCGTTTAGTCCTGATTCTTTTAATTTTTCTCGTTCTGATCCTCACCTGTTTCTGTTTTAACAAATCAGTCACTAACAGCATTGTTTTTGTTCATTTTCTTGCTTTGATTGCTTGTTAATTAGTTTGGTAATTAATATTACATAGAATGGCAGGTTTAGATTAGATCAGATTTTATTTATTTTCTTTTTCTTAGCTAGCACAAAATTTACTCGCATAATACATCTAAAAAATCACACTTAGAAAAATTCAATTTCGCATAGATTTAAAAAACCCTAGGATAAATTTAGGATAACGATAAATTTTAAGATTCATATCCGGGTGATCTGATAGGATTTATGTTTTGGATTGATGATCAACTACAATATTTAAAAGATAAATAAAGATAGGTTAAGTTTTTAGGTTTCACATCTGGGTGGTCCGATAGGATCTATGGTTTGGAAATATCAAAATTTCATAAAATATAAATAAAATCAAGTAGTAAGATTTAGGAATCCATATCCCGGTGGTTCGGTTAGAATCCATAGTTTGGATATTAATCAAATTATTAAAGGCCAGCAAAACAAAAATTAAAATCAAACTAAGGTGCCAATTTTGGACACTATAACAAAGTTGTTTTAGTGTAGCCATACTCTCGAACCCCTCAAACTCTCATAGACCATTTCAAGGTGTCCGATCGACATAGATAAAACCGATTGGTGGCGACTCTCAAAAACACATTGCTATGCTTTAGTGATGGGATTCGAGAACCACCCTCAGCCTTTTGGACAAGCCACCCCATGCATATAAAATACTTCACTTAACAATAGAACCGACCATAAAATTCTTACCATTTACCAATGCCATAAGCATGTCATTGTTATGCCATTTTGTTGCCTTACACTTTTGTTTTTTCTGTGTATTATATTTATGGCCTTAACTTCTTTTCTCATATTAGCTCATGAGTTATTAATTGCTTCATCTTCAAGAAATATGTTACTAACATTGCTTTTCTTTTGTTATGCTTTTGATTTTTCAAGTGTAGTTTTTCTTCATGCATTAAAACCATGCATCAAACTATACTAACTCTTGTTTTTCTTATGTCAACAAGAAGTCTTCAAGTTCCACGATTGTGGACAATCAAGCTCACTTATTGCATGGATGCATTACATCAATCATGTGCATATAAAATCTAATAAAATGAATCTCATCTGAAAAAGGGTAAAAATTGTTACTCAACATCGATATTCAACCCAGCTTCAAACAAGACTAATGGTGGAGCAAATGGAAGAACGTCTCGTGAAGCTTGAGTCAAAGATAGAAAGCATGGCAGAACAAATAAAACAATTAATAGAATTGATCAAGGGGAAGGCGGTGTAAATCTCCATCAGAGACCCACAGGATCTAATCTACCCTCCCGAATTTAGTCAATAACGGGTCTCAGTTCAAGAAAAGCTTTTTAAGGATTCAGGCCCTTTAGACAACATTCCTTTAAAGCACAAGCCATTCTATGAGGAAAAAAAGACACTGTTGAGAGAGGAAATGGATGCTCAAAAGCTTGAGACTATAGATAAAAGACTTCGAGCTATTGAAGGAAGCACCACATTTGGTGCTATTTCCGTGGATGACCTTTGCTTGGTACCTGATGTAGTAATTCCCACATATTTTAGCGTGTTAGAATTTGTAAAATTTGATAGGATGAGTTCACCGCATGCTCATCTCACACTCTTTTTAAGGAAGATGCATCCTCTCACTAAGGATGAGAAAGTATGGATGCCTTTTTTTCAAGAAAGTCTCACCAAGTCAGCATTGCAATGGTACATGACTTTGAGTTCTAAAAATATCAAATCTTGGGCTGACCTTGTCCATGCCTTTTTGAACAATTACAAATATGTTGAAGAGTTGGCCCTTGACCGCTAAATTTTACAAAATCTTGAGAGGCGACAGCAAGAGTCGTTCAGGGAATACACACAAAGGTGGAGAGACTTAGCAGCGATAATTCAACCTTCCATGGTGGAAAAAAGGGATGATCACTTTCTTTGTTTAGACTTTGAAAGGGCCATATTATGAAAAGTTAGTCAAAATTGCCTCTAATAGCTTTTCTGATATTATGTTATCTAGAGAAAGAATCAAATATAGGATAAAATCAGGAAAATTAATCATTGATGTTCAATGCATCAGCATTTCAGATGGTTCAACCTTCACATTACAGGGGAAAGGATGTCGTAGTGCGATAGTAGTCTTCAATGCTCTTCCATCAGTAGCACATACTACTAGCGGGAAAAAAGTTGTTCAAGTTGATCTGATTTCTACAAGCTATACTGAGCTACTTCCTAAGCTCATAGAGTCAAACCTACTGTCACCTATACCAACGGTAGCACAAATCAAGCGGCCTCCTCTTCCAAGTTGGTATGATCCAAATGCCAAGTGTGACTACCATATATGCTTAATCGTGCATTTAACTGAAAATTGTATAGTACTGAAACTCAAGATTCAATAGTTGATCGATTCCAAATGGATAAATCCCAACAAGATTGTTAATTGAAAGTGAAGATCTTGATCTGGAATTACATTGACTTTTGAAGGGCTCCAAGTTATATTTGACCTAGTAGTTCACATACATTTTTGAATGACAGAGAATCCTTTGAGTGAACTTGTATCTTTGAAAACTTGCCAAAGTAACTTAATAGTAAAAATCTCTTTGATTTAATCCAGATCTAAAGTGTAGTATTTGTTAAATGGACACATGTTATTCTTTTCTTTTTCAATAAAGAGATGTAACATGTGTATTTCATCATCTTTCAATAAAAATCCACATTTCACTGCCATTTCACCATTTTCTCTATTAACCTTCTTGTCATCACACTTTCTTACGTAAACAAACATAAATGTGACAATGCTACTCAAAGGTGGACATGAAATTCAATGGAGATTTGATGGTGTCGATCTTGAAAACACTGCCAAATCTAGGAATAAGGATCTTAAATGTTACACCTCAACTTTCAGTGGTTATCAACATCATTACAAGAAGTTCTTTGTTAGCTTCTAGAAAAGGTAGCCCTTATATTAAATGGATTCAGTGGCATCCCCATTTTAACGAATGCTCAACACAAGAAAAAGTTTTCAATTCTCCATAACGCAAATTCCAAAAAGGAAAGAATTTCATCCCTTCCATTAAAAGGCAACAAGGGAAATTCAAAAGAAAGAAAAGACTAAGAGTAGCACAAGTAGCTAATGTCATTTGAGCCATCTCGCTTAAGGAGGGCTATTCAGCACGTCACATGTCAAGATCATAGCTCACAAAAAAAAAAAAGATAAGGGCTCGCTTGGTTACTACTTACCAACACAACCTAGGCAAAAGTTAAAGCAAAGGAAAGAAAATAAATGAAAAGAAAAAAAAAAGTGAGCTATGGATTCTAGACTAAAAACCTGCAAAGGCGGTTTAGAATATTCAAGTGATATGAGATTCAAGTTTACGTGGTATGAAATTCAGGTTAAATGATATGAGATTTAGGCTAATTGGTATGAGATTTAGGTTGTTGTGGTATCAGATTTAGGTTGTTATGGTATGAAATTCAAGTTGTTGTGCTAATGGATTCAGGTTAAGTGGTATGAGATTCAGGTTCATGTGGTATGAGATTCTAGTTGTTGTGGTATGGGATTCAGGTTAATTGGTATGAGATACAGATTATTATGGTATGGGATTCAGGTTGTTATGGTATGGATTCAGGTTAAATGGTATGAAATTTAGATTCAAGTGGTATGAGATTCTAGTTGTTGTGATATTGGATTCAAATTAAGTGGTATGAGATTTAGGTTAAATGGTATGAGATTTTGGTTTATGTGATTTGAGATTTAGGTTAAATCGTATGGGATTTAGGTTTACTTGGTATGAAATTCAGGTTAGAGATTAGGGATTTGGATTAAGATTAAGGAAGATTCAAGTTTGAGATTAGGGATTTGGATTAGGATTAGGGATTAGGGTTTAACATTAGGGTTTTAGGATTGGGGTTTGAAATTAGGTTTTAAAACATTAGTGGGAGATTGGGTCAAAAAAAAATGTAATGGCATATTTGCTTCATACCCAAAACATTAGTGCAAATTTGATATTTTTTTCCTTCTTTTTTAAATTTTTTTACAAAAAAGGAGCTTTTGCTTAAAATATGTAAATATTTTTTTTTTCCAAAAATAAAATTCATCGGTACTAGTTCATTTCTTATAAAAAAAAAATTGGAATATATGATTTAGACAATTTGTTATTATTATTATTATTTACACAAATATAATTGTATCATAAAATAAAATGTGGCAAAAAATATTCTTCATAAAACAACCATATTACTACTATATTCTAAAAATGAACATTGATACCGTTGGATGAACAGTAACTTGATTTTGGGCAGGTTGAGCCCAGTTGGTTTTGAGCCATGGTTCAGCAGTTTTTTTTTTCTTTTGGCTTTTTTTAAGGATGTGATTTGCTTTTTTTTTTTTTTAGTTTTATCTCAATTCATGAGACGTTTGCCTTTCTGAGGGCCTACGTTGCAATTTTCATGATTTTTGTTTGTCTCACATTTTTTTTTGTTAAACACGATTTCATTCCCTAACTTTCTAATTTTTTATTTTTGGGACCTGAGGTACGTCCATCTTACATTTTAGTCCCTAAATTTTATAACTATTTAATTAAATATTTTATTTTTTTCTTAACTCCTAAGTTTTTTTTTATGTACTATCTTTTAAAGTAAGACATTGGTGACCATAATTTGTTTATTTTTTAGTTAATTTTTTTTTATCTTCATTAAGTCAATTGTTAAATCCTTAATGCCTAAAGTTTTTCCTTTTTTTTTTTGTCTTAATCCTAACTTTCTTTTATTGATTTTCTTTATTTTTGTTTTCTAAAATGAAACTTTAATCATTTTTCTTTCATTATTATTTCGAAGAACCTAATGTATTTTATGTCGCACTGTTATTATTAAAATTTATTATAAAAAAAATCCACTACAATGTGTTGGTTACCAAACTTTTACATTTGTTCTCTTGGTCTCTAATTTTTTTTGTCATTTTCTTTATTATCTTCTAAAATAAAATATTGGTAACCATGATTTATTTTTTTTATGTTTCTAGTAATGGCATTTTTTACTCCAGCCTTTACCTAGTAAGGTGTGAACATTATTTTACTCGAAAATTACAAGAGTTGAAACTTAAAAGTATATTTTTTTGTTATACCAAGTCTTTACATCTTTCCGGATTTATGCAGTGATTATATGAAGCGCCGCAACATGCGGTCTTCATGCACCTTAAGGGTAGCTAAATGCAAGTAGAAAACCTAAAGCTATGCTAACAAAATTGAAAAACCAGGATGAAACTTAGGGTTTAAAGTTTAAAGTTTAGGGTTTAGGATTTATAATTAAGATTTAGGTTTTAAAGGTTGGGGTTTAGGGTTTAGGGTTAAAATTTAGGTTTATGGTTTAGGGTTTATTTTTAATGTTACGGCTTAGTATTAGGTTTAGGTTTATAGATTAAGATAAGGTTTTTAGGGTTAGGGTTAAGTCTAGGATCTATGGTTAGGATTTAGGTTTATAGTTTAGAGCCACACTTTTAGGATTTAAGATTATGTCAGAGTTATGTTATGGTTAAATTTTTATTTAGTATTTTTTTTCACATTACATTAAGGGTTTAAAGTTGTGGATTAGAGTTTGAATTATGTTACCTGTTTATTTTTTTTCTTTTAGTGTGACCATTATATTTGAATTACTGGTGTAACATCTATACTATGTTAGGAACATTCATATTTAATAAGTCTATGTTAGGAACATCCATAAGTAGATTAAACTTTAATACAAATTTGTATTTGATGCAATTGATGACTTAAATTAAATAACAAGGTTTAGGTTTGAGGTTTAGAGTTTATTGTTTAGTGCTAGGGTTAAAGTTTAGGATAAGGGTTTAGGCTTATGGATTAGGGTTAGTTTTAGGTTTAAGGTTAGGGTTAAGGTTAGAGTTATGTTTAGGGTTAGGTTTGGGTTTGGGTTAGGGTATAGGGTAGGGTTAGGTAGGAAATAAGGTTAAGGTTTAGGGTTAGGGTTTAGTATGAGGGTTAAGCGTTAAGGTTAGAGTTAGTGTTAGGTTGGGGTTTACGCTTATGGATTTGTGTTAGTTTTAGGTTTAGGGTTTATGGTTAGAGTTATGTTTAGGGATTTAAGGTTAGGGTTAGTAATTGGTTTAGGGTTTTGGATTAGGATTAGGATTAGAGTTAGGGAGTAAGGTTTAGGATTAAGGATTGAAGATTAGGACTAGGTTAAGATTTATGGAATAAGGTTATGGTTAGGGTTAATAATTAGGGTTTAAGATTAAGGTTTAGGATTAAGGTTTGGGATTTAAGGTTATTGATTAGGAATTAGTGTTAGGGGTTTTTGCTTAAAATATGTACTTATTTTTGTTTTCAAAATGAAATACATAATTATTCATCGTTACTAGTTAATCGCTTGTAAAAAAATTGGAATATATAATTCAGGTGATTTGTTCTTATTATTATTTTTTACAGTAATCATAATAATAATAAAACTAATATAATAATAAGTAAAAATATGTATCCAGTAAAAAGTATAATTAATTAATAGAATTATATTTCACGATATTCAATTTACTAAATGTAATCGTCACATATATAATGTTAGTGTTTAGGATTAGGGATTGGGATTTAGGGTTAGGGATTGGGGATTAAGGTTAGGTTAAGATTTAGGGAATAGGGTTATGGTTAGGGTTAAGGATTAAGGGTTAAGGTTAGGGTTTAGGATTAAGGGGTTAAGATTAAGATTACATTTAGGGTTAGGGATTTAATGTTAAGGTTTATGATTAAGGATTAGGGTTTGAGATTAGGGATTAAGGTTTAGGGTTAAGAATTAAGGTTAGGTTAAGGTTTAGGGAATGAGATTATGGTTAGGGTTAAGTATTAGGGTTTAGGGTTAGAGTTTAGGATTAAGGGGTTAGGATTAGGATTATATTTAGGGTTTAGGGTTAAGAATTAAAGGGGTTAAGATTAGGATTATATTTAAAGTTAGGGATTTAATGTTAGGGTTTAGGATTTAGGACTAGGATTAGGGATTAGGATTTAGGGTTCAGGATTAAGGTTAGGTTAAGATTTAGGCAACATGGATATGGTTAGGGTTAAGAATTAGAGTTTAGGGTTAAGGTTTAAGATTTAGGTTTTGTTAGGGTTATTGATAGGAATTAGAGTTAGGGATTATGGTTTATTTTTCATTCTATTTTTTGGTTTTTGTTACCATTTTATGGTTTAAGTTGAAAAAAAAAAGATAATTATATTTAATTTTATTTCTTTGGTATCCATAATAGTCTCTATAATTGTTCATCGGTACTAGTTAATTGCTTTTCAAAAAAAATTGGACTATATAATTCAGGCAATTCCTTCTTATTATTTTTTACAGTAATAATAATAATAATAATAATAATAATAATAATAATAATAATAATAATAATAATAATAATAATAATAATAATAATAATAATAATAATAATATAAAGTAGAAATATGTATTCAGTAAAAAGCATAATTAATTAATAGAATTATATTTAATGATATTCAATTTATTAAATGTAATCATCATATATATAATTAAATATCTTGAAACCAATAAATCATTTCTTTTTAGGCCTAAAAAGTATAATTATCAACTAATGATATGAATAATGTATATAATTATATAAAATAAATATTACTCCATATATCTAGATTCTTTGCACCATTTGTAAAATATAAATTAAAAAAGATGAAAAAAAATTATGTGTTATTTTCATTTTTTTTTCTTATTCTTTTGCCCAAAAATTTAAAAAAAATGAAAATAAAACTTGAAATAATTTTTATGATGTTATTAAATTTCAATGAATTTAGATTTTTTAATTTTTAAAAAATAAAAATTCATAAAAAAAATTTAACAGTATCATATAAATATTACAATTAATGGATTATTTCAAATAAAATTTTATTCAAATTTATTTTTAAAAATTTGCCAAATCAATATCTACAAAATCTAAGGCCTACCATTAAATACAATTATATCATAAAATAAAATATGGCAAAAAATATTTTTCATAAAACAACCATATGGGTAGCTAAATGCAAGTAGAAAACCTAATCTATGCTAATAAAATTGAAAAACTAGGAAGAAACTTAGGGTTTAAGGTTTAGGGTTAAGAGTTAAGGGTTTAGGATTTATAAGTAAGATTTAGGGCTTAAAGTTTAGGGTTTAGGGTTTAGGGTTAAGATTTATGTTTATAGTTTAAGGTTTATGGTTTATTTTTAATGTTAGGGCTTAGTATTAGGTTTAGGTTTATAAATTAAGGTAAGGTTTTTAGGGTTAGGGTTAAGTCTAGGATCTATGGTTAGGGGTTTAGGTTTATAGTTTAGAGTCACACTTGTAGGTTTTAGGATTATGTTAGAGTTATGTTATGGTTAAATTTTTATTTAGTATTTTTTTTACATTACATGAAGGGCTTAGGGTTTAGAGTTGTGGATTAGAGTTTGAATTATGTTATCTATTTATTTTATATTTTTTTTCTTTTAATGTGGCCATTATATTTGAACTGCTGGTGTAATGTCTACACCATCTTAAGAAGATTCACATTTAGTAAGTCTATGTTAGGAACATCCATATTTAGCAAATATATAGTAAGAACATTCATATTTAGTAAGTCTATATTAGGAACATCCACATTTAGTAAATCTACGTTTAGGTTCTTCCAAACAAGTAACTTCCATATTCATTAATTAAGTTAAATGATCTAGTCATTTCAGCTTATGCACTAATAACCCGATTAAACATGAATGCTAAAAACCTAAACCTAAAATCTACTTAACCCAAAACCAACATGAACCCAAAATTCTGAATCTGAAATCTACTTAACTCAAAATTAATTTTCCTAGGCTAATTGGAAATCTTATATAATATATTAGACTAATCAGCTTTGAACAAAATAAACCTGCCTTGGTACTTTACCAAGTCCTACAAGAGCAAGTTAATTTCAGATTTATTAAGTATTTGAGTGCCTTAATTACAAATGTTGCAAACATATAAACCTTTTGAACAAAAACAAACTAACATAGAAATGGGGTTATGGTTACTAATCCACATGTCCATATTTCTTTTAAAAAAACTATAAATATTTTAAAAATTTTATTAAAAAATTAAGCATTTACTTACCTTTCAAAAATAGAATTTATTAATACGTTGTGATAATTGTTTCATTTCGTGATGATCGTTGCTAATAAAACATGACTTAAATTACATAACTAGATTAAATCTATAATTCAAAATTTCATGTTAGTATTTGATTCATTTCATGAATTAAATTAAAACAAAATAAAATTAGCATAAAAATGAATAACTAAATAATGTTGTTAGTGATTGAACCATAAAACAGAGAGGAGATAAGGACTAAAATGAACAAACATGTAAAAAATAGGACTAAACAACAGTTTGATCAATGAGTCAAATGGAATGGCCGAGGGTTGTGATCAAGTTTGTATGGATTCTCACAACGATGAAGGCGGATGAGCGTGCGGCTACCTGGGGTGTGTTCGACGATGGACGGTGACTTTAAGGACCACAGGTAGCATGCAGACAGTGAAATTTGGGGAAGTCACTGGTTGAACCACGGGCAGCGATGGAAGGCAGTGAAATTGGGATTCGCGAACGACGATGGTAGACTGAGACTCGCGAACGATGATAGCCACCTTGGATTCACAACCGATAGCAGACGCAGAGTCACAATCGACGGCAGCCTCCAATTCGCTATAGACAGTGGCCTGTGGATTCGTGATCGATGGTAGTTTGGGATTCGCGAATGGCTCCATCTGGCTGGTTTGGATGGTGGCTCGTTGAATGGCAACGCGATCAAAGGCCTTTGTCAAGGAGGATACGACGACGGGGATCTCCCGGTAGAAGGTGAATTTTGAAGAAGTCACCAGTTAAAGACTTTAACCGATTGCCTCTGCTTGATTTTTACTAGTTTGGGCTTGGATGATAAAATATAAAATCTAAATTTCTACTTCCTAAACAGAGGAAAATGTAGGAGTTGATGAGTATTTAAACAAAATCTACCTTTTTCGATTGGACGGTGGAGATTGGGGGTGTTCAACCGTTGTATTTTAGAATGACCCGGAATGTACATGACCAGGCCCGGTGCAATTGAAGCCTCTGAACCTACTTTTTTCTAAGCCTTTACAAACCTCAGCTTGACTTCACTTTCTTCCCGGCACCCATTCTGTCATCGGAGTCCTGCTACCAGCGTCACCTATCCTCCATCGCCGCCACGAAGATGCGCAACTTTCTCTAGTCTGAAGCACCTACATCCCTTTTTCTTGTATCTCTATCCAAATTCATGATCTCCAAGCAGTGGCGGAACCAGGATTTTTGGTTCGGGGGTGCAAGCCCGGAGAAGAGTCGGTGGAACCCGGAAGAGAGAGACGATGTCGCGGTTAGGTAAAGCTGTAAATTGGGACTAATTCACACTAATTCAAAGATCAAGGAGCAAATCGTACGAGTTGGAAACATTTGAGGACTAATAGTGCATTTAGGCCATGTTAGAATATCCCTTAATGTAGAGGGAATAACTACTCACTGGGTCCCTACTTTCTTCAGAGCCTACCTTATTGCCCCCCCATCTTTATATTTTTCCATAATATTTGGGGGGCAAAATGCACACACAATCCTTAAATTTTGAAAAAATCATCAAATTACTACCCCATATTTACATTTTTTCAAAATTCCTACCCCCCCCAAAAGGTAGCTACGCCACTGTCTCCAAGTGTTGCCTGCTGGCAAGAACAGTCAATGCATTCTTCAGTTCGGCATAGATCTCAGTTCAGCGTTTGGCATTTTTCTGTTTTTGTTTTGGAGGCAAAATTCCTACTACAGTCCATTTCTTGCTTCCATCAATATATCACCTTTGTCGTTATTAATTTTACTTTTCAATTCAGTCACTCTCACAAAAGTTTTTTTTACAAATGTCACATTACTTACACTCAGTTCATTTTAACTTAAGTCAATTGATTTTAAAATAGCTTATTTTTTTCTTACATCTTCTTTATTCAGAATTAATTTTAATTAAAAGTTAATATTATATAGTTTCAATATGGCTTTCAAAAGAAATTAATTTAAAAAATATAAAAATAAAAATAAGTTAATTCACTTAAATTAAAACGAATTAACCCATAAACTAAGAGATGTGTCAATAGAAAATATTCAAAATGTTAATGGAAATTGTATTACTTTGTAGCGTTTATGTTCCCTTTATTCTAGCAATTTAGTAGCAAAAATAAATGCATACAAGAAGATGAGCCTGTTGCAACTAAAGAAAAAGAACAGGTCACAACGAGGTTATCAATTATATTTTTTCATTTTATATTAACACTTCTCATACTTCTAAGCTTTCTAAGATCTTTTAGGCCAAACCAGGAAGAAAAACTAAAGAGAAGCATGAAGACAAAAAAAAGGTTATTTAGTTTCATACACTTTTAATTGACACATATTTTATTTTCCCTTGACAAATCTCACAATTTTCACATATATCTTGTAAATAGTTCTAAAAAACAGAATAATTTGTTGAGTTTTATGCAGTTTTTGTTTTTTATTGATAGATTTTAAATTTTACTTTGATATATCTCATACTTTTCACATTTCCCATGGTAAATAGCTCTCACTACAATAGAAAAAACAAAAAAATAACTGGAAAAAGTGACAGAACTTCAGTCGCTTTTTAATTCAGTCGTAAATCAGTTGCTTTTATGTAAGGCTCACAAAAATTGTGATTAATTTGTGACTGAAGCGCTTCAATCTTTTTTCAGTCACAAATTATAAAAGAAAATTAAAAGTTAGTCGCAATTCAATCGCTTTATTTTAGTTGCCACATGGTAGTACCCAAACAGTCGTTTTTAGGATAAAAATTTAAAAATCAGTTGCTTTTTAGTTTCAATTGTGAAACAAAAACTTATCTGCTTCCTTTCCTTTCCAATATGGTCGTCATTTTCTTCTTTTTGCTTCAACTCCGCCCCGAGTAGCCTCCTTATTCATTCCAAATCTGATTTTTCCTTTTTCTTTCCAGTTTTAGTCAATTTCTCCTTTACTCTTAACATCTGGTTCAATTAACTTCTCCTCTTCAATTTCTATACGTACTTTCCTTATATGCTTTCTTTCCTTTTTTTTTTCCTCTTGAATGTTTTCTCCTAGCACATTTTGTTCAAAATTTTCTCTGTTGAATTTTTGTTAAAGGTTGTTGTTGTGATTATATTTTTATATTCTTATTAAGTCAGATTTTAGGAATTTTATATAGTTTTAGGATTTTAAGGATTGTTAGTCATTTTGTGAATTTTATGCAATTTATGTAATTTTAGAGGCATGTTAGTAATTGGTTGTGTTTTTATTAATTTTATGTCATATTAATAATTTTAGTAATTGGCTGTAATTTTGTTTTTTTTTTTAAATTTAGTAATTTTAATAAATTTATTAATTTTATGCAATTTTGGAAATTTTTGGAATTTTCTGTAATTTATTTAATTTTGTGTAATTTACATTAATTAAGGAATTTAATCAAAATATCATTTAGGAATTTAGTCACTAATTTGCAATTAACATTTCAATCATTTTTTCCAAAGCATCTCCACCAAAAGCGATTGACACATTTAGTCGCTTTTTTTAGTCACTTTTTATTAGCAACTAGGATTTTTGCAACTGAATACTGTAATTGTTATTCAGTCACTTTTTGCGACTATTTGTGACTAATCCTTTAGTCACTTTGTTATTTTTCTGTTCTAGTGTGTAAATGATAAAATAAGTCATTACGTTTTATGTAGTTGTTGTTTTCGTTACCAGATTATGATTTTTTTTAACATATATCACAATTTTCACATATATCCAATAAATAATTGCTAAATGATAGAATAAGTTATTGAATTTGATGTAGCCATTAATTATTATTTTTATTGACATACTATAAATTGTTCCTTGATACATCTTACAATTTTTATATTAGTCAAGTAAATGGGTATGAATAATAGAATAAGTTATTGAGTTTCATGTAGTTATTATTTTCATTAACATATTGTAAATTTTAGAATATCAATATATTATTTAAGAAATGTCCTTGTTAATTTTAATAATATGCACTTGGATCATATGAGCTTATCTTTTCTAGATTTTTTGTCTTGTCATCCTACACTATACTAAACAACAAGACAAAAACTTATTAGTTAACTACTACTAACTAGCAAAAGTAAAAAACTACAAATATTGGTGGCACAAGAAATTAATCAAAATAAGCTAAAGGGCTGAAATTGTAGTTTTAGCCTAAAGCAAAAGCACAACTACCAGTCACTCTTTATTCTGAAGTCTGATAAAGTGGAAATTTGGGTCCCAAAATTCAAGGCCGAGTTCTAACAATTGGTTCAAAAGTCTAAAAATTCACCAAAGTAAGCAATCGATTAAAGCAACGCAATTTATTCCGCACTAACCATCAGGCATCCAAGTGACCAACCATTGATGGTAGGAACTTTTGTAATTCTGATAAATCTTCTCCAGTAATCCATAGAACATTTTGCAGCAACACAATCAAAGAGATAGGTGGAGAAAAGAAAGGAGACGCCACTAACTCTTCCTGGATAGAGTGATTGGTTGGAAGACTTCCGATGGCAACAGACAAAGGGCAATTTGTGGAGCCAAAAGAACGTAAGCAGTAGACAGTTTCACTTACAAGGGCAATTTCTTAAATCAACATGACTGGCTGTATGCAGACCGGCATCTTAAAGATTCTTCCTTTTTCGGTAAGTGATTCTGACATTTTTGAGCCTCCAGTCTTCCCAGGATCTATCCAAATGTTCCTTATACCAATTCTTTATGGATAAAGTTTACAATCATCTTGCTAAGTGGAAGTGAAACCTGCTAAACCCTACGGGTTGCCTCACTTTTATCTAGTCGACCCTGTCCTCCATCCCGATTTATGTGATGTTGTTGTTGAAAGTTCCAGTGACTTTCTAGGATAATATGTCAAAGAAGTTTATCCAATTTGGTGGTTGCGGTCTCAGAACAAACATAGTCTCTGTATGCGGCATCAAGGGTTTCTACATTTACTAAAAGGCTTAGGAGGGTTCGAAATCAACGACTTGATGCTTTTTAATCAAATGTTGCTTGCTAAAACATTGTGGAATACTTTTAAAGGAAGCAATAAGTCTTTAGCTTATCATGATCTTACGATGAAGTATGGACATTCTCATTCAATTTGGACAGCTAAGCCTTTTGAGAATAAGTCTGTAATCTGGTAAAGTCATCTCAATGGTAGAACTCTTCTTCAGGATCAAGTTCAATGGTTAGTAAGTAATGGTTCTACAATTAAAGTTTGGGAGGATGCTTGGTTATTAGACATTCACCTTACTCATCTATCTTTGCTTGTGGGAGATATTTTCAAAGATCTCAATCTTCACATTCAGATCTAAAGAATAATCATGACATTGTTGGAACCTTTCGCTACTCCACAATCTCTTTCATTAGTGTATTGTTAATTTAATTTTAGACATTACCCCTACTATAAATGGGCACTATCAGGACTTTATCCATTGGCTCAGTGATTCTTTAAGATCTTTTACTATTAAACAAGGATATAACCTTGACCTTCGGAGGAAGTTTATAACCCTATAAAATTTTACAGGCACTTCCTTATAAAGTGTTCCATTTCCTGATTTCTATTCTTTGGATAATTTGGATTGGTTGTAATGAGTGCATTTATGGAATGCATCCTTTTATGTTCTATCTTTGATTGTCAGAAGGGATGATCTACTTGATTAGGTTTCTAATGCTATGAATTTTCAACAAAAGTGGCACTTTCATGTATACAATCCTCCTTCTACCTTATATCGTATTGGCGGTCGTGACAAGAATCTACATCTTACTTGCTACCCAGTTATTATAATCACCAATGGAGTTTGGCATTATACCTTTCAATTGGAGTTGCGCCCTAAGTATGGTTGGGAACTAATGCCCCATTTTTGACCTCACTAGAAGATAATTATCAATCCTTGTGAATCTACTTTAAAGGTTGAACTTCGAATTGTTCATAGGGCCTTATCATTAGTGTCTGGTCAACAACTACCCTCAATTACTTTGCTAGCTGATTGTACTCAGGTTTTGTAGGTGCTAATAGATACCTTTGATCTAGGTGTGAGTCTCCACCAAGTGGTTTCCAAAATCGTTCATCACCCTGGCTCTCTTTCATGCTATTCGATCTTGTTGGTGCTAGGCAAAGAGTTAATATTTGCTCACCAAGTTGCTACATCTATAATCTCTTGATTTTCCCTATGTATTTATTTCTAATTACCAAAAAAAATAAGAATTAGAATTTTTTTAGAATTTCTTAACCCAGCTCCCATTTTGTCCACTTGGGTTTAGCTTGACGGCTAAAGTGTTGAGGATACTATTGGGAGGGCCACGTTCAACTCTGTCATCTCCACTTCCTCTATTACAAAAATCACATAAAAAAATTGGTGTTCTCCTTCATTTACTTAGAACATATACTAATACTTCTTCAACTATATACTTGTAAGCATGTTTCTAAATACACAAAAAAAACCTAAATAAGCTAAACTAAAAAAGATAATTCTTTAAATCTAATTTAAATTGTGAAGGGTCTTCTATGTTTTTCCCCATGACAAGTTACTTTTGTGCAACTTCAATTTGTTAAAGCGATGTTTGCTTTGTTTGTTTTTAGTTCTAGAGCGATACCTGCTCCTGGATTTTTGGGTCCAAAGGCCTCATCAACATACATTTCCCAGACCGAGGACTCTTCATGTTGCTTATGCTTACTTGTTTCTGGTAGCGTCATTTCGACGATAAAATCTGCCAAGGCTTGTGCTTTAATGGACCTCTGAGGTTCCTAACTAATGCCATATTCTCCCAACTTAATGCACCACTTAGCAAGTTTTCCAAACTTATTTGGTTTTCATAACACGTCCCATAAGGGTAGCTTTGTATGAACAATAATGCAATGCGTCTGAAAATATGGTCACAATTTTCGAGAAGCCATGACGAGGGCTAAAACTACTTTTTAAAATGTGGGATATCGGGATTTTACCCCCTGAAGGGTCCGACTGACATAGTACACAGGCTGTTACTCTGCCCTATGTTCATATACAGGTATAGCACTGATGAAGCTTTCTATTATGGCTAAATAGAGCACAAGGAACTCATCAGGCTTGGCTGCTTTAGTGTGGGCAGGTGTTGTAGGTAATCTTTAATCTATTTAAAAGCTTCTCGATATTCATCAATCCATTTGAATATTGCTTCTTTCTTGAGTACATGAAAGAAGGGCTTACAATGATCTCCAAAACATGACATGAAACATTCGAGCACTGTCAACCTCCTTAACAATTTTTGGACGTCCTTTTTATTTTAAGGGTTAGGCATCATAAGGATAGCTTCAATTTTGTTTGTATTTGCATCGATCCCTTTTTCAGAGACCACGCAGCCAAGGAACTTTACAGCCCCTACTCCAAAGGTACATTTTCTTGGCTTAAGTCTCATGTTGAACTAGTGTATTCTTTGAAATGTTTTGCAAATGTCATTAAAGTGGTGTTCTATTGCTCTATTCTTGATGATCATGTCATCTATGTAAACTTCCATGTTCTCCCTTAACTTTTTTGCAAAAACTCGGCACATGATTTACTGATAGGTTGCTCTGACATTTTTCAAGCCAAAAGGCATTCGTTGATAACAACATACAGCTTCTCCAATCATGAAGGTCATTTTTTCTTCATTTTCGAGGTACATACAAATTTGGTGATATCCGCTAGAGGTATCTATAAAGGATAATATCTTGAATTTTGAAGTGGCATCAACTAGTTGGTCTATGAAAGGTAGCAGATACAAGTCTCTTGGGCAAGCATCATTAAGATCAGCATAATTGATACACATGTGCCATTCACCATTTTCTTTTTTTACCAAGACAATGATAGCAAGCCATTCATCGTATCGCACCTCTCGGATGATGCCTATTTAAGCAACCTTTAACTACTTCTCAACCAAAGTCTTGTCTCTCTGGTGCCATATTGCACTTCTTCTGCTACACTGGTAGGGTAGTAAGGTTTACTTGTAGTTCGTGCGTCATAATTTTCGGGTTTATTCCTGGCGTCTCACTGAAAGGCCATGTAAAGACATCTAAATTGGATTTTATTAACTGAATGAACTACTGTCTTTACGTCAGGAAGGACATATTTACCGATTTTTAGCATTTTGCTAGGAACCGCTTCTACCATATCGACATCCATGGACAATGTTGTGTCATCTTCATTTTCATGGGCTTACTCTATTTTTTTTTTCACTTTCGCTACCACAAGTTTGCCATCTCTTGGCCGCTGCAAAATGACCACACAGTTTGATCAAATCGAGGCCTGGTCAATAAAGAAAGTGGCATCCCCAACATGGGTCGTAGAAAGCATCATTAGCCATTTAACATTAAATCAGATGTGAAATTGTACTTGAATTTGCCTACCAAGTATAACATTACAGGGAAAAGGAACATCCAAGATTACAAATTCTATAGTGTAAGAGTCCCAAGCGACCTTCCCCTATTTATCTGTCCTACTAGGAAAAGGGGCAGATTAATGGTTTGAAGCATGAAAACCTTTTTTTTCCTATCCCGAAGGTAGGCCTTGATGTGGAAGACAATGAGGACTTTTTTATCTTGATTTTCTCCAGCATGTCGGTGAAGATGACATTAACATTGGTTTTGGTGTCTAAATAGACCTTTTCCATGTCAAAATTGTTAATCTAAGCCTTGAAGACTAAATGATCCATATATGGGACAAACACTTTGAAGCCATCAGTCACTGTCAAAATTTTACCTGGATTAGTCATGTCCAATTAAGCAACCTCTTGTTCTTGTCATTTTTGTGCTACAGAGGGCTCCCCTTTAGTAATTATATGAATGATTCTGCCTGGCAGTCCTGGGTTTCTATGGTTCCTCAGAGGGGACCATTGCTTTTCCAACCTCTATTATTTATCATGGTCCTTATCATCATTTCTTCTATGGGGCTTCTCTTCCTACTTTCGGTAAGGGGACAATTATTTGAATAGATATTTGTTTAACTTCCCAGCTTGTAACATCTCTTAAGGAAGTCTCTTCAGTTGTCAGCATTCCTCGGTGTCATGCCCCTTGTCCATATAATATCTATAGTATTTCCGCATGTCCATCTTGTTCTAAGGTTGCATTGGAGGGGGCACCTAGGGCCTTGGTTTTTTTTTCTCTAAGGCATACAGAATGTTTGACCTAGTTTCTTTCAATGGTAGGAGAACGTGCTATATTTGGGAGGGCTCATCATTTATACTCATTTTCTTTGGTCCTCTATCCCTACTTCTAGGTTGCTCCCTTTGTACAGTTGGCTCTTCCACATGCATGTAATATGTTGCCCAGTCAAAAAATTCCTCGATGTGCTATACAAGTTTCTCATAATGGTCCCAAACTAGCCTTGAATCTTGTGTGAGTCCCTAATTGATGGTAACCAAGTGCAATTTTGTAGATAGTCTTTATTCCTACACGACCTCAACGTTAAACAGTTGAACAAAGTCTTTCGGGGGTTCATCATGGCTTTGCCGAATCTTCAAGAGATGGGCCACTACCTTAGGGGTCGGCCGGCTTTTTAAGAAGTGATGCAAGAATACCTAGAAAATGTTCCAGAATGATGAAAAGTACTGCCCCCAATTAAGGCCAAACTAGGAAACATCGGCTTTCGTCATTGTTGAGCTGAAGGCCCTACACATAATCATGTTTGATGTCCGCTCCAACCTCACAGAGGTGACATATCTTTGCAAGTGGTTGACTGGGTCGGTGAGACCATAGTTCATGTCAATCTTTAGCATGTGGAATCCCTCGCGGCTAGGCGCATTAATTATCTCATCCATAAAAGGCTAGAGCCACATGTACTCGACATCAATATCGAGAGTAAGGCATTTTTTCAGGGGCTCGGGGGCCGGCATACGTTGTTCCATTTGATCAAGTCTTTGTAGAATATCGCTGATGTCATTACCTCCAGGACCGTCGGATCGGTCCAAGGATATTAAGGGCTTAGGAGCCCGCACACTTGGGAGCAAATCCTTGATGAGGGCTTGGCAAGGCTCCCCAAGCGCAAGTGGCTCTCTACAGCTTCTTCGGGGGGCTCTAGGCAAGGCTCTTCATATCTCCTATTGCAACGTCATTTTAAGCTACTCGAATAAGGCATGTTGTAATGCTTGGAATTCATTATCTTTTAATGGTGTGGAGCCCTTCCCCTTACGGCGGTCCTTCTAGGGTGTCATAGGTTCTTTTGTATTGACCCATTGGCGGGTCTCTTCTCTTGCAGGCCCTACAAATCTAGCCGGATGATGGCTCTCCTGTTCATTATCCAGTTGATTTTGGTTCTCCTTGCAAGACCTTTGGGTGTTCACCATGTTTTCCCACAGACAGCGTCAATTTAATAGTTGAAGGGATCGTATGGGTTTAGCTCAAAGGTTAGGTAGACTTTACAATATGGTCTTTTACACAAGGACAACTTCAGAGCCCTGGGATGTTTTCCTGGGAGAAACCCTCTGATGATCAAATAAAGTCTTCAGTGAACAAAAAAAAGCTAAAGAGGAAAGAATCAGAATGTCATACCTTGAGATTGGCTATTGGTTACCTTTATATAGTCAGGGGAGATTCGAATAAATAGATATTGGATAGGAATCCTCTACATAATCCTATAATTTCAAGATGCCAATCTCTTCTGGAGTGGTAATTTCCTTGTTAGCTTATTAGGCTTCTATGTTATGGATCTTTTTGATAAGGGTTTAGTTGTTTTAGGCCTCTATCGGGCTCATTTCCTACCATAAATGTTTTGAATTTTATCTCACAATAGTTTTCTATTCTATTCTTGGCAACTAGTTTCTAAATTAGCTAAAAGTATGCGCAAGGAATGCTAACTTACGCATAGTTTATGATATAACTATTCACTTTTTAGTAATTAATCTATAATTTTTATTTTCAATATTTTAGTATATAAATAAAATACTTTATATATGAATGATAAATCAAGACTTATAGTTTCTAAATTTATTTTTTTTAATTTTTTTTAAATAAAAAATAATATGAACAAATTCAAGTCAAACTAGTTAAAAAAATTAAATGGAGCAAAGAAAGTGGGACAAATGGAGTATATATTTAGAAACTATAGGTCTTGATTTATCATTCATATATAAAGTTTTTTTATTTATATGTTAAAATGTTGAAAATAAAAAATAATAGATTAATTGCTAAAAAGTGAATGGTGCAAAAAAATTTGAGACAGATGGAGTATTAATTGACCGTCATCTATCTATACTTATTATTTGAAGAGGCTCTAAGATACATAAGCCCCAACTTCATCCCATTTCGCCCCAACTTATTATTTGAACAAGTAAAGGAGCCGATTGACTTTGGCGCATGTTGTCCCATACACACATCTCAGCCCAGCAGACATTGAAAACTAATCTTATAAAGTGTGAGTGAGTTGGGCCTTTACCCCAAAACTTGAGTTTGATATCGGTTTCAAGTATATTGAATCAAGTCTCATCCAATTTGAGCCCAAAAATAAGTTCAATACTATAATGAGTCCAATTTAAGCCTAGTGTTACTCGGCTACATCAAGCCTAATGAGACTTTTTCCATTTAAATAAAATAAAAAAAAGCCGAATGAGCCTTTAATAATTATTTTGAAAATTTTAGCTAACGCTAATTCCTCTAGATTTAGCCCACAATCACCCTTGTTAAAAGATGTTCATTATATATAAAATGATCACACTTCACCCCTAAAGTTGGATATGCTTGCATAGAAACCTTAGTGTTTAAAAAATTACAGTTAGCCCTTAATTTTGTTATAAAGTCTATCAAGCTTTCTAGCCAAGTTCAACCTTCTCTTAACTTGAGCTCGAGTGTTAGCTGTGTAGGCTTGATGAGTTCAAGCCCAAGCTCAAGCTATACTAAAAGTTTAATGAATTGAACTCAAATCTAGTGCCCTTGTCCATCCTCAGTCATATGGCTTCAGCAAGTGAGCCATCAAAAAATGAATTTTAATACTGTACTGCAAGACGCAAGCAAGTAGGGCTATAAATGTGTGGGGTTGGCGAATGGGTCTTAGACACACACACTACTTTTAACACTTGAAATTGTATTTTTTGTATTTGTGATTCTTAAAAGCAATAAACACATGCTACTATGTTTATTCTTTGGCTAATGAAAATTAACGCAGTTCAAATATGTTATCCTTGACTTGAATGCGTTAGATTGATCCTAAGGAAACACTTTTTGCTCGCTTTTGCATCGTTGGCACAGCCATGTTTTGCTGGTTCGCCATTAATATAACTTGGTTCTCCATCTAAAAATTTGTAAATATTTTACTTTCATGAGGATTGAATACGAGCTGTATGTAAATGGTAATCCTATTATATTTATAAATTGCCATGTTAATTAGATTTCAAGTGTCTCTAGCCACTCACTGACACACATATACAAGCCAATGGATACTGTGAAAGTTATATATATTTTCCATTATTTCTTAACAAGCATCGTTAAATATTATATATATTAAAAAAATTTCTCGAGCACTTATTGTTCTTTAGTGGCCAAGGATATTTATAGAGGTATTATACAAGGTTGTCAAGATCGATTCTATCTTGGATCGTTTTCTGCCGTGCAAAAATTAAGATCGTAAGATCGAATTGTGATCATAAAATTCAACCAAAATCTAAAATTTCTTCTCTAAATAATATAATTCATGTAAAATATCAATTATATTAGAAACCCAAATAAAGTTTTAAGTGTCATGACACTAATAAATATACTACATATTACCACGTTAAAAATTCAAATTTTAATTTTTAGAGGTACATAAAAAATTCTAGTTGAGGCAAAGTTCAATATAAAAGGAAAAAAGAAACAATTTTTTTGTTAAAAAAAAAACAGTACATGTGTTTGCCACTTCTTAAAAAAACTTTGCCTCCCAAACTATTTTTTATTTCTTTCTTTATGCCTGAGACCTATTCTATCTCTATAAAAAAATTATCATCTAAAATTAGCAGCAATATTTTATTTTTTTGATAATTTTATTTATTTGTATTTAATTAAAATTTAATTTTTTATATTATCTCATTGTCATCTCTCTCTCTCCCTCCATTTGACCGATCTTCTTTTTTTTAATCTCTGAACCTCTCTCACTCTGACTTATCCTAGCGCCCTTCTGTCTTATTCCCTGACCAAACTTCCTCTTTCTCTCTTATGGCTCTCATCCCCATCTCTCTCTCTCTCACTCTCTCTCTCTCTCCTATTCTTTCTTCTTTATTCTTCTCTGATTTTACTTTCTCTTCTCCAAAGTCACAATTTTTTATGAAATCGTCACCCAAAATAGGCATTTTCTAGCACCTAGGTCTCCATCATTCATCGTCTTCCTCACCTTCATGAACTTCCCATTTATTGTTTTCTTCCCCATCATCTTCTTCATCTCTCCCCTCTATGATTGATTTTTTTTTTGTTCTTTAATTTTCATTCTCTTCTTCACCGTGTTCATTGAGACGATGAGACGTTCAAGATGTATTTTTTCAGCCATGAACGACCCTATAAGCGGAGGAGTGAAGAAGTAGGCAACAGCAAAAAGACATGAAATTAGGATCGGTGAGATCGAACGATCCTACCGATCTTACAATTCTGCAAATGATCCTACACTGCCAGTGATCCTACTACGATTTAACACATTTTATAGGATTTGGATCATAGGATCATGCAATCTTACGATTTGAATAGCGATTTTAACAACCTTGGTATTATGTCTATGTTTCAAAATAGACAAAAGTGTTGGGAAGTAATTTTACTGTATCAAAATATAGGTGTTACGGTGTTAGTTTGTCTTTCCAACCTCTTTCTTAGAAGGTAATTTATGTTATTCTCTCCATCTTACTTTCTTTGTATCATATGACTTTTTTTACTAGTTTAACTTAAATTTATTTATATTATTGTTTGTTATAAAAAAATTTAAAAAAATATATTTAGAAACTATATGCCTTAATTTATCATTTTTATATAAATTTTTTTATTTATATACTAAAATGTTGAAAATAAAAAATTATAAAATAATTACTAAAAATTAAATGATGTAAAAAATTTACGATAGCAACTTTTGTGCTTTTGCTGTGTTATTGAGTCTCGAACTTGGACGCGCCTGGTTGATGTCGGCACTTTTTACCATCACACTGGCATGGCATTGCATGGAGCTCAATCGAGAGTTATCTAATCTATAATATAAGATAGCAATATGGCTATGGTTCAAAATTTTGCCAGTGGTCCCAAAACTATACCTTTGGTCGCAAGGCAGTCCCTAAAATAAGAAAGTTGCAAATTCCACTTCATTATTTTCTTTAGGACCACTTTGCAATAGGGGACATAGTCTAGGAATCAGCGATGCACTTCAGCCTACAGTATATATGTAAAGGAAAAGGCAATCAGTCCCACGCTTTCTCATAATTACGATCTCTGCCTCAGAAAGAGAGGGTAGCGTAAGTAACAGTCGTGAGATCTTGGTTGGTGGCCCTCGCGCGTTTAAACAACCAAAATATCATAACCGCAAACAACCTTAGAGTTGTGGCAACATATTTCATTGTTCTCCCTCCATCCCCTAAAATATGATACTTCCTTTGTTTGATATTAATTGGCTCTTTTGTTACTTTTTACTAAAATTTGATTTAAATATATTCATATTAATATGTATTAAAAAAGTTTAAAATGATATTTAAAAATTATAATTTTTAACGTTTCATTATATTTTATTATAAATTTTAAAAAAAATAAAATTATAAATTAATTACTGTGAATAGTAAAATTGACAGCTTTTGTGAAACAGAAAGAGTTCATTTTTTAGATACAAAGATGAAAATGTATGTAGTTTATAATATTTTTTACATATTTGCTTCTCAAATTAAAATTAAAAAAAATTATTTTGGGGTTATATGTGGTGATAGTTTAAAAAAAATCTTTTAAGGTTTTATGTAGTGAGAGTTTTAATAAAGATTAAAAAAAATTCACCTTTAAATTTTATGTGATGAGAGTTTAAATAAAAGTAATAATGCCAATTGAATGTTAAAAAAATAAAAAAAAAAACTGTTTTACCCTTTTGGGACAACTAAAAAATAGATATGTTCAGTCTTTTTTTGTGACGGAGGGAGGGAGTGCATATATATATATATATATATATATATATAGAAAGAGAGAGAGAGAGAGAGAGTAATTCCCAAGTCCCCAAAAACTACATACTACAAAGAATGAATATTTTTTTCCGTCCAAAAATTCATGAATAATGTTAAATTTTTTTAGAGAATAATGAGTTAAAAAACCGGAGAGAATAATGAATGGACGATGTTAATCCTACTGAATCTTTTAACCTTTTTTGCGCTAAATAATTTAAAAGACAATGATTAAAGATAAATCTTCACTTTAACTCAGACAATTTACTTACCTTTTTGTGCATTAATTCACAATATTCACTAGTTTTGACAGAAGTTTCGCTAACGCACACAACCGACACTAGATCCGGCGGGGACAATATCTATTGCCCAGATTTATTAATTTTGCTGTGATCATAAGCAATCCCAGAAGACGGCCCCTCCCTCTACCTCTCTCCATCCATGCCTCCCCACCACCTTCCAAAAACATACCATCAACCAAATTGATGAAACTAACATAACACACAGGTTTCAACTTTAACAGCTAATGCTTTGCTATTTCTAATTGAACATTTCACCTAATTCGAATGCTCCCAGTTCTAATAAAGCCTCGCCCCCTCTCTCTCTTCCTTGTAACGCACAAAAAAAAAAGCTCCATACCGTAGCTGCTAGAGCTTATTTTGCGACAAGACATATGTCGAAAATGTTGATGATGAAGAAGCTAGAACAAGAGCGTTCCTTCTTGTTCTTGGTGTTGTCATGCCTCTTGCTCCTTCTCCTTCAATCTCCCACCGGAACCCTTGCGCAGGCTCCGGCACCAGCGCCTCCGGCACCAGCGACTCCGGCACCAGCGCCTCCAGCACCAGCGACTCCGGCACCAGCGTATGCTTTGGCTCCGTCGCCATCGGGCCCCACCAACGTTTCCAAGATCCTGGAAAAAGCCAGTCAGTTCAACATCCTCATCCGCCTCATGAAAGCCACCCAAGTCGCCGACCAGCTCACCGGCCAGCTCAACAACACCAACAATGGCATCACCATCTTCGCCCCCACCGACAACGCCTTCTCCAGTCTATCCTCCGGCACCCTGAACTCTCTCAACGACGAAGAAAAGGACGAGCTTATCCAGTTTCACATCATTCCCTCTTATCTCACGTTGTCACAATTCCAAACTGCCAGCAACCCCATGACGACACAAGCCGGGGACAGCTCTAGATATAAGTTCCCCCTTAATGTCACCACGTCCGGTAACTCCGTTAACATAACCTCCGGGCTAACGAACACCAGTATCTCTGGCACCGTTTACACCGACGGCCAGCTCGCCATTTATCAGATTGATAAAGTGCTTCTTCCGCAGAAGCTTTTCGGTGTACAGCCTCCGGCTCCGGCTCCAGCTCCCGTAGAACCTAAAAAGAAGAAGAAGGCCGCGGCGGATGATACGCCGGCTGATGAAACTCCGGCGAATGCTTCCGGCACGGCGGGGCTCAGGATGGGGTATTATATGGCGTTCTTGGGAGTTGTTTTTGGTTCGGCATTATTTTCTTTGTGACGTCATTGAGAAGGATTGATGAGAAGGTGATCGGCATATATGATTTGTTTTTATTATTCCTTTTTGATTTTTGATTTTTATTTTTTTTGTAATGATTGGTTTAGACATTGGATCTTCTGGTGAAAAAACAGGATCGAGTGATTTACGTTTTGCAATAATTGTGATTCATTTGTTGGTCCCAAACTGAAATCATGAGAGCCTTGGTGGAGTCATTTACCTATAAATATTGAATTGAACGGATTTTTATTGTCTTTTTAATTTTCAGATTATTTGATTGTGAATTATTGTTTTGTCATATCTCGATAAATCATGTAGTATCAAGGAAGTTGCTCATTTCTTGTGGCATATGCTGCACTTCTGGTTTGCCATTATTTATAAGTTTGTCACTCCTTACAAGTAAAATTCTTAAGAAAATAGGGATCTCCTTTTCTTGCTATATTTACTATACATTTTAAATTTTTGCAAGACTTTTGATATCATATTGGATTTAAGTCAAAGCTTATCAAACAGCAAATAGGCCCAAATATACTAGCCACGTCACTCAACACATTAGACCTGAACAAAGTCCAGCCCACATCACTGATGGGTCATGCATTTAAACACCCTTCTATCAATCCAACAAAAGTCCTTTATAGCCCACAATGCATAATTCATTCATATCATCAGGAAATTACCCTATAATTCAAGATAACAACCTCTTCAAAATGGCAAGTGGATCATGTCTCATTGTTATGAACAATATCTCACGATCTTTTCCACAACCCCTTTATCTTGGATATTCTCCTTAAGCTCCACAATCTTCTCAAACCTCTCATAATTCACTAATCGTAACCGCCATAACCACTTAGCTATGAAAAAAGATATTTCATTTGCCTTGCAAGGTATGTTGTCAAGATGCTAGCACACAATTACACTCTATCACTCTCACTATTTTCTCTCTTCTTGGACAAATATTAACTTAAACATCGAAGCAGCCTCTCTAGAAACAGGGTAATTCTCGCGTCCGCCCTTGCGGACGTACGCCAGGGATGGAACGCAAACGTCCGTTTTCCCTTTTTTTTCTAAATCCAATTTTTTTTAATTTCATATTTAATTAAAAATAATTATATTTCTTTTTCTACATATATTTTTATTAAAAAAATTATTCTTGATAGTCGCATATTTTTATAAAAAAATTATTCTTGATAGTGTTCTTTCATATTTTAAGGAATTAAATCAATTACCATTTTTTATTTTTAACATCAAATAATTCTCTTATTTTATAAAATCTCTTTTATTATTTCTATTGTTGGGATCCAAATTAGTTACAATTTTTCATATTTTTACACTAAAATATTAATATTCTAACCAACACACAAAATGAGATAATATAAAAGGGAAATTTGGTATCTATATTTTTATTTTTCATTAAAAATTAGACACTATAATATGTGATATTGGACATCACCGTAGACAAAATTCAACACTCCTATAGATTATATTAGACATTAGTACATAACTTGTTTGCATAAAAATATAAAATTTTTGTTTTTTTAAATATGTTTGCCTTTTTTTTTAGTATCCAATTATATATGTGGTATCTAGTTTTATATAGAATGAAGGAAACATATAAAGCGTCATAATTAAACATTTAGACACTATAATCATGTAAATTGTACATTTCCTTATCAAATTTAGACACTTAATCCATCATACTAGACATTCGACCATCATTATCAGAAATTTGGATACTTCAATTCAACATTTGGGACATCATACTCAAATAACTTGCAGACATTCATATGCTAGAATTAAAAGTAAAATTATGATATAATTTTTCAATTAAATATCCTTTAAAATAATATTATTATACTACGAATTAAAAGTAAAATTTGAATAATCAAACTATTTTATCCTTAACACTACGAAAACAACTTACGGATATTTATATACTATAGGCAGGCACTAAAACACCGGACATAGACACTAACAACCCAATTTTAGACACTATTTATCTATTATTGAACATTAACAGCATTAATTTATCTGTTAATGGTGTACGTTCGCCATGGGGACAATATCATATCTCCTAGAAACACACACCTTGTGGGCCTCAAACGTCGTATTGTTTTGCATGATTTTCGGAGCTTCCCAAGTCAACTTTCTCTAACAGTCACCACTTTGGATATCAAGCAGATTTGTGATTAACTGAAAATTTAACTAAAAATCATTAATAGTGTTTCTTGTAAGATGTTAATCTGTGTCCAAAATATATAGTTGGGAAAAATTTAGAAGAGACAACACTTTAAACCAAGAGAGATGATAACCAGCAGTGGGTCTAAGTCGGGCCCAAAAACTGAAGGAACGGAACCGAGAATAAGACTCCCCAAGTCCCGCCCCATCTTCTCGGAGGTGACGATAAGAAGCGGGCCGCCATGTTTCGTTCTTGTTATTTCGGACAGTGACATGTTTCTTTCTTGGGTTATTTCTTTCTTACAATGAACATGAATCGATATTGGGTTGTCTTGTTCATCCAGCTCACCTGTTTCTCAATTTTTATTATTGTGGTTCACATTGCAATGCATGTTTCCTCGATCGGGGATCAGCTGACAGTTGGCAGGCTGCTAGAGTTCTTGTTGCAGGCACAGACGGGCATATCAGGCAAGACGTCAAGTTCAGTAGCAACTTAAGGAGGCCTTTTTTCTTTTTAATTTCTTCGTCAATTTGGGCCACTTATGCAAGCGTTTCCACCTAAAATTCAAGGCACCATTTTAGTAGATGATTGAGAACTATATAAGATCTCTTTGATAGCTAATCATTTTCATTATATAAAATCATGGGAAAAGGTGAAAATTTACCATTGAAATATTGGCCACAGAACGATTTTGCCATTATATTTTTTTTTTGTCTTAAATTTACCATCCATCTTTTTTATTGGAGCAAATTTATCATTGCCCGTCCAAAAAATGCCACAATAGCTAACGGAATGTGTCATATAGCAAAGACAATGCTAAATTTAGAAGAGTGACGTGACAAAGAGGTGAGAAAAAGTGGAAATTTATCACTATCATTTTGACCATAAAGTGATTTTGCCATCATTTTTTTTTTCATCACAAATTTCTCATCAACGTTTTATATTGGGAATAAATTTAGAAACGAAGGGTTTGGGAAGAATGAGTTGGGGATTAGGGATTTAGGTGTCCTACGAATCCAAATTGGCATTGTATTTTGTGAATTGAGAGGAAATTCATGACCAAAGATGAATTCACAAAAAAATTTCAAAAATTCGTACTAGAAAAAACACAACTCCCAACCATTTCAAGTCAATCATCCAATTTGAAAGCCCTATTTTTTCTTTGTGAGATATTGGAAATATAAACATTGTCCAACTTGAGGGTCAATAACTTATATGTAGCATTATCCATGTTTCACACTCATGCTGGTTGTGGCTAATTTGAGCAAAAGAAACCTGAGGCTACTCACTTCAAGTCAATCATCCGATTTGAAAGCCTTTTTTTTTTTGTGAGATGTTGGAAATATAAACATTGCCTAACTTGAGTGTCAATAACTCATACATATCATTATTCATGTCTCCATGCTCATGCCAGTTGTGGCTAATTTGAGCAAGAGAAACCTGAGGCTGCCTTCATCAAGAAATGTCCAAAAGGAAGCGACAACAACGAGGAAGGTCGATGCATAAAATTGCTTTAAAGTAATACTTCAGTAGTAAAATTGTTCAAACAGAAAACATGGATTGTAAATTTGAGGTAAAAAAAAAAAATTCTTTGATGGATCACTCCTCCAACTCATCATTGTTTTTTCCATGCCACACTTTCCGTTAGCCACCATTGCGTTTTTTAACGGATAGTGATAAATTTGCTCCAGCAGAAAAGATGGATGGTAAATTTTAGACCAAAAAAAAAGTTTAGTGGTAAAATTGCTTTATGGCTAATAGTTCAATGGTAAAGTTGCACAGTTTCCCTAAGATCATGTTACAAACAAGTGAAAAGAAAAATGAATGCATCACTGACTCAAGGCTTTATGAAAAACATCTTCAACAACCTCCAAACTTTTATTCTTAGATTGGGCAAAGTTACATAAATTTGCAAATTTGCCTCAAACGAGTTTAATACATCCCCAATTTTTACCGAAAATAATGCTAGAGCTACTAAGAAATTTATGACCTTTTAAAGCTTATATGGTAGATAGAAACTGAAGCATAATTTTGTATAAGACTTATTTAAATTTGAAATGTCCAACGATTGTTTATTACATGTATTTATAAATTTCAGTTTTATAAATTTGGTAGTACAACTCTTTTGACACTATTTTATAAAATTCAGGGCTGCTACAATAACAATAACTACGATTACTTGCTGTGAATTACTATTATGTTCACTTGACATATACATGCTTTTTTTTCTTTCCTTTCAGATGATTTTTTTTTATTTTTCAGTTGATTCTTTTGGGTTAGGTCTTATGCACTTTTCCTTCCAACAAGGTATATAACTACAATATTAATCCTAGGCTACATAATTCTTTTATTTTGGATGATTGTTCTAGCTTTTAATTGTCATCCCTATTTTTATTTTTATGAAACTTTTACTTAGTTTTTTTAATAGTAATTAAGACAAAAAAAATTCATTAATGTCAAAAAATAAAACATTTACAAAAGTTGCCAACTAGATGCTGGACACTTTATGAAATTACCAAATATCCTGACTCGCACCTAATACATAAAAATTGGACTTAAGCATCTCAAATCCTGCTGAAGACCACACTTTGTGCTACCCGAAGTTGGTTCTTGTCCTAGGCAATTTATTCGTTCCCAGCTTGGCTGCAAAGATGAAAACTTTTCCACCACGTGCATTTTTCCTCTCCCACTTTTAGGACGTTTTATGGGACTTAGTATCAACCATCGATTACCTAATAAAAATTTATTGACAGGTTCAGATTTATGACAAGATTTGACTATAAAATAATTTTAATTAAAATTTTAAAAAAATGATACTAAACAGTGTGAAAAATGAGTAAAAATGAAAAAAAAAATACATTTTATCATTTACTACTAAAAAATGGGCTTTTTCTAACGGCCTATTCCGACAACTTTGCGTTGGAAAAATCATTTTTCCAATGCAAAGCTGCTGGAAACATGGCCGTTGGAAAAGCATGCGTTGAAAAAATATTTCCAACGGCTCTTTTTTTTTTGCTATTAGTATTTTCAACAGATAGCTGTTGGAAATTGAGCCGTTACAAATTTCTAACGGCCGAGGTTGTGGTTTGGGTTACGAGGTTTTCCAACGGCTAAGGCCGTTGGAAACTTTGTAGAAGAAAATAAAAAAAATATATAATTTATAAATTACTAAATTATATTTTATATTTTATAATATGACTAAAAACTTTAAAATAATTATATCTTATACTTACATAACAAAATATTCAAAATACTCAAATGCAGGAGGTCAAAAAACCATAAAATTACAAAAATATGAAAATTAAAAAATTATAAAAATTACATAAGTTATGAAAAATCATTCTAAACTAGATCTCACAAATATCACATAAAACAAAAAAAAAAACAAGAAAAGCAAAGAATAGTAATCAGATTTGAATCTGGAGGAGCACTAGCGGATTGAAGCCAAGGCAGAGCACTGACGGATCGAAGTGATGTGAGCCAAGGTGGAAGATCGGGCAGCAGACAGCGAGCCTAGGCGGTCGGTCGGTGATGGAGAGCGATGGAGAGTGAGAGCGATCAGAGAGAGCGAGCGACGGAACATGGGCGGATCTGGTGCGTGCAAGAGCAACGGAGCACCAACGGATCTGGCGCGAGGTGAGCCAAGGCGGAAGATCGGGCAACAGACGGCGAGCCTAGGTGGTCAGTCGACGACGGAGAGCGAGAGCAAGCAGAGAGAACAAGTGAAAACAAGAACAAGCAGAGAGAGCGAGAGCGAGGAGCAGGAGCATAGTGAGGCAGGAGCAAGGAGCAGAGGGATGAGATAGATGAGGGAGAGAGAGATTGTGAATGGCAGAAGAGCAGTGGAAGAGATTGTGAGCGGCAGAGGACTTGACTAGGGCAGGTTAAGTTAAGATGTATATATAGGGGTTATATGGGCTGGGCTTTAATATTTGGGCTGGGTTATAATATATATGGGTTAAGTTATATTATAGTATAAAATATATGTTACATACATTATAATATATAAAACATTGTAGTATAATATATATGATAGATTAATATATGTAATATATATGTTAATATATATCATATATATGATACATTAACATATGTGATACATATATATAATATAATAATAATATAATAATAATAATAATAATAATATAATGTATGGCATATACATCATATATCATATACTATGTATAAATATAATAATAATGTGTAAGATATATATACGTATTAATATATATGTATTATGGTAAATATATATTATGATATATTATATAAATATATATAAATATCAATATCAATGTAACATAAATATGCATATATATAAATGTGTGTGTATCTGATATATCAAAATATTTCCAATGGCCTCGGCAGTTGGAAGAATAAAAACATTTTAACGTATATATTTTCTAACGGCCTAAAGCCGTTGGAAACAATAAATACTACTGTACATTCTAACTTACTTATTTTCCAACGGCCTAGGCAGTTGGAAAAATAAAAAATAGTTTCCAACGGCCTAGGCCATTGGAAACAATAAATACTGAGTTACACAGTTAACTTACATATTTTCCAACGGCTTATGTAGTTGGAAAATAAAAAATATTTTCCAACAATCGAAACTGTTGGAAAAATAAAAATGTTTTCTAGCGGCTTCAGCCGTTGGAAACAATAAATACTAAGATGCATAATTTAACTTACTATTTTTCAACGGCTTAAGCCGTTGGAAAAGTACCCATTGGAAAATTTTCAACACTTCCAACGGCCAAGCAGTTGGAGATTTTTTTTTTTTCAGAAGGATCAATTTTTTTCCACAATTTCCAACGGCTAAAATGAGCCGTTGGTAAAAAGGATTTTTTTTAGTAGTGATTGTTTCCAAAGATGGGATGAAGTGTACGATTTACTACGCTGTTCAATGACACATTTGCTTTGTATTTTTCTTTAAAATATATTGAACTTCGGTTACCAGTCCTATCAGGTACATTACCCTAAGATGAAAATTAATGTATGATCAAGGAATTGGTTAATCTATTATTATATGTACGACGTTGCCATTACTTGGGTATATATAGTTGCATTTATCAAACCATGTTGAATTGCCTTTACTCATATTCAAAGCTCTGCATGGTTCTTGGTGATCAACTTCCATTAGTGTACAATTAATTCGCGCAGTTCTATAAATGTCATCTCAAAGCCTATGGTCTGGTAACTGCTTTGTTCAATGTAAATTATAACCTCAAAAAATAAATCACGAGAATATATTAACTATCCAAGAACCTGATAATGTTTTTAATTTTATCATATATGAAGCAGCAGGCCTTTTGTTGATTGGATATATTTTGAAATAAGTAGTGATGGATTTTCACAAAATTCTACAAAAGTAAAATCTGCAAGTCTATGTGATAAACTCTAATTAGATGATTTAGATTTCAATAGGTAATGCATTTAATTTTACTCTAATTGCAAATTGTCAAATCATTTTTTATAGAAAAACTTTTTGTAGCAACATTTGACATAAAACAAAATAAAATAAACTGATCACAGGAGTAGTTTAGCAAACTAAATAATAAAGTACTAATAATTGGTTACAAAATTGATAAGTGCACTATGCATTTAAATTGAATGTTTAATACTGACTAGCTTTTTGATATCTCGTTTATTTAATAAAATGGTGATTATGTAGAATATTTTCTAGCTACAAGCGGCCTGCCTGTTCTGGTTGTTTAGTCCGGAACAAAGTTATCAAAATTTCAATCCCAATTTTCAAATATTAGTACAATTTTAGGATTTAAAAATGGAAAAAAAAAGATCCAATAGAACTTATGGTTATGGTTACTATTCCAATTGAATTCTACAACTACAATTTACAAAAAAAAATTCTAATTTAAATTATCTGATAGTTATATTCTGGTAATTTTTTATATTTTTTATAGTTAATTGATATTTAAAAATACTAATTTGCATTATAGATAGAAAAATGTATTTACACATATGAAAAATTGCTAAGTTAAAATGTCTCTTACCTGCAAGAAAAATAGCAATTATATAGTTTAAATTAGAGTTTTATAAGTTCCTATTAGACAATGTAAAGAAAAGCAAGTTTTAAATGTAGGTTTTAAAAATAAGAGAGTAAAGTTTAAGTTAGGCATGATAGAGACCTTCACTCATACCTTCTCTCTGTAAGCCTGACACATGTTCATTATTTTTTGCATTCAAAGTGGGAACAAGGTATTAGAGGTGGGGAGAGACTTGTTTTATGCATGGCACAGTTTGAATTTTCTTTCAAAAAAATTATCATGCCTCAAAATCTCAAATTAATTAAATCTATTTAGATCAAGTTTATCTGAAATTAAATTGGATTGATTAAAAATAATTTAGTTTAATTTTTACAATATTTTTATCCAAACTAATATTATTTAAAATGCTTATGCTACATAGATAAAATAATCCATTACATAATATTTTTATATCATAATTAAATTTTATGAATTTTTTACTTACTTTACCTTAAAAATAATAATCAATAAAAAATTACTTACACAATAAAAAATATTATTTGATGGATCATTGTACCCATATAGTGTTACTTTTCAAATTGCATAGGTTCTAGAAAAGAAAAATTAATAAAAATAAAAATAAAAATAAAATATTTTGAATTAAACCTAACTTAATACTAAAAGAATTAAGCCTAATATTTTCTACAAATTTATAATATATTTAGTAACATTTAATAAGTTTTAGTATTATCAATACTAAAATTTAGTCATTTTCCAACAGCTAATTTACCAATTGTTTGGTAGTTGGTAATTACCAACGCATTAGCCCATTAATAATGAAATTATTAATTTACTATTGTTCATACCTGTTGGTGATCTACCAACAGTCTAAGCCATTGACAGTTACCAATTATCAGAACTGTTGGTAATTTTCTAACAGCTTAAACCGTTACAAATACAAATTTATGGACTAAGCTAAAATAACTATATATGTTGAAGGACTAAAGTGTAATTTTTTTCCAGCCTCTCTATTATAAAAACTCATTTCCACTCATTTTTCCTCTCCCTCTCTCCCTCTTCTTGCACTCCTACACCATGCGTCCACTGCCAGTTTCTGGAAAATGGTAGCATCACCGTTGTAATGATGAATTTTCAGGTGGTGGCTCCACCATTTGATTTTTTTTTCAAATTGTTTTGTTTACATGTTTAGATTACTTGTTTCCTCCTCTTTAACTTTCTCTATGGTCAAATCTTCAAAAAAAAATCAATCATTTTACATATATGTGACTTCAAAGTTTCGAGTTAAATTTTTTTTTTCTCAAAACTTTGTTTTGTTTATATGGTTTTGATTCTTTCTCTTTAATTTCTTCTAAAGATGTTTATTAAAAAAATAACCTATTTTCATATATTGAGCTTCAAAATTTTGAAACTTGTTGGTAACTTTGGGGTAGTTCAGCTACTTTTAATTGGATTAATGGGATGAAATTATTCTTTGGGTTAAAGGTGAGTCAAAGTAGAAATAGGAAAAGGGTTTTGCTTTTTGAGTTATTTATAGACTTTTGCCACAAGGTACGACTAACAAAACACTGTCGAAAACAAGTTTCATCGTGTGCATCCGGATCCTACTCTCAATCCATCCCTCGCCTCTGAATCCATCTCACGCTCTCAATCCGTCTCTCGCCGCCGAATCCAACCCTCCCTACTCCCGGAGACTCGCGTATTCTGTGTCTTTCACGTCATTTCAGGTCCTCACAGTCGGATCCGACCCTTTTGTGTACTATGCTCTCAATCCATCTCTTGCTGCTGAATCCGTCTTTCACCGCTAGATTTGACCATCCCTACTCCCTGAGAGTCGCACCTTTTGCTGTTGGGCCAAACCCCACCGTCTTTTGGGCTCAATCTGTCTTTCGCCGCCACTGTCCATTTGTCCATCAAGGAGAAATTATGGACGTGGAAAAGTAGGAGAAACTGCAATGAATTAGGGCCACAATCACGGCATTTTTCTATGATGGCGCAAGACCGTAATTAAGGCCAAAATCAGGGAATTTTCATAACAAACTCCCCTGACCTGCAAAAAAACCCAATCCGACCTGACATTAATTGATGCTTATTAATCAGATTAAATCAGAACGAACTGGCCCTTTGTTGATTTCTGGTTTTAGGTTGGTTTTTTGGTACGTTCCTTTTAAAGTTTATTTGTTAGCAGGCTCATTGCAAGCTGAACAAGGGTGGTCGTCGATGGTTGCTCAACCATCCACTGGAGTGTGGAATCCACACACCTCCAAGTTCAAGTTTGGACATGGATGAATTCATATCTATTATGTTACTGACTTTGCTATTGCCATTATATCTAGTTAAATGCTACTATCTTCATGTCTACCATTTTTGTTTTACTTTTCTTGATTTAATTGATATTTTGAGTTTCCTGTTGCTTCTTTCATATATGTAACTGAACCATTATTAGTAGAAGTTGATCAAATTTATACCATCTGACATGCCCAGCATCTCCAATTTTCTACAAGTATAATCTTGAAGGTTTGTTTGTCTAATTGAAGTTGTTTATGAGTTGAGAATGTTGTCTTTTCTTATTTTGATAAAATGAACATGTCGGGCTAGGAACATCTCTGACTTGTAACACATAATATTTCAACAAACAATAAAGACAAATGTGATTGGTACATTGTACATGCCTGGACTTGCTAAGCAAGTTGGAGCAAGGTTGAGAAACATTTTATTATTATATCGAAATTTTATTATCTATAATTTTATTTTAGATTATTTTAGATAATCTTATTTAGGTTTTTTTTATTATATGTAATTTAGGTAATTTACGTTATTTTTTTCTTGTAATTTAGTTTTGGGTAATTTGTACGCTATTGCAAATTCACTTCAAATTCTAGTAATATTTGCTAGGAAACCTTTTTAATTTTTTATTTTTAAAAGAATAATTTTAGGTTATTTCATATTATCTGTAATTTTATTTTACATTTTTTTTATTTTTTACTTGTAATATTTAGGTAATTTTAAGTTATTTCAAATTCTTATAATGTTTGCTAGGAAACCCAACAATTTTTTTTTTGCATAAATAGAAGCAATTTTTTTCAAAAATAAAAAAAAAACAGTTTCTAAAGCAAACACGTTGGAAACTGTTTTAGTTTTTTTCTAATACCATAAAAGCCATTGGAAACATTACAAAATGATTAAACGTATTGGTAGTTACCAACGGCCTTAGCCATTGGTAATTCACCAACTGCTGAATGCATTGGTAACTACTAAAAGCAAAAATCATTGGTAATTTGCCAACTGTTACACACATTAATAAAATTTCAACTATTGTTACAAGTGTCCAATTTTAGACTATTGGTAATTATCAATAGCTCTTTTACCAATGGCCAAACATTAAAAATTTTCAATGACTCAACATTTGACCGTTGCTAAAAAAAATTTTAATACATTGATTACTAACGGTCTCGCATTGGTAATTTCAAAGTTATCAATTAGTAATGGCCGTTGATAGATACCTTTATGTTAGTAGTGTATGTCCAAAATTACGTACCTTATCCATTTTCAATTTCAAAATTTCTATGCATTATTTCCAGATTGTAAGTATACTATATCTATTTTAATTTAAAACATCAGCCATTCTTAGTCTTTACCATAAGTCTTTTTTTTATATATTCTTTTTACATTCAATAGAAGGAAATGAAAATTTTCTCCTTAAAATTTTTTTTGGAGGCTACCCCAATAATTAACATTTATTTATTATCCCAAAACTTGTATTTTAATACATTTGACATAAGCTTTTTGAAATATTTTGATTTGACATGGAGATTAAGAAAGACAAAATATATGTTTTTCACTTTTACCATATGCACTTTTAACATATAAATAAAAAAATGAAGAAATAAATATTAACTTAATAATGTAAAGAATAATTTGATAAAGTAAACAAATATAAAATATTACAAATATTTGAAACAGTCTAAAATAGTAAAGGATGTAAAAAATTGAAGCTAATATTTATTTTTTAAAAGCCTTGTTTCTCCAATTAAAAGTAATTGTTGTTGGCCCATAAATAGTTATGTTATCTAGTTTAAAACATTTCTTTCTCCTTCTGTATGCATTGACGGTTTCCAGTTTCAAAACAAGCCAAAATGAACACGTGACATGTATACAGAGCGAAGGCATATGGGCAGAGGTAAGGGCGAAGGTTCCTATCATTCCTCGGCTAATAAATCGAGCTTAAAAGCTGAAAGCCGTTGTAATCTTCCCTGCCCTCGAATTGGATCTTCTCGTTCTCGAGACCGATGGAAAGCAAAAGTCTAGGGCGCTGGAATTAACATGATCACAACTTCTCTACACATGTCAAGCACTCCTTTTTCTTTTTTGATTCTCTAAAGTTGTGTCATAAGTTTCATAATTTTTCTATTTTAAATGATTGCTCTCATCTTCGTACTACTGCGCTCACTCTCAACTGTCCACGTTTTTTATTCTATTTTTATAATATTTTTACTTATTTAAATTTTAAAAAAGTATGCTTCTTCACTTTTGCTTTCATAACATTTTGTGTAACTTAAATTTTATCTCTCATGTTGTATGTTTTTTATTTTATTTTTTTTTAAATTTCTATGTTTAGTTTTTAGCTAATGGAAATCTCAACCTGGTTCAAGAATTAAAGAAAACTGGAGTGTCCCAAATTCCAATCCGGCATTCATCGAGGAATGAGATTGGCAAGAGTAAGAAGATTATTTTGGATCATATATATAACTCCATTTTTTTTCTCCTAACAAGATTATAAAAAAAAAAAAAGAGTACAGAACTCATAAACGTGATATTTAAGTTCAAACTACTCGATATTTACCACACCGCACTGTCATGAGTAAAAGAAGTCAAATCTTCATGAATATATATTTCCACAAAAGAAAAAAATAAAGTACATATTCTACTACCGTTTTCTAAATATTTATAAAGGGAAATGTAAACATATACTCCCTCCATTTCAAAACTATTGTAATATATTTTATTTAGGATAATATCAAATCTTTGCAATATTTTTATATTTAGTAAATTATTTTACTATATTTTCTTTTAAAGTATCATTTTAATGTTTACTTTTTAAAAAATTTGTGATTTATGCCCAAAAAATTAATGGCAAAAATGAAAATAACACAAACGTTTCCACTTTTGTAATCCTTCCACTAAACTAAATAGTTCTATAAATATGAGAAGGGGAGAGGGAGTATATAATTTTGTTCTCCTTATATGATAATTGTTTTTTTCTAAGTTTATTCTTTTTATAAACCATTCAATTATATATACGTGAAAATAAAACAAACATTTTCACTTTTTTAATCCTTGCGCTAAACTAATTAAACAGTTCAATAAATATGAGGGAGAGAGCGGGAGTATATAATTTTGTTCTGCTATATAATATAATTGTTTTTTCTAAGTTCATTCTTTTTATAAACTAATCAATTATATATACGTGACACTGTGAGTGGCATGTTGAGGACCCCAGGCTAGGACTTTTAGTGTGGTTGTGTATGTATGTATTATCCAAAACCAGTAGTTTAAAAGGAGTCGCAATAAATTTTGGTTTCGGTTATGTTATGGGCAGTGGTGGACAACAACTGCTCCTCTCCGATCTCTATATATTGGATTCGGTTTATTCGTTTTTCAGATCGTACAACACTTAGATTCAAGAATTCCGGCATTTGCTTATGTTATTGTTATGGCCCAATCTCACTCCCTTGTTCCTTTTCTTCTCTTCACACTACTCCCCATTCTACACTCCAGGCTGCTAGCTCACTCTCTTCCCTTCCCAAACATCAACCACGCTGACCTGGCCGCTCTCGCCGCCGTCAAGAACTCCCTTACTGACATCCCCGGCTCGACATTCTTCTCCACCTGGGACTTCTCCGCACCCGACCCCTGCTCCTCCTTCACCGGCGTCACCTGCTCTCTCGATCATCGCGTCACCATTCTCACGCTCGGCACCGGCCTCTCCGACTCCCTTGGTCTCGCTGGCTCCCTGTCACCGGCCATCGCCAATCTCACCGGTTTGACCCAGCTCATCCTCTTCCCTGGCCTCGTCACCGGCTCCATCCCGCCGGAACTCGGCTGGCTCACCAACCTTCAAGTCCTCTCTCTCACTCACAACCGCCTCACCGGTCCCATCCCTTCCTCGCTCGCCGCCCTCCCCAACCTCCACACTCTCGATCTCAGTTACAACCAGCTCACCGGTTTAATCCACCCGGAACTCGCCCTTGTAAAGAGGTTAAAAGTACTCGTTCTGGCTTCAAATCTCTTGTCCGGCGAGTTACCCAGTTGGGGCAGGTGGTCTTCGCAGCTGCTTCACCTGGACTTAAAAGACAACCGTATCAGAGGTCCGTTGCCGCCATCGCTTCCATCCACACTCCGTTACCTTTCCCTGTCGGGAAATTCAATGTGGGGCCAGCTCAACGTTCTGGTACCGTTAACGGAGTTATTGTTCCTTGACCTGAGCATGAACGAATTCAGTGGTCCCATCCCGAGTTCGCTGTTCAACCCATCGCTCTCATCAATGTTCTTGCAACGGAACAATTTATCGGGTGGGCTGCCCCAGCCGGGTCCCGCCTGGGCCGGATCCTACGACGAAGGATCTATCGTGGATCTGAGCCACAACGGGCTGGAAGGACAGTTGTCGATCATTTTGGCGGGAGTGGAGTCGTTGTTCCTGAACAACAACCGGCTGACGGGGAGGGTGCCGGAGAAGTTCGTGGAGAGCGTAAGCAGCGGAAGCACCAGGACACTCTACTTGCAGCACAACTACTTGACAGGGTTCCCGGCGGAATCGGGTTTGGTTCTGCCTGATACGGCGTCGTTGTGCCTCACTTACAACTGCATGGAGCTGCCCATTGGGATTTCTAACGCCTGCCCGACCAGCGCCGGGGGGCAGCTCTCTAGGCCGTCGTCGCAATGTTCGGGTTTGAAAAGTCATAGCTCCATACACTGAGTCGCGGACTACAGCAGTTTTTTTTTTCCAGTACAAGTAAGGATACTAAGGAACATTTTCGTTGTGTGCCTTCTCCATTTTGAGGGAAAAATTACTCGGTGTGTTATAGTGGGTTTTTTTTTAACTTTCATACTCACCTCTGATTCTTTCTTTTCTAGAGAAGATCCTTGGCTGTAATACTACTGGTGATCATTGTATTTATATGTTTTTTATATAATTATTTTACATGGGATGGTGATTACTAAGATAGACGAAGCTACAATATATGTACTTAGTTTTCTTAACAATGAATGGAAAATGTTACTTATTATATTGGTGTTACTTACCAAACTGGCGTGCTTAATTGTTTTTCATACATAGTTATAGTTATAGTTATAGTTATATGTATGTGTACTAAATACTTTTGAGGTGGAGTGATAAGGCTTCATCATCTCTTAAATAAGGTTTAGAGTTTTGGTTTTATGAATGTTTTAAACTCATGGTTAAAAAAAGAGGATTAAGCCAATACTTTATAAAGTAATGAAACATCTCCACCTATTATTAATTGGTTTTAGGTTGAACGCTTTTATATGGTATTAAAGTAGGTTCGAAGCTGTTCCAGCCATTGCTGAAAATAAATCACATAATACAGCTAAAGTGGCCTACATATGAAGATGCCTGTTAAGTGAAAAAATCTCACATGACTAAAAAAATATGTTAAACTAATGTTTTATATGGTAATGAAATCTCTCCACTTATTGCCAATTAATTTTATATTAAACACTTTAATAGAATAAAGAAGCAAGTTATGGGGAAAAAAAAATTCTTAGATGAGGTTAGACCTAACTCAACTCTTCCAACATAGTTATTGGATAAAAGGAGGTCTTAGAAATGTAGCAAGAGAGAAGGATTGCTTCCATATATCTAGATTGATGGAATATTGTTTTGCTTTTGAGCCATGGAGCAATAAAGAAGGAAGTAACTAGTGAGGCTATTTAGAAAGTTAGTACCACATGTACGTTGGGGGCATCATTCACGGCTTTGTTTTGCGAACAGTAAATGGCGTTACGTGAAAGGCATGAAGTATTGTCACTCGTGAGACAGCAGCTAGACATGGTCCAGTCCATAAGTGCTTCTAGCGGAGGGGCGCGTGAGATGTTCCCATTCCACTCTTCATAATTTGCCACCCCTCCCCTACCCTACCCAGCATCCAAAGCAGAACACTGAAAATCATGCCACGCCCTTCTTTTTTTTTCCCTTTTTTGTTTTTCATTTTATGTTTTGTTGTACAGTCGTAGCACAGCTTTTTCGATCGAGTGGCGCTTAATCCGTAAATGGAGGGGGCAAAAAGAAAAAGAGAAAGAGAGCCTTTGATGCGGATGTCCCAATATAACAAAGCGCTAGCATGTTACAGAATGTATGCAAAAGAACTAAAACAAAAGTACTGATTATATATTGATAACCATGATTTCTACTAGCATTATAATATTACAAAAATACTGTGAGTGTTAGCTGGGAAATTTGCTCGTGATGTGGTCTTGTTTGAATGGGTTAAAAACTCATTTAAGAATACATTAACTTAAAAGTTTTGAAAAAAGTAAAGATAATTTTTTTAAAAACGTTTTGAGTTATTGAATTCTACAATGAGTTAGTTTCACCTTAACTCCACTCCAACAAATCAAACATTTAAGAATACATTAACTTAAAAGGACTGATACTGATACACATGCTTAGTCATGGTCAGATGCTCAAAAAGTACTACTTGTATTAATTTATATTTCACATGTTAAGGTATTAGTTTACGTTTTAATTATTTTCAAATGTTGATGCCATGAAAAGTGTACTCCTAGGGATATCTTATTGGATCATTGTTAAATTGATTGGTAAAAAGGAAAAACAATAGAAGAGTATGGGAAGATTCAGTCAAATAGTAAACCCTTCAGATCTGACATTAATTGGGGACAACAAAGGGGAATCTAGTTCATAAATCCATTGATCAAAACAACTGCTGGACGGTGGGCAACCAAATCATTTTTTTATTGCTTATGTTAAAAAAAAATTCCAATCACCAATCAAGCATAGTGAGACAATAAATGGGATCAATCAAGCAGGCACAAATTTAACATGATTTGATTCTTAACTAGCATACATCCACGGATGAGAAAATTCACTTGAATAAAATATAAAAATTATAGTAGAGGCATGCCCTTAGTACTCACGTTAGCCTATGGATCCCCTACACACTACTAATAACCTCAACATATTGCTCTCACATAATTACAAGATGTGAAAATCACAAAAGGTTTCCCATCCGACTCTTCTTCCCTTTCGGACCTTTCTGCATTTTGAAAATCTTCATATTTTACCTCTTCAACACATTGATTTTTCTCTAATATTCAAAACTCTAATACAACAAGCTTTTTATAGCTCACAAACAAACTCAAACCACAATAAAATAGGAAAACTAAATCCAAAATAAATAGACAAACTAAGACAAAATCCTACACAAACTAAAATTCTTTATTTTTTTAAATTTAAGCCAACAATCCCAATAATATCTACTTTGGCTCAAATTCTCTACCATGAACATGAACATCACGAACACATGATACCGATCACGATTAGAAACACAAATTCCATGAATATCGCCAAAATATAAACACAAGAATGAACACAAACGAGTATGAACAAAACGAATATTACTCTAAACAACAACATCATGAACATCAACACACACGAACACAAGCTCCACCATGTCAATAACGCACCATAAGCTCCATCATGTCAGGATCAAACAATAAGCTTTGATACCACTTGCTGGGAAAAAAAATTCCCCAATCACCCATCACACGCATCAAAACGACACACGGGATCAATGAAGCATACACAAATTTAATATAATTCGGCTCTTAACTGGCCTACATTCACAGATGAGAGAAATTCACTCAAACAAAATATAGAGATTACAATTAAGGTATACCCTTAATACTCAAGCTGGCATATTGATCCCCTACACACTACTGGTAACTCCAACATTTTGTTCTCACATAATTATAAGAAATGAGAATCACAAAAAGCTTCTCCTCCTACTCCTCCCCCCTTTCAAACACTTCTTCATTTTGACAATTCTCACACCTTACCTCTTCAACATATTGATTTTTCTTTCATGCTTAAAAATCTAACATAACAAGTTTTTTAATAAATCACAAACAAACTCAAACTACAATAAAATAGGAAAACTAAATCACAAACAAATAGAAAAACTAAGAAAAAAATCCTAAACAAACTAAAATTCTCAATTTTTTGAATTTGATCTAACAAACCCAACAGCTTAAATATGTACAAAAAACTAACATGTTAAAGTTATATCATACGTGCAACCAAAGTCTTCATGTAACAATTAAGATTTATGGTTGTTATCAAAAGATTAAAAAATTGTCAAAAAATAAAGAGGTCAAAAATTTAATCTCTCACTTCTTTTTCAGTCTCTCTGTTATGTAAAGGAAAAAAAATTCATATATACTACACTCTGCTCCATGCAACTTCAACCTAGGTTACTCTTTGTGTATTTTATATCTTTCCACCAATTTGAATTAATCTTATATGAGTACTTATTTTGACAGTGCTTAGTTTAAGTTAGCATTGGATTATCTCTGTCAAATTATCGTGGTTTCAATAGGACTTAAAGTTGTGCTACATTCTCAACTCAGTTAGTAAAGTAAGTAATAAACTTATATTTATTATATTTATTTCTCTCATATTTAGTATGTTTTAATATGTTTTGAACCTTAAAGATATATTTTGAGTATGTTTTGTAGCTTACAGTATATCTGGACTCAATCGATTGAAAGTGAATTTAATTTGCTATTTTACAAGTTTTAATTTAGTTGTGCTCTTTTAGGATGTTGACAGATTGGTGATGTTCTAGTAAAAAAATCATATCTTGAGCTACAGAGATCGGAATCAAGTGATTCTAGATTCATTGGAAAGCTAACATCTAGCGATACAAATCACATTCAGACCATGGAGCCCAGTTTGCACGTTAAGAGGGTCAAATTCAGCTTCAAAGTCGCAATTTGTGAGTCATTGCTGGTTCAGAAGCAGTTGCGACATCTTGGGCATATCTTTGGATGTAGATGTCCGTTTTATGCGATTCAGGTGTTGTTTCTAAGATAAGAAAGAGCTCTACAACTTTTATGCTTTGCATTTTGAGAAATAGTGACTGCATCAAAGTCGAATCTTAGCTTGAAGTTGATGCTACTATTCTAGAGCATTGTTTAAGGTACTTTTGTAAAAATATAGAAAGTTTAAGGAGATTTTATGAGTTTAGCAACTAGGTTAATTTTTTTTTAAGGTATTTAAAGTGGTGGCGCCACAACCACAAAACCCCCCTCTCTCCCTCTCTTCGCCAACTCTCTTTCTTTTCTTTCTTTTTTTATTTTCTTTTTAGTGTTCTTTTTATTCTTGGTTGAAGGAAACTGAAACCCCGAATTCTTTAGCACTGTAAGATCAAAGTTGTTTTTATTCATCAATTAATATTTTGAGTATTGGATGTTCTTCTATGATTAATTTCATGATTGTTTCATTTATATGTTAGGAGGCCTATTAGTTGTTATTCGAATTCAATCTACTGCTAGGTTAGAAATCAAATCCGTAATTGTTTGGTTTCTCTAATCTGTGAAGCAACTGAGGTTTAATGATTTACTACGTCAGAAATCATTAGGTCTTAGGGAGAATATTCAAATAAATTAAATGCAGCCGCTTGTGTTTGTGTTATTTAGTTTCATCGATCTCTCTAATTTTTAATGTAATTATTAAATTAAATCAAAGCGCTTATCTTAGGTTGTTTAGCAGTTAGGGTTAATTAGATTGCTTGTTTCTGATTAACTATAACTAAGGGGGGTAGGAAGATAGCTCTAACGATGAATATTCAAAGTCTTGATTGATCTATCTATGCATCGATGATCAGTTATAGGAATTCGGTGGTAGATGTTGACTGATGCCAATGTTTGAATTTTTTATTGTTTTGTTGGTTTCTTACTTGATAGGTTTCTTAATTTTTGTTCTCTGATCATTTTTTTATTTTACCTTTTTTTATTGTAAACAATCCCCCCCAATATTTTATTTCAGTTTTTTTTGTCAAGAAGCTTTTAGATAAAGAATTTCCCTTGGAATTCGACCTGGTTTCCACTGCTATACTACAAATTTATTTATTCTGAGTTATTAAGCCTGACAAAAATAACTAACGTGACATAAAAAACACTAAAATAAATCACAAAATAACAATTGTGGTCCTCTAATTTTTTCAATTAACAATTTCAAACATTAAAATTCTAAATCTATAGCTTATGCTCCTACTAGTTTCTTCTCCTTCCCTATTAGTATCCTAATTGAAACCAAATCGATCAATTCAAAATCCACCCATTTTGGACAATGCCCAAATTAAGCTCTGTTGCCTTGCCCCTACATTGCTTAAGCTCTATAGCCTCATATTCAAGAATACGCATGATCTTCATCCTTCGTGATAAAAAGCATAACTGTATGAAGCAGCGCTGATTTTTTATAAGAAGATATCGTCGGTGGTGCACCTCTCCAACTTAGGGTTTTTGGGCTTAATCTATCAATCGAGCTCTCAAAGCTACCTCATGATTCGCCATTCCACGAAGCTACCTTCCTCTATCAATCAAAGGTTCATGATCAATGATGATCTTTGGCATGAAAACAAATAGGAGCTTGGCGAGATTTCATCCTTGCTTATCACGCCCCAGGAACCCAGATCTGGCAATGATAGTAGGTATCAATGCAGTGGATCTACGCGTGGTATCAGAGTCCCAAATGGTGGCGCCATAGCCGTTGGTGAGGCGAAGGGCGCTTGAAGAAAAGATCTGGAAGGATGCACCAGAATAGACTACCATAGCATCACCATCAGGGATCTAGATGGGGACACTGCTAAAGTAGGAGATGATCGAGATGTAGGAGGAAGGGTTGGAAGAGGCAGAGAAAGGAGTATAAATAGTAGATTTAAAAGATCAAGGGTCTAGAATTGTTGACAAGAAGATTCAGATGACTTAGACTATTATTTTATGATTTATTTTAGAGTTAATCAATGACAAATCAGAATTTTTCATTAAGGTTAACAATGAAATTGACAGAAAATATCTAATTTGGACACGCAATAAGAGTAAAGGTGCTTCGATAGAACAATTTTAAGCTTAGGTTCCATTTAGGACAAACAAGATAAGCTAAGTAACCCCAGTGGCTTTTACCCCATGATTAATATGTCCTTGGGCCACCATTAAAGGCCCAACTAATGAGTCTAATATGACCTTGTTGTGTCTTAAGGATTTATGCCAAATATGTTTGAAGGTTCTAAGCCGAGTAACTAGTTATCCTGTGGATGAAGCTCAGTTCATTGATCTTATTTTTCAAGTTCGGTTTCACTAAAAAAATAAAAAAAGAGTAGGTTATGTTTATTTCTCAAATACTCATATATTCCCATAGTCGTATACTTATAGTTGAGTGATCCCTAACCTTCTTTTTCTTCCATCTTAGTTTAACCCTTAACCTCGAAAGCATTTTAAATTTGTCACTTTCTGTAACATTTTTCCTATGTTTTTTGTTGTTACAAAAGATGGAATAATTAGTTTTTTAGGAAGGGAAATGTACGAAAACTACAGACAGAAGGAATAAGAAGAGTCTGTTACATGTGGAGCAAAGGGCGTGTATAATCTATTCTACTCCCTGTAGTTGTTCAATTCAAAATTGTTGTTAACTAATTATCTCCGAACGGTGACAAACGTTTCTTCCCCCTTTAGCCATTTTCCCATTTTAGAATTTGATTGGCCCAAAACCAAGGGGAAAAATTGAAAGGCCCATAGCTCAGAGGAAGCAAATTTGTTTTGAACAACAGAATTCTTTCTAAACATCTGTCACTGGGTCCGGTCTCTCTTGACTAGTAGAAGTCTTCAATCGGTCTGCAGCCTTCTCAACCTGAAAAGCAAAGAAGACGAGTTATATGGTAAAAATTCTTGCTAGCATTCGAATTAAACCTGGAGATCCAAATATTGATTTCACCAAAAAAATGCAAGAAGTGAGGATTATCCTATCCATGAATTTTAACAGCAACCGTAATTCAGTAATATTCACCTCCAGGTTCCAGTTTGTCCTAGCTGTGAGAATGAGAAGGGTGACTGTTTGTAGGAAAACCCCAATAATCATGCCCCACCAAATGCCCTGAAAGATCACCAACCGAAATACAAAATAATAAAACCAACACAAAATCAGAAAAAAAAGATAAATAAAAAAAGATAAACAAGAGAGGGAGGGAGATTGAGTTGAAGTTTGAACATACAGCAACCCCGAGGCCTGTCTTGAAACCGAGGACGCATCCAATTGGGAGACCAATTATGTAGTATGTGGCCAGGTTCACATACGCCACAACCGCTTGCCATCCACTTCCGATTGCCACTCCTTCAATCCCAAAAACACAACCACAATTTTCAGATAAGATTCGAAACAACATGGTGCGTCGTGTCATTGAACACAAATTATACTGTGAGCCCTTGAACTACGAATTAAGTTTCAACGTGAGCCGGAACTTCCTGAGAGAAGCAAAAAGAGCATCCAACCTGAGAGTATGGGTTGTATCCCGTTGAGAAACACAGAGATGGCGAGCAATGGAGTTAAATCAGAGACTGCAGCTATAACCTCAGAGTCACTCGTGAAGGCTTTGCTCAATCCCACTCTGAAGATTAGAACTATCGTACTGAAAATGATGCTGATAATAATGCTCGTCCCGTTCACCACAAACACTGAAAATTTGGCCACCTTTGGGTGCCCTGCTCCCAGCTCATTGCTCACCCGGATGCTACAATTGTTCCGAAACAACAAATCTTAGAACCGAATAAACCGATTTCAACGATCAACTAGTAGTCGAAATTAGTTAAACTTAATACCAGTTGATTAACTGGTTGATTAAAGACAACCATCGAATCTAAAAAACAGACTCTGTCCATTAATTCTTTGGTCACTCCACTAACCTGGCGGCTGCTGCAAGGCCAAGCATAAATTGCATGTCCCAATTCAAATAATTCATGCTGCAGTTGGAAAAATAAAATTAAATATTAGGCATGAGCGTAACAAAGTATGTCTACTTGACCCTCAGATCTTTTATTCAAATAAAAAAGGAAGAAAAAACCATTAATGGGTTGAACCATACCAAATGGAAATCGCGTCGAGTGAAATGGTAGGGTCAGTAAGGAGACCAGAGATGAGCACCAACCCTTGGTTATACCAAATCTCCAAACTACATTAATAATCATGAGGTTAGGGTGTAATGCTAATTTTAAAAGTTGCCGCCCAAAAGAACCTATCGTATAAGCTTAAGTTACATACCAAAGCATAACGGCAGAGGCAAGAGTAAGCCTAAAGTAAGGCCAAATTCCTTTAAAAGCGCTCATGGACAAGCCGGTCCACGTCTCCTTGCAGGAGGGGCTCAAGACAATATAAAGTCCATTAACAACAACAAGAATCCACCATGAAAGACTCAGAGTGAGGGCTGCTCCAAGAAGGCCAAAGCTTAGCACATCAACAGCTATCCAACTCAGAAGAACATGCAACAGAAACACCCCAACAGACATATAGGCCAGAGGGTTCACAATGTTCTGAGCCTGCAGGAACCTCTGCATCGGGCAGCTGATGGCGAATGCATAGAGCTGAGGGATCAACCCTCGAGCAAAGACTTGGCCCATCGCCGCTATGCTGTCGGATTGGCCCATGGCTCGGAGGATGGAGCCCGAGTACCAGTAAACGAATGTTAGAAGCACTGCACCCCCTACGTGCAATACGATTGCCCTTTGGCAAATGATGCCCATTGCGTTGTATTTTCGAGCCCCAAATGCCTGACCACACACTGTCTGCACTGCACTCGCCATACCCAACTGCTCTTCCCACAACATAAACACAACAACAAAAACAGTTTACTTCAACAAGTAGCATAGCATACCAAACAAGCTCCTAGTAACCAGTGTAGTATCTACACTTTCGATTCCCTTTTGTTTCCCGGGCTCTGAAAAACTATAAAAAACAAAAAAGAAAACTTACTCCCTCTGTCCCAAAAAGATTAATTGGTATTCTTCCTAATGGTAGGATTACAACCTTTCATAAGTTATTGCTTTCAAAATTCACTAGAAAGCAGCGTATTGAAAACATGAAAGAGACATACATACCATTATTCCATAAGCAAGGCCCTGAATACCAACACTGGCAATAGAAGCGCCAGCAAGCTCCAAGGCACCCAAGTGGCCCGTGAACATCAAAGTGACAAAGCTGAGCATGTAGTTGAATATGGAGACAACAATGGAGGCCCCAGAGAGCAGCCATAGCAAGCGTGACTCCCAAGCCACCAGGCGCGGCCACCACCTCAAGGCCACTGGCCGCTGCTCCAAGAATTCCTCAATCACGGCCGATGACAAGTCCGGAATCCGGGCATGCGAGTCGAGCCCCAGCAGCAACGGTTGGTACCCGGCAGCCGACCCCATAGTGGAACTGGAAGTTAACTTGTTTGATCGAAGTTGATGACAAACTGAAACCAGTGACACTTAGTGAAGTTACGAGCTATGAAAAATGCTGTTATTAATACGGCAATAGCGACGAAGAGATTTTCAACTAACAGTCCTACACCAGGAATGTAAGAAAAGGAAATGTGTATCTAACCAAAACCATTAGACACGACCAAACAAGAATAATGTTGAAGGGCAGGTGTAGGACCACCACAAATTTAGCAGGGTTTATGGCGAGCCTGAGTTATTAATCTTGTTCTGATCAACACTAGTTGCACACTAATTGTACAAGTATGTTAATTATTTATTATGAAAGTTGTGTTACATGTTAATGTGACCATCTTTATTTGATATATTAGTCATACATTTAAAACAGTCCATCAATTTCATACACCGAAATATATTTGTATAAAATACAAGCTCTTGTAAAAATTTGTGTATGTTTTTTATTTCCTTACAAACGTAGACATATTTTTCGTTTATGTGTCAACCAATTCATAGTCTAGGGTGTAAACAGTTTGGGTCACACTAGTTCAGGGACCAAAAATGCCTTTAGGCCTTTAATTTTCCAATTTTGCCCGGTTGGTGATCAAGCACGAGGTACACCTACTGTTCTCGGATGGGAGAAATTTGGTATGGTGAAGAGGAACGAGTGTCGTGACGTCGCTAACACGTGTACTTATATCAGGTGCCTGCATTTTTTGCCATCTTAAAGGAGAACTGTTGCCCTGTATCAACAACACCCGTTCTTGGAAGCAAAATCTCTGTCTTTGAAATTTTATTATTTTCAAATTAAATGTTTTAGCTGTAATGTATACGCATAAAATCGTTATCTTTGAAGCAAAAGATGTACGGCACCCCACTACCATTTGTTTATTTTTGCATGATCAAGCATTAACCACTGTATTTGTTCACTAGGTGGTAATAAATTTGGGTTCCACCCTTTCCAGGAAAAGCTAAAAGGAGATTAATTTTTCTGATTTCATTCACTTGTTTCGTTGGGATTTTTTAAAACTGATTATAAATGTTTACTAGTGATATTTCATCTAAATTTTTACACTATTTTTTTAATAAAAGTTATTTTCTATTAACTGTAGATCATATGATATTTACTAATGAGATACAAACATTGAATTATATAAAAAAAATAGGCTCAACTTATATCATTAATAGTATCTCTGCGATATTATATTATACAAACAAAACTATAGACAATACATGAAAATACCAGGTAGTCGAACATACAAACTGACAAGCAAAAAATAATATTAAAAAAAACGGGACACAAACCTAACATAATGCTTAGACAAAAATGTCAACTCTCGATCCACTATAAGAGAATAGATCAACCGACCCTATCGAGTAAAACTATTTGTTGTCGTGTCTATAACTCCACCTCGTCTATCATAAAGAAGAAAACTAAATCTAACAAAAATAAAGAGAAACTTCATTTACAAAGTCAATTATTTGCAGGAAAATTATAAAAATTAAGGAGGGATAACAAAATCCAACTGGAAAACTAATCGGATTTAGCCAATTAAGCCAAGGTTAGGTGAACTTTTGAAGAGAAAGGGAGAAGGTTGGCAGCTAGGGTATTTCCCGCTCTCAACAAATCTTGCACTACTTACCCACTCTGGAACATCACAAAAACACTATAGGAACATACACATTTTTTTTCCTATGAAATTTTTTATCTTTTTTAATTATCTTCTTTGATCCCAATCACATTCATTTTTTTTTCTACATAGAATCATAATATTGAGTTGCGGAAAATTCCATGAGCTCCAACTCAAGCCTTTATTTTATTTTATTTTCTTTTTTGGTAATCAGAAAAATAAGATAAGGCTAAGAAATAATAGATGAAGCAAGTTGGTATGCAAGAATGACTTTCCACCTAGGTACGACCAGGATTGAACAGCGTTACATGGATTCAAGGACTTTCCTGATCTGGTGAGTAGGATGCTAAAGTCTCACAGGAATTGATAGATTGCTTGAAATTGCCGATAGAACCTGCAAACAATTAGTTAATATAGTTACCGTTTTCAGGTTTTGATTCACTGCAAAAGAAATCGCTCCAAGAATATAATAGATTTCAGCTTATGATGTCGATTCACAATGAGAAATTAGAATTCCTTGTTGGTGTCTAAGAGGGGCATTGATACCCAATCATACTCAAGTAGCTGCACCTTAACCTGATGAGCAATGCCATGGCCCATTAGTCAAAAAAATTTATGGATGCAAAGATTGAAACTGCTCCTGATGCTGTCCTCAAGATCAACATAAGAAAAACAGAGGATTATGAGGGACGTAAGAATATTTTCTTTGAAATTCATCTGCCATCAATAACTGCAAGAAAAGATCATCCTATCTAGAAATAAGAGAGAAAGTATAAAAAGGAGCATTCCTAAAAGTGCATTCATTCTTATCGAGCTAAATAATCCATAAGGTGGCTACAAGAAATTGACACCAATCATGAGCCCAATGCTTTTGATGAGAAAGGATGGAAGCCAACCACTCTTTAAATGAGCCATAAATGGTAGGCGAAGGGTGAGAACAAAAATTTCCCCATAGATCCTATGATCTTAAACAATCCCAAAAATGGTGAAACATCGTTTCTAAGGCTAAGTGGCAATGCAGACACAAAAAGTCTACAAAACCACCATGGCTTGCAAGATTGGATTTGGTTTGATAGAGCTTGCGACAAACATTTCCATAATAATATTTTAAACTTCTGGGGTATTGAAGAAGCCCAAATAGCCTTTAGGATCGAAGTAAAGTCTGGGTGAGGCGACCTACCAACGGAGATACTTATTGCATTTAATAACATGGTTGATTTTTTTCGTAACTCCAAATTGTATCCCTATTTTACCGTAAAGGTTCCAGAATCATTGCATAACCCCATAATAGTATCTTGTATATCAGGTGGGTATGGGGGGTTATTTGTAAAACCAAATCAACAACTTAAGGGGGGAACAGAAGCTAGAGTAATGGTTGATTCCGGCATCGCCTTTGTCAATCATATAAATTAGAAAACACGAAGTGTAGAATCTTTATAAACGTCCCTGGACATATTGCACAGATGAAAGGGATTAATGCCTGGAAGCCATGGATCTTCCCAAACCCAAACTGCATAACCATCCTTGCTGGACCACTGAATATGATTTTTCAGCAATTCCCTGCCATAAAAAATATTACACCAAACTGGGGAGATATTTCCAAGGGCCTCAATAGTCCATATCGATTGATTTATGTGCATATTTAGCCATCAAGACTTTATAAACTAATTTATTGTTGTCACCCGTAAATATCCTCTAAAAAGTTTTCGCTAGAAAAACTTAATTAAATAGCCGGAGATTCTTAATCCCTAGACCTCTAATACCTTTAGGAAGATGAAGAATAACTTGGTATTTCATAGGCATCCCTTCTTAGATTAACCACCAGACCACCAAAATTGGATAAACTGTTGCAAAAGCTTGTCCAATAAAGCCACTGGAACCTTCAAAGTTGACATCACATAAAGGGGAATAGAAGATAAGGTTAATTGAATTAGTGTAAGTCGGCCTGCAGGATTAAGGAGGTTTCTTTTCTAATTTGCCAAATGCTTGTGAACTATATTAGCAAAAAATTGAAAAGAAGACCAACAAGACAAATCTTGGCAACAAGGCATACTCAACTAGGTAAGAATACCTTGGCTGACTGGGAAAAGAAGTATTTGAAGAATACTATCTCTGAGAGGACCTCTTATGTTGTGGCTAAAATACCATTCAGACTTTTGGAGATTAACATGTTGTCCTGCAGCTATTGTGAAGTCCTCAAGTGTCTGATATAAAGCCTAAACTGCCGCCACTGTGGGTTGTAAACAAACCAAACAATCATCTGCAAAGAGGTTGCTTATTTTTAGTCTATATCTGCTTGCCTTGAGACCTTGAAGAATTCTCTGATTTTGCAATTTTTGGAGTCTACAAGGAAATGCCTCAACATATAAAATAAATATATAGGGAGATAGTGGATCGCCCTGACGAATTCCTGCTGATGGGGAAAACCAATGAGTAATGCATTCGTTGACCAAGATAGAGCATGACACCGTCGTAATGTATTGCATAATAAGACAGATCCACTTATCAAGAAATTGCATGGCACTAAGAACTTTTTCAATAAAAGTCTACCAGAGACTATTATATGCTTTCCTGATGTCCAATTTTAATAGCACTTTCGGACCACCTATGTCTGTTGAACAGGGAGTAATGGATACAACATGCAAAAGCTCATAGGCAATGATTACATTATCTTGGATATTATGATTAGAAACAAATGAATTCTGGCAAAAGGAAACCAAGCTATCCAAGACCGGTTTCAAATGATTGACTAGGACCTTTGCAATCACTTTATAAAAAGTATTACAAAGACTAATTGGCTTATAATCATCAACCATTCTCGTCTCTTGAGATTTTGGAAGGAAAGTAATAAATGTACCATTTACCTGCATCAAGAGGAATTCACCATTTAGGAAGGATAGCGCTAAATTGGTGATATCTTCCCCTAAGGACCCCAAAATCTCTTAAACACTATAGGTTGAAGCCCATCTAACCCTAGTGCTTTAAAATTTCCCTAGTCCAAGGCTGCCCTTTGAACTTCCTCTTTGGTGAACGGGGCAAGCAACATACTACATTGAACATTTAATAGAATACGAGTAATGTCTGCACAAAACCGATATTGACAAAAGGCTTGGTCCATTGGAGCAGGGTTGTACTGATTGTAGAAAGAAGCACGAATATGGTCCCAAATAGCAGATTCATCATAAAGCCATTGGTCATCTAAAGTTTGAATGGGGCAAATGCGAGTTTTCATATGCTTACTTTTGGTGGTTTGATGAAACAATAGGGTGTTCAAGCCACTTTATTCTTGATTTATGAGCCCACAAACTTTCTTCTACTGCTAGCACTTATTTTCTTAATCTTTATAAAAAAAATAATCTTTCTTATATGTCTATAATTTTTTTTTAAACAGTATCAAGTATACAAATATAGGATTTAAAAGGAGTATTGTTATTCTATAAGGGAATGCCAACTTGTTGAGACATGAAAGACAATCAAGCAAGACCAAATGACATTTATAGGATTGGAGAATGGGAAGGGGTGAATCGAATCCCGACTGCCGCCTGGCCGGTTTCGTTTCACACCAATTGAACTTGCGCTCACGGACACATTTATAAGTATTTAGACCTCTAATTTCAAAGTTGGAGTACGTATATCGTAACCTTACCGGCTTCCCAATCTTCAATTAAGCTGCAACATCACCGTCATCCTTTTACAAATGCCTCTTGGAATCCCTTACCAAAAAAATAAATGTCTCCACGAATCATTCGTTTAAACTGCACCCTGCAGCTACAATTAAGCTCCAAATAGCGTTAACAGAATTGCAAAACTATAAGAGTAAAGTTTCCAAACGAGGACGGGCTTACAGAATTGACTCAGTATCCGAATTAAATCCCAAATATGACGAAAATCGCCATTATTAGCGGTTCCAAAGGAAGTTTCTAACGAAATTACAAGCAAGCACATAATTAAAGTTTATGTATTATGCATTTCCCGCGAGGTCCAATACGTGCCTGTACAAAACTAGGACAAAGGAGAACTCTTTTAATTGTCTGCAATGCATCGCCACAACACATAAATTTATGCATCCAACTTGAGACTTGAATGAAATAACTTGATCGTTACAATTAGTTGGATTCTGGAGAGGCTACACCGCTTATGACTGCTTCCCTTCCTATATAATAAATGAAGTCTCTTTCCCATGCATGGCTTGTTCAGAGGAAGCAAAACATGCTGCCCGTAAACTATCCGGCCGGCCAGCCGCACACTCTCCTGCTATGATCCGAGTCTCTATTGATTTCTCAGAGGACCTCTAGAACCAAAATCACCATATGATTCACTCCTTTTGTTAGAACTGCTGTCATCAAATCTGCCAGCCTGGTGGTTGTCAGCGCTTCCGAATCCCATAAAACGACCAGAGCCAAGTCCTCCAAACCCACTATTCTGGCCATAACTACTTTGGTTAGAACTGCTGTCACCAAATCTGCCAGCCTGGCGGTTGTCAGTGCGCCGGAATCCCGTAAGACGACCAGAGCCAAAGCCTCCAAAACCACTATTTTGGCCAAACCCAGCATTCCGGCCAGAATCTGAATCACCAAACCCACCCTTACCAGTGCCAAAACCTCCATAACGATTTGCATTTGCACTTGGCGATCCAAAGCTAGATCCTCGATTACCACCACGTCCGAATCCAGAATCACTTCGGCCACCAAAGCGACCACCTGTATCACCTAACCTACGATCTCTCAGAGCTGGACCCCCAAATCTTCCACTGAGACCCATATCAACAAAATCCTTGCTCCCACTATCAATAGCAATCCTAGGAAGCTACAAAAATTACAGCTGGAATCAGTATAACAGTAAGAGACATATGCCTTTTCACAATGGAAAAGAACAGTTAAAGGCCTCTATGAACTTCTCTTATATAACCTCTTCGACACATTCAAAGGGAGTTCCCACAGTTGAAGATTTTTATCAAGAACAAACCTCTTTCTCTATAGGCAGAAAACTCCACCAAATAAACCAAAAGTAAGAGATATATCCCTATGATGAGCCTCACAAGGTTCAAGAACACAAAATTATAGACAAGGCATGCAAACAAAAGTAAACAAGAACAAACTGTGCACGCCATTCCACTGAATAGAAGAAAGAATAACTTTTCATATTGCTAAACCCAATACTCCCGTCCAACAATGAAGCATGTATAATCATATTCCAAAACTTGCATCTACATGTTTCAGACCTACACTATATGCACTCTTTTAAAAGCAATGGTTATCCCAACAATGAGACTACAGTACTGAAGATAACCAAAACTGAAATCATAACACAGAAAAAGATAAATTTAAATCCAAGCCTGTTAAGCATTAATGTATAATAGAACCTGACTGAATCTGCATCCAACTTCTCGCTCGATAAGCCTGACATTCCTGATCTGGTCTTGTGTGTAAATCAAGATTGCTGTCCCTTTCTTTCCAGCACGACCAGTTCGACCCGTTCGGTGAACAAAAGTTTCTGATGTGTTCGGAAGTTCATAATGAATTACCTGGGGTAATGAAGAAAATGATAAATGAGTGCCTAAAGTTGATGAGAAAATCTATGGAGTGGAAGAGGTGTTCAAACAAAAGACAGACAAACAATGCACTCCTGGCTATAATCTATGGCTAACCATAGGCAATGACTCAAATGAACCTAGTAGATAGCCACAACTTACCAGATCCACACTTGATATATCAAGGCCACGGGCAGCAACATCAGTGGCAACTAGTATATTAAAATGCCCATCTCGAAAACCTGAAAGAGTTCTCTCCCTTTGGCTCTGTGAGATGTCTCCATGAAGAGCCTCACATCTATACTTGCTTGACATGGCATACGCTAGCCGATCAGCATCACGTTTTGTTTGAGTGAAAACAATGCACTTTCCTCCTTTTGCATGTTCCTAAAATTATAAAGATGATGATGATACATGAAATGATACTTTTACAAGGGAAAAAAATAAAAAAGAGAAGGGCACCGTACAAATAGTAGAATCCTGATTTCCATAATCAATGCAAACTAAAGGGAACAATAAAAGTTGCAGCTTCATACCGTTACCAAAGTACCAACAACTGATGCTTTTCCATACATGTCTGATTCGATTGAAAACAGGGAAATTCCTTCAGCCAGCTTCTGACTAGAATCCCCAACCTGCAGTACACATTAGAGATTTAAATTATAGAACTTGCAAGAATCAAACCAACATTGGCAGTGCCTCTGTTGCAGCTTACTAGACAATATATAAACAGATGATTCAATACAAAAACAGCCTGAGCAACTATTAACTGACAGAAGCGAGAACTTACTAATCAGCATGAAAATTATGAACTATCAAATTGGAAGAATGCACATGGAAAAACATCTATAGAATAAAAGAATTGCAAGTAGCATCTTTAAAAATAGACCGCAAGCAAGAAGAACAAAATCTAACAAACAACTGGTAACATGTGAAAAGGAATATGCTACTCAAAACCAAAACTATAGTTGATCTATTCTAAGTGAATAAGAAATTAACCAATTTCAGGCCAAAAAGAATCAGCACACTCACAAGATCAATAGTTAATGGATTTTTGAGGTACTTCTGAGTAAGGCTTTTGATCCACGCAGGCATAGTTGCTGAAAACATCATGCTTTGCCGATTTTGGGGCAAGTTCTGCAGGATTGTTTCTACATCCTCAGCAAAACCCACTTGAAGCATTTGATCAGCTTCATCGATGACAAGGAATTGAACCTCTGATAAATTGAGAGCACCTCTCTTCAACAAATCAATAATACGCCCAGGTGTACCAACTGCTATGTCAACACCATAATCAAGCTGTCTCATTTGTTGACTAATAGGCGTACCCCCATATACACAAATCGTATCCAAGCTAGGTGCAGATTCATGGAATTCCTTCTCAACTTGTTTAGCAAGTTCTCTGGTTGGCGCCAAAACCAAACAAAGAGGATTCCTTCCACGTCTACAAAGTTGCACAGAAAGACATATTTGAACGTCGCGATCAAATAGATAGAACCAGCGCAAGAAATATGGGAAAATAAATGCACAAATACAGGAAAGCATCAACCATACCCGTGTTTAGCATTGAACTGAATGATTTTGTCCATGATGGGAATCCCGAACGCAAGTGTTTTCCCGGTTCCTGTTCTAGCACGCCCAATCATGTCTCGACCTTGCATAGCCGGCTCCAGCACAGCCCTCTATTTAAAAAATAAAAATAAAAATAAAGGAAAGAAGAAGGCCTACTTGTTAATATCCAACTATTATATCTGATCCATCAATTAAATCAAAATGCTAAGAAAAGTCAAAACCTGAAACGAAACAATCACCTGAATAGGGAAGAGCGTAGTGATCCCCCTACGGCTCAGAGCAGAAACTATCTCCTGCGAAATACTAAGCTTAGCAACCTCCAGGCCCTCATCTTTGTTTACTTTCTCTTCCTCGTAGGCAGGGCTGTAATCGTCTATAGCTATCTCAGCCCGAGGCACTATTGAAGCCCGAAAATTCAAAGGCCCCGGTTTACAGTGAAATTCCCTTGCCCGCCAGCTTCCAGAAGTGAAAGTGGAAGTAATTGGCCTGACAATTGCCTCGCCGTTGCTCGGCAACGACAGGGGGTTCAAAAGAGTTTCGACGGAGGCCGATGCGGCCGCCAAGATCCTCCTGGAGGATGCCCGGTTAGAGCACCGAAGAACTATACTAATCATCGTTCAATTTTTTTCAGAGACGGAAGAAGAGCTGCTAGGGTTTAAGCAACTTGTAAAAATAGAGAAAACCCAGAGCAAGGGTTTTAGGGATCTGACGCGGGTGCGGCGATTGCGAGGGGTAGATTATATTCGTTCTGAAAGGGAAAAGAAGTGGGGTTACATTTTTACTGTCTACGAGTGAAAAACACAAGATATTTATGAGCTCGGCCAAAAGTGTCAAAAACACCAAATTTGCTCTCAAACCTTTAAAAATATCAAATTTAATATTAAATTTTATTTTTGTGATCAAATTTACCATCAAATTTACCATTGTACCATTAAATGACCATCAAATTGAAAATAGAAAATAATAGTTTTGGTCTTTGGTTCTTTACGTTTTTTCTACTATTGCCTTAACTTTGTTTATCTGACGATTATGCAATCTTCTTCAACCAATTACCCGACATTCTTTTTTGCCTCCATCCTTTGCAAGCTCAACTCCTTCGACACTTCCCTTTCCCATAAAGAATAGATAGAAATCACGTGCTCCTTTTTAATGAAACCTAGAAGAATATAGATGTACAAACAACATGAAAAATAAAATTTGTAGAATTACCAGTTGGAATCAAAGAGCATTCAGCAACACATCGGACCATCAATAAAAAAGAATCTGATAAAAAAATGAAGAGTCAAGAGGAGCAGAGAAGTGTTATCCAGGACCAGGAACAATAGGAAGGACTGCTAACGAAAGAATAAGAAGATGATGATGATAGACAAGAAGAACTTTAAACTAGCTATAGAGTAGCAAAGAAGAAAAGGATCATTCCCCAAGAACCAATGATGATGTTGGATAAACGGGTAACCTTAAACTCCAATTCTAGCAACAACCCAGAAAGTAGACAATGTTTTTGTGTTGGATCGAGCCCAACATCTTAATTTCTACTGAGAAGGCATCTCGGACCATGGATTTCTCATTAGTGCCTCCGTTCGTGGCCAAGATGGTATATGATCATTAGATAAGCAAAGTTATGGTACTGGTAGAAGAAATGTGAAAAGCCAATGATGAAATTTGTTATTTTCACCTTCAATTTGATGACAGGAATGGTAAATTTAGTATTTTTTGTAACATTGGTGGTAAATATGGTCTCGAAAGTAAAGTTCAATATGAGATTTGGTACTCTTGAAAGTTTGATGGTAAATTTGGTCATTTAGACATTTTTTTATGGTAAATTTAGAACTTAATCCTTATGAGCTCTAATCAGATACATCAATGCAACGATTTGCAACTTTAGAACATGAGCATATGTCCATGAACAAACAAAACAGATACAAACTAGTCCTATTCATGTCCATTCATTTTACTTTAAATGAATAGGACCAAGAATAATAAACCAAACACATTTTTTTGGTCATGTTTGTTTGTTTATAACTAAACGTGTTCGTATTCATTCATTAAATAGTAACATTGTTCTAAATCAAACAAACTGAACAAATGAACACTTCACAAACACCGTTACATGAATATGTTTGTGAACAATATGAATAAATGCATTCATGGACAACATAAACAAAAATAAACATACAAATGAACAAACAAACAAAAGCAAAATATTAGAAATAAAGAAACTTATAAAAATAAAAAATGAGTAAAAGAAAGAGCAAACAAACAAACAAATGAATGAATGAATATAAATTAATATTAACTAAATTATTCGAAAACATAAAAGAATAGACAGCACTTTGCTCTTGTTTGTTCATTTAATTTAAATGAACATAAAATTTTGTTCATATTCATCTATTTAACTAATTAAATAACAACAAATGAACTTATATGAAACCATTCACAAATTATTTGTCAAACGTTTTATTCATTTTACAACGCTAGTAAGCATGTGATGAGTTACAAAATGCAAGCACAATTATATGTTACTACTAGTAAATAGTTCTTATTCCTGTGACTTTGTAGATAAATTATTGTTTTGAAACCAAGAGCTTTAAATTTGTAACCTATATTCACCCGCAAGTATACGGTGTCGTCATGTGCAAAAGGGCAAATATGGGTATCATCCCAAGAGATAGTGTGATTTTACCAAAACTTAAATTTTAGCTACTCAGGCTACTAAACTACCGTGGAAAAGAAAACAATTAAAACAAACAAGATTTAAGATTGATTAAGTGAATGAGTGTAAAAAAAAAAATTATTGAGATAGAGTGAATGAAGTTACTAACTAACTAATGCAATATAAGATGTTAAGCTAAATGAACGCAAGGGTTACCAATGGAGACTAGGCTAAGATGCTACAAATGAGAAGACCATCTCCCTAGAATTCCACTTCCTTTCATTGTTATCCAAGTTAATTGAAACCCTAGGATATTCACCTCTTGTGTGGTGTAGAGGTACAAAGTTCAAATACCCCTTTCTCAAGACAAATTTGTGCTCACCCAAGATTAAACAATGCATTTCTCAAGCTCATATTTTAACCTATGGTGGATTAAGCCTTAACCCTCTTTCAAACATCTAATGAATTCATAGATTATCTCTAACCTAATAAACCCATTATGTCATATTCTTCTTTTCCACCCCTTTTATTTCTCTCTCAAGAATAAAGTAGGATTGTGATTTGTGTGAGGTGGTCATTTAACACACAAACATTTGGCATAAGAATAGGCAACACAAAGTGATCCATATCCATAAAAAATGAGCAAAGATCCATTGAATAGCAAGAAATAGAGGTATCATCCTAGAAAGATGTAGTAGTCTACTCACAATCCATCATATCTTTCAATATTATACCCATAAACAAATAATCCACGAAAATCCACTAAATAAGAAAAGGAAAATAAGAAACCCGAGATGGACTCTAGTAGTTTAAGTCTCATTGACTCTTAGTCTTCTTCTTTAAGCTTCCAACCTTCTCCAATCGTGGTAGTCCCAAGATGAGATGAAAAGAAGAGTGTGCCAAGATTGATTATTAGCTATTGATTTCCTCCAACTATTTATACCCAAGGCCTCCTCACTCATTCTTTTGGCTTCCAAACCCTAAAGGGATATAAATCCATTTTCCAATGACAAGTCATCAGGTGGGAAGGCGTTGGGGACCATTTAAATCACGAGGCTTGGGTGGAACAAAGGAGAGGTTGGTGACGCATTGCCAACCGGGTCGAGTTGGCGGCAACACATTGCCAATTTGCAAAAATCGACAGAACCCTGGTAATGTTGGCAACATGTTGCCAACGCTTTATTTCATCTGCATCAACTTTGCATGCCCAAGCTCCGTATCGCTTAATCCTACTCCAAAACGCTACATCCACAATGTCATTCAACCTGTAGAAAGCCAAGCAAAACAAGAAAATACTAAGAAATAATAGAAGAAATACAAGCAATTTGCTGTCAAAGTTGCTGAAAAGTTGACAACTTTGACCGTTGAATTATGCACCTAACAATTATGAACTTCGTTGATTTTATATTTTAAGTTTGTTGGGCGAATTAAAAAGACCCTTAATGTTTGGTTGAAAATACACTCTGCCTCTCATGTTTGAGAATCTACAGTTTGCCCATTCAGTTGTTACTTTTGTCTATCTTTCTGTTATCATGGTAGGCCTTAGCCAATTTGTGAATTCATGCCCAAATATACCCTAGGCTTTTAAGCAACTATCGTTGTCTAAAAAAAGAAATTACAGATCTTTTTTTTTTATCTTTCTTTTCATCAACTCCACTTAATCCAATACAAATGTTTTTTTTTAGCTACAATGTAATATTTTTTATTCAGCCCGAGAATTTTCACTATTACAAATCTTCATTTCTCAGTTTGATTTAGCTCGAATTTGGTGGGAAATTTTTGGTGGACCTGATTGTTTGCAAGATTCAACGATTACTTGTCTATGGCGACGATCAACGAGCCTTTGTACACAATTGTTATTCTGATCGACAAGTTCAAGAATGAAGACATCTAGCTAATCGATCTTAACTTGATCTAGTGTCTCTCTACCATAATGTTGCACTTGGGGAGGAAAGGACTAAAAAGGATTTAATCCCATTTTTCAACAAGAACAACGTTCTTTGTAGCACTAGCACATCCAAGAAGAATATGTTTCTTTTTTTTGGGTTTAACCTAATTTGCATCTCATAAAATTATTCTCTCATTTGTATTTGCAACTTGGTTTAAGCGTTTTATCAAACACATCATAAACATACATAGCCAACAAAGCAAACACCTTGTAAACAACTTAATCTTAAAATTAAAGAACTCACCTTAAAACCAAACATAGATTTATATCCACCATAGCCCTTCCGGTCATTTGCGATTATAAGATTTGTAATTGCATCTGTTTGATTGAGCTAAGTTATTAAAACAGTTTGTAGAGGAATAGTTCTTAGCAATGCGCTCAACTCTCCCCATAATCACTCATAATGAACTTCAACTTGCCCTCATCACTCTTCATCATCCTTTTCTTCAAGGCATTATCTTTCACGATATGGTTTCTCTCTCCTATGTTCTTCTTTCTCTGGGTTAAATATGATTTTTTTTTTAGGTTGTAGAAGGTTCTGATTCATATTTTTTTATTGCATTTTTTGTCATTATATCTGTTCCTTTGAGGTGGTATGAAGAAGTTGATGCAGATGATGATTTGGAGGCAGAGTTTTTGTGTTCTTTCTATGCTGAGGATTTCAACATTGTTGGACTCTGTTGCCATACTGAGGAGGGAATGAAGCATTGAGGGTTATTTTAAAGTTTTCATATGTGGGTCCCACCATCCTAACATTTGTTTAGATGAAAGTTAAGTTGGAGAGGGTAAACTATACAATTCCAAAATAGAGAGGAGCAAAATGTAATATGGACCAAACCTTAGAGGTAAAATGTAATTTACCCCAAGTTTGTTTCAAAACTGAAATTTTCATAAGAAAAAATTTAAAAGTAACTAATAAAAGCTTAATTTTTTTTACAAAAAAACTTTAAAATAATTAATACCATGTACAACATTTGTCTCACAAAACTTATCCTTTTTTTCTTTCAAATTTTTTATAGAGAAATATGAATTTTTTATATGAAAATGATACCTTAAATGCTATGGTTTATAAATATAATTTTTAAGAATTTTTTATAATATAAATTAATATAAATATATTTAAGTCAAATTTTAGCAAAAAAAAAACCAATATTTACCAGATGAATGGAGTATATAATTAATGAAAAATAAATAAAAAATTATTGAAATTATTGGGCTCGAGCTCGGCCCCTTAGCTATCAATACTACTCTGGCTTAAGCTCAAATTGCTCAAGAACAAAATTTGAGGCTTGAGCTAGACCTACAAACTCTAATTGTTGGTCCAATATAAAACTTATATTTGAAACATTATATATCATTCAAAACTCTTAAAGAATACAATCATGAACACCAATCTAAAAAAAATAAAGAACCAATTTCAACATCAAATTTTCATAAAGGGTCAAATTTACCACTAAACTATAAATGACAGAGTAATTTTGCCACTAATTTTTTTTTACAGGCAAATTCACCACTTGCATTTTCATTGTGTGCAATTTTATTATTGACTGTTAAATGATAGAAATATTATATTTATTTAAAGAATATTCCATGGCATAACTCTTAAATTAGTCCCTGAAAGTTTTCTTCTTAAACTCTAGCTACACAAACCTTTTTACAACACCTAAATAAGTCAGAATCCTATATTTTGACTATTTCTCTTATTGCTAAGATTTCTTGTTTTCACCATTCTCATTATCAACTTTTTATCATCATTGCTATCAATTATTTACTCTAAAACTACAATGCATCTATATTTAGTCTCATCTACATGAATCAAACCATGTTTGATCAAAATTTTTCCTAAGGAGGATTTTCGGGAATGTTGTCAAGGAATGTGTGGAATAGTGAAAGTAAGGCTAGTGGCAAAAAAGCTGGAGGGTGTTGAAGGGCACAATAGTTTCCTAGAGCGAAAATCATGGTGAATGATAGATTTAGAAACTTAAGAACCAAAGTGTTGGGTAAAGAAAATTTGAAATTGAAACTTGCATTTTTCTAAATTTTTCATGTTTGCCACATTAAGCAATTTTAACAGTTAGTGGCAAATTTGCTCTCAACACAAAACAATAATGACAAATTTGCACATTTTGAAAATATTAATGATACTTTTGTCAGCAAAAAAATTCAATGACAAATTTGCCCATTTGCTTATCAATACTACCCCGGCTCAAGCTCGACCTACAGGCTCCAATTATTGATCCTATTGAAAACATATATTTCAAGCATTATATATCATTCAAGACTCTTAAAGTATACAATCAAGAACAACAATCTTAAAAAAAAAACAATTCCAACATCAAATTTTAGAAATAAATTTAACCATAATAATGAAAAGAAACAACCAAGCATCCCAAAAATCTAAAGCAACATAACAGACCAATTCCAGTGTCAAGTTTTACAACTAAATCCATATCAAGAGAATGAAAAAAGTATGACAACATGTTATTTTAACTATATGAAGCAACATAATCAAAGCATCTAAAATATCTAAAACTCAAATGTATTCATGAATTTTCACTTGCCAAACTAATGTAAAACACTATCAGTAAGACATAAACAATTATGATTAGCACTTGGTAAACAATTATGATAAAACATAAACATCTATTCAACATGACAACTATGAGCCTTTCATTTTTTCACTAAAAAAAAATCTCCAAAAAAATTCTTAAGTTCTAAGCACCTTTTATCACACATTTAAACTAATATTCTAATATTTTTTCTCAAGAATCTTATATTTGTTACAACTTAAAATTAGTGAACATAATGGATCACTAAACGAGAACAACATAAATTTCAGTTTTGATTTACAATGTAAAAGGCAAGTGAAACAGAAGCTTAAGAAGATGTGAAACCATTCTGAACCTAAGATCATACTTTTAAAAGTAGAACTATCTAGTTCATGACAAAACAAAAAAACAACACACACACAAACACACATATACTGGTGATGATCATCAAACATTGTAATAAAGTATCTATCTAACTTGCGCATAAAAATTACTATGATGACATCATCTTAAGCATCAATAACTTAAAAGGTGCATCAAATTCACAATAGTAAGTTTGTCAACAAAAATATATTTAGCGATAGTAGTTTCTAAAACCACAAATACATACATAGCTAAAGAAAGACATATGAGACATGATACATGTTTTCATGAGCCATAGCTCCATCTACACAAGGTTACAGAAAATCATACATGTCTAATGAAGTTGCTTGAAAATAGCATAAATAGTAAAGTTTCCGCAAAGTGCAAAACCATAATATGTGCCCTCTCTTTCCAATCTTCCTAGGCAAGTTGACAAAAAATATCCGACCATGAAATCACCAACTCAAGCTCATAAGTAACCTTTAACTTGTACCCACATTTAATTATAAGGAAACAGTTAGCTTTAGTATCACAATTTATTATTACTTTTCAACCTTGCATAAAAAGTTAGCTGCCTATGTCATTTTTCATTAGTTTTATTTGCACATTCTGGAAGATTAAGGAATGAGATGTCTAATGTGAATAAAGGTCAATTTACAAAAACATAGCACAAGAATAAGGTATAAATATATCCACTTCATTTCAAGTCAAATCAGTCCCCATTTGAGTATCATCTATAAATTACTAATTTATACATTATTGATCATGATGTCCTTGGTGGATGGTTGGGATTCGAGGTGGAGGTGACTTAAGTTTTAGGAAAGGTTGCTAGTAATTAGATATTTTGACAATCAAGAAATTTGAGAATTTAGAAATCAAAAGCTAGGTTTATTAAGATAGTTAGGATATGTGATGCCCTTTAGACTCGATATAGTATGGGGTCGAGTACTAGTAGTCAACTTAAGCTTGGCCCTTTAAGTTTCCAAACTCGGTTTTAGGCTAGAGCTCAAGTTATTTAATACAAGCTTGGCTCATTTATACCCCTGTTTATAAACATAAACTTATGTTAACTTTAACAAATTTGTATTTATATAAATCTAATGTGAACTCAGTCAATTTCTTGCAATATGATTATTATGTACTAATTAGCAAAATGGTAATTATTTTTTCAATGGAATATAACTGATACTAATACATTTTTAGTTACATGATATTCTCTAACTTGTGTTACAAAATTTTAAAGGTGATGATAATAACATATCATTCAATCATAGTTGTAAACCTGAAAATCATATTTGTATGTTACTATTCAAATAATTTTTTTTTGTTGCAACAAGTTTTATTCCTTGTATTTGTAGTATAAGCATATGCTTGAGGTATTATTTAAGGGGCAAAATCTATTTGTAAATTCCTTAGCTTTTACGATCATTCTAAGCTAGTCAATTACCTTAACTTTTATCTTCATAAGATCCTCTAAGTTATATATTATGTCTTAATTACAGTCTTTTCATCAATTTTAGTTAGGAATGAAAAATGAACAAACAGCTCGAACTCGACTTGAGTTTGGCTCCGTTTAAAGCTCATTTGTGGTTTGTTCAAAAAGTTATTAAGCCAAGCTTGAACAAAATTGAAAGCTCAATATGCAATTCAAATAAAGCTTAATTTGCTTATTACTTAGCCTGACTTGGTCTAATTTTAGAATTTTTTCTTAATTTAAGCAAATAGCTTGAGCTCGATCCGATAAAAGCTCATTTACAACTCATTCATATTATTTTCAATCCAAACATGACCAAAATATCAAGTTCGATAAACTATTCAAGTTGAACAAGATTAGCCTACTACTCGACTCGACTCGGCTTGATTTCAGCCTTAATTTTAGTGTTATATTTGATGAAAGTTGCTAATATGGCAACCTGAAATGCCCTATTATGGCATATATTGGCATTGTGACATCATCTATGATTATAATAAGTGGCTATATAATATGACATGAAACTTCAGGTCAAATCTGACAAAAACACAAAATCATAAATATTTAAATAACATAAGAGACAAAACTTCATCTTGTTCATATTGCACAATTTGATTAATGAAGACACAAAATACCAAAAACTCAATCCATCAAATGGCCTTATAATTGCAGTAAATACATGGGGTTTTCTTAGCTTGAAAACATTTTCCTTTTTTTTTTCATCAAAAGTTGATATCAAAAATCAACAAACTAGTACCTATTTGCTAAGAATATATGGATATTAAGCTTGTTAGTTGGTCCAATGAACTCAATCAACATAACAAAGGCGGTTAGGCAAAAGAGAGGTTGTAATGATTTAGAGATGAACACAGGTAAAATCAAGTTGGTTTTAACCTTTTCCAGATGTTGATTCTTTTTAAAAATTTGCTCAATAGTTATCGTAATAGATACAATGGACGAAGAGTTGTACGATTATATAAGTTGTTGAAATAAGGTTCAATTGAAATTGAAAGTAATCAAATTTGGGTTTGGTTTTCATTGAACAATACATGTTGGGCTTTAATTTAGGAAAGAAATTGAGGGATAAAATTCAGTACAAGTTCATCGACTAAAGTTTGGAGAAGGAAGATGAATAATGATGTTTATTAAAAAATTGAGGGATCAAATTCAATACAAGTTTGACGACTAAAGTTTGAAGAAGGAAGACGAAAAATGATGTTTTTTTTTTAGGGAAGAAGTTGAATTTTTGGCTCATCTACATTTGGTTGCATAGCTTATATGGAAAATTCAAAATCAATAAGAACCAAGCTTGATGAAAAGGGATAAAAAAAATTATCCTCATCAATTATGAAGAAAGAACAATAAGATATAAGTTATACAACCTCATTGCAAAATAAATTATATTGAGTTGAGATGTTATCTTTGAAAAAAATGAAACCTAGAGCTTAGAGAAAGCAAAAAAAAAAATAATAATAATAAAATTGATATTTAAGGAAGAATATGTTGATGAAGTAGAAAATCTGCAAGGTGAACCATCACAAGTAGATAACGATGTACTCTCTTCGACTGGTGAACCTCAGTTACAAAAAATGGAAAAAAGTTGAATTTCATCAACTAGATATTTAGAATAAGCGTGCAGTGCGTTTACTGATAAAATGAACTTAATAATGACCAATGTGAACATTTTGAGCTATTTTGTTTGCTTACTACTAGCAAGCCAATTTTTGTTGAAGAAGCTTCAATAGATATAAGATGGAGAAAAACAATAAATGAAAAGATTAACTTCATTAAAAAAAAAATAACACATAGAAACTCACTGATTTACCAAAAAGGAAAAAGACTGTTGGAGTCAAGTAGGTGTATAAAATTAAACTAAACACATAAAACTATACAAAGATACAAAACAACGTTTTGTAGCAAAACATTGTACTTAAAGGGTGAGAATTAATTATGAAGAAGTGTTTGCACTTGTCGCATGCATGAAGATAATTCAACTGTTGATCTCATTAACTACTCAACACAGTTGGAAAATTTACCAGTTTGATGTCAATTCAACATTTCTAAATGGCTACCTTGAAGAAGAAATATATATCGAGCAGCCACTAGAATATGTACAAGAATGTTATGGAGATAAAGTATAGAAGGTGTAGAAAGCGCTCTATTTTGATCCCCATTTTTTTTCAACCTCTTAAAGTCGCCTAATTCAACTAATTTGTTTTATTTTAGTCCCTACCATCGTTTTAAGCATTATCTCGGACATAATTTTCTTACATGGCACATGTTATTCCTATGGTGAGTCCCAAATTGCCATGTGAATAACTATACTAAAAGCATAAGAAATTTCAAGTTAAGATTGCCATAAACAAATAATTATAAGGAGTTAAATTGTCAATTTTCCCAAATTATTCTTCTATGTAATGGGCGATGTTCTTATTTTCTTCTTTACACGAATGAGCCATAGTTAGCCTCCCCAACTTGATGGAGACAGTGGCATTGACGTCAAATCTACTACAACCACTCACAATTCGTTGTTTGCTATCGCAGCTTGCATTTGATTGGCTAGCCGCAAGGTCTTAGGAGAATTAGCCTTCAATCTACGACAACATTTTCAGTGGTGCTGTCATTCACTTTTTTGTCTTCCATCGGTAACTGCCTTGTTCAGGATTTGAATACCCCAACTGGTGATGAACCCATATGGTACAGCAAACCAAATGAACTCACGATTGAATTAGCCGTAATGTTTTTTCAACTATAATTGAAGAAGATTTTGGGGAATATCTTAGGCAAGATAATGATGTCACTTTTGTAGGGTTTTGGGAGCCAAAACAGTGTAGCAGAAATTAACCTAACCCACTTTAAGATCTATGTGAAATTGGGTAAATCAGGTATTTGAAAATGTTTATACCTATCAGTTAAGATCTTTCACTAAACTGTTGAGTTGAATCATAAAACCTAAATAGTTGACGTATTTAAGCTTTTTATGGTATCTAAATAAGCCAATTGAATGATCATGCCTCCTTCAAGTTCTGGTAGAAGCGTTCTTTTTGTACTCACAGTACTAGTTTCCATACTCAAAAGAAAAACAAGAAGAAAGTTTGACTGGAATTTTAGAACCTTTTCTGACTTCGTCTAGATAGGCTCTCAACAAAACCACATATATACCTCTATATGACACGTAACTCCCAAGCTAAGTAGGTTTCATAATCCTAATCCAATTATGCCTAATTTTGGTTCAACAATAGGCTCAGCTTTTGGGTTAATAATTAATCTAAAATTACCATGAAACCATAACTAAACAATTTGACCCATGTACTCAAATGGTCTAATTGACTATAAGTGTGCGACCCTACAAGCTCTTATTATATTAACAATGATAATAAATCACAGTTATGATTATAAACAAAGAGCGATATCTAACAACAGATAGTTGGTGACTCGACTAAACCTCTATGATCATTATCTACATATGCCTTCATCCCTTTGTCCAAGATATCAATACTGAACATGAGACATAAAATGTATCACTCCCTGTATATCACAATCTATGGTTTCTTGATTTCCAAGTAAACTGATTAAAACTAATTATATTGATATCCTATATTAACTCATCCGAGTATAGTCGTGCATTTTCTTAACATCATTCAATCAAGGGCCCAAATATATCACTCTTGTTATATAGTAGGGGCAAATCTCATCTTAATTATACAAATCACATTATAGGATATGTGACAAATCAGATGATCACTTTTATATTCACTCAATTATGAGTAATAAGAAGTAGTATCAAAGTATATGACTCATATGTAGAGAATTATGATGACCTCATATTAAAAGACTATATATACCATGATCATTATAAGAACTGCTTATGACATTCATATAATGATTTATGCAGCGTTCTTATGGCGGGTCAGTCTAGGATATAAGTTCTCTAACTTGTACCTATATGTAAACTACATATCTCATATTGGTCTCAATATATTCTAGTCTTTATATATTATTGCAACTCACTCTATAATAATACTATACTGGGGAAATTTAATAAAACTATTATTCTATGGTTAAAATTATATTTGATTATGTTATATAAAAACAAACCACAAATACAATTATTAGAATAATGTTTCAATAAAATATCATGACTTAATGTGTAAAATACAATTATTTCATGATTAACTTTTGGATACAGTATTAACAATTTCCAAGGGTGATTTGGCGGTGGCTGAGGATATGAACAATGATGATGAAGTTTTGTCAGTCGACGGCTCATAGGTTGGAAAAAAAAAGTGTCGACTCTGGGTTTTCGGCCATAGTAGATTGCCATTTGGTTCCAAAACAGACGGGCACGTTGGAAACTAAACAACTTGAGAAAGACATTTTAATCAGGGTTGATTTTGGGGGAAAAAAATTTTAATTAGATAAGATTTAATTTAGGAAGAACTACTTTAATCAGATGAGATTTGGGAAAGAATAAGATTATAGGTTAATGTATATTTTAAGTCCTTATAATTATGTGTTTGTGTCAATTTTAACTTGAAATTTATTTTTCTTTTAACTAGTCATTTATTGTCATGAAAAAAGGCAATCATATGACATTATTGGTGTCACGTAGACAATTTGCATCCAAAATAATGACTGAATTGATAGTATATAATAAAATATGACACACTACTTTAGTTAGGGGACTTTAAGAAGACAAAAAGAGGTAGAGAACCACTTTGGACACCCTTAAAGTTAGGAAACCATATTTGGATTGTATCCACAACTTATTGGATATTTAGATAGTGATTATGGAAGATACTTAGATAAAAGGAAAGATACAACTGGATTTGTATTTTTCATTGGAGATACTACTAACAATATATCATTACTTTATCCAGTTGTGAAGCTAAACATGTTACTACAAATTTAGCCATGTATCATGTTATTTGGCTTAAAAATATGCTTAAATATTTGAGATTTGCTAAAAAAAATCCAACTAAAATTTATATTGATAATTGGTCAACATTTGCACTTGCACAAAACTCTAGTTTATTATGAAAAAAATAAGCATATAGACACACATTTACATTTCATTTAGGAGAATATAAAGATCAAGGAAATTGAGTTAGTATCTTACAAGACAAATGATCAGGCAACAGATATTTTCACCAAACCATTGAAGCATGATGTGTTTACCATACAAAATTAATACTAAGGATGGCCAGGTTCAAGGGGGATATTGAAATGTAAAATTGACCATTCAATCTATCTAGAAATGCCGCAGACAGAAAAAGCAAAATGGAGAAAAATGAAGCATGAGTGGTGATAGTTGGAAAAAAAAACAATAATGGTCAAAAGTTTATGAAAATGGTAGGAGTAAGCAAATCATTTTTTTTTATAGATAAATGAGTTTGTAAACATTTGATCAATGAACCCTAATAGAGAGAGAGAGAGAGAGAGAGAGAGAGAGAGAGAGAGAGAAAGAGAGAGAGAGAGAGTTTATGATGATTGAAATCTTTCCTATGTTTTTATTGTAACTTTAGTTTGAGTGGAATAAAGTTTATGTTTCTAGCCAATAATGAGAGCTATTGGAATAAACATCAACACCTTCCAATCCTAAGTTTGGCTCCAATAGACTGGGTAGTAGATTTTATAAGTTGTGACTCTAGACCCAAATAGAGGTGGAGGCATATTTAAACAAGGTCTCCACATAGGTGAAATTTGGAATCAGATCTGTAACTAGTTATAATACACCATCAAACTTAAAAGAGCCAAAAGAAAGAAATTGAACACCAATTGATCAAATGAAAATTTGATGATTAATAGATTTTGACCCACTATCCAATCACCCTTACAAGACCTGCAAGACCTTAAAGCTTATCTAGTTGTCTTCGAATAAATTAGGTGAGTAACTATGTTAGTTTGTAACCTTAAACAATAAGCAATTCTCTAACATTTGTTCATTATCTTCATAAATTTTTTTCCCCCATCAGAATAATAATTTTACCTTCAGGCTATATATCATCATTTGAAAGTTCTTTCAAGAAAAACAATTAATTTGATCTTAGCAGGACATATAAAGTCAGTCGAAGCGCATATACAAAGTTATATTAAAATATATAACTAATTTTAGGATGAAGTGAGTAGTAATTATGGGCAATCTTTTACTTCCTTTGACATGAGTACTCTTGTAAGGGCCTAAAGTTATTAACATGAAATAAGCTTTTAACTTTAGAGGCAGTTCGGTTTAAATTAATGGCATTAATAGGGTGAGATTATTTGTGTGTATGGGGTGGGTTGAAGACGGGTTAAGAGAATCCGTTGATTGTGTGCAAAACTAGGGCATAAAGTTGATATTATGTATGTCTATATGCTCATCATTAAATTGATCTCTGTTCTCTGCCTTCTCTTGCACATCATTGCGGAATCGCCACTTGATTAAGCTCTGTTACTCTCTCCTGAACTCGAATTTAGGCGTTGGTGACAAGTTATGCGAGAAAGGGGGCAAATATGGGCTTCTGTGACGGGTTTTGCGAGAAAGGGGCGAATTTGGGCATTGGTGATGGGTTTTGTGAGAAGGGGGCGGGAGATGTTGAAATAGGTGAAGTGTAGAGGGAAAAAAGGGCTAGTATGAGTCATATCTAGGAAGGGACCGCATCCTACATAGCAGGTTGCCGCCAGTGAGAAGAGGAAAGGCCGCGGCAATCGTTCGGCATGTAAGGTTGACAAATGGGCAGATTCGGCAAAGGATTACTACATTTGAGGATGAGGCACCATCTCCGGTGCTTTGGGCTGCCGGAGAAGGAGCTTACATTTTACCCAGGTGTTTCGGCGGCGGCGGATGAAGAGTCTAAGGCAAGCAGCTCAAGACTCTCTAGTTGGAATTTAATTGATGGCACAAATTAATAAATAAGCCTAACACTAGCCTAATTTCATATCCTAAATTTGACTAGCCTTTGACCGGCCAATTAATATGGTCTAATTAATGAGATTTTAAATACCCTGCATACGGTCTTTTTTATTAGCAAAGAAAAGCCCATCATGTATGGGATGGGAGCGTTTTAAAAATCAACCGGAGTCATTAGCGTGTTGTCATTTGCGATTTGTGACGGGCGGGCGGAGCAGCCGGCCCAAATTTTCCCGCCAAAAAGGTTCAAGATGAAGTGGCAAAATCAACAAATACCTCCGCCGGCGTTTAATCTCTCGCCTTCGTGTCCAAGACTGAGCGGAGTCCTTGGGAAGAAAATCTCAAACGGCTAGTTAATTCTGATCAGCACAAAAAATGGTACTTCTACGCCACCCGAACCACTCCCGCAAGGGGCCCTCCTCCTCCTCCTTCGAATCTCCTTTGGCTCCGTCCAAAACCCTAAAACCGAACGCCGAAGACACCGCCGTCGACGCGGTGGAGAAGTTTGTCTCCATCTTGGCGGAGTGTGGCTGCACCCTGATAAACCCTTCTGGTCCTCCGTGCCTCCCAGCCGACACACACAATTTCCGCCGCCAACTCTCCCGCTTCCTGTCATCTTCCTCCGATGATCGACGTCTTTTTCTTGATGGCTTCTCGTCTTACATTCAGTCTCCCGAAAATCTTCGCAGGTGCGAATGGTTGATTATTTTGTTGTTTTGATGGTTCCTCTCGAATTTTCTCTGTTCGGTTTTTCATTTCAGAACTCGGGTGTTTGACGTTTTCTTCTGTCTAAAGTCGAGTGGTTTTTTTGCCTAAAGTTTTCGATGTATACATGGTGTTTAGTATGATGAGTTCATTCTTTTGTTGTTTTGATGCTTTCATGCATACTTTTTCTTGTTTGATTTTAATTCTGAAAACCAGGGCACCAGTTGATCTGTTCTGTCATGCTTTAAATTGTACCTGGGCTTTTCGGGCCCAAAAGTTTTAATACAGACATGATTTTGAATTCTGATATTATCTTTCTGTTTAAGTGTTTTAATCCCGATAGATGTGTTGCTTTTGTAAAAAATATTGAAGGTGCAAAGAATACCATACCTATTGATTTCAATGTTGGCTGTGAAATCCATTTTTGACTCTAGTCTTTAACTGCGGATAGACTTTTCCTCATTCAAGATCTTGATGGTTTTTCTTTGAAGATGTCCGATATTTAGTGAGATTTTATGATCTGTAAATTTTCTGTGAGCTGCTTCTAGAATTTCAATGGAGAATTTTCTGGCATTTAGCCACCTCATAAATTTTCTGCATCTGATATCTTATTTAGTTTGTTAGAGCTATTGGGATAGGGCTTTCATTCTCACATTTGATGTCCACTATCTCATGCCTTTTAGGGTCCTCATCCCTTTGAAGCGGAACAGGTTTGGTAATGCCACAAATGAGAGTTTTGTTCGACATCTTTTGTTGGTTCCATCTATCCAACTGGATATTCAGAACGTGCTTCTTGAGAAACTTCCTGAGCACTTTAATCTAGTGTCAGAGAGTTCACAGACATGTTTGCTACTTGAAGAGGATGTTGCTCGACTTATCGTTAGCCAATTCCGTTGGCTAGATTTTATCGTTGACCCTGGCACCTTTGCCAATAAGCTGATGCAAATTCTATCTATTTGTCCTCTCTACTTAAAGAAGGAGATAATTGGATCTTTGCCAGAGATAATTGGTGGTGAAGATAACAAGAATGTGGTTGATTCCCTTGAACAAATGCTCCTAGAGGATTCAGCAATTGTAGTTCCTGTGCTTGATTCTTTCTCAAATCTCAATTTGGATGATCAGTTGCAAGAACAGGTATACCCCTTCCCTGTTTCTTTTGTTTATTCTCACTAAATACTTTGACAGGGATGAGCAAAAGAGGAAGCTATTTCTAAGATGAGTTGATGAAATAGTTCTATTGATCTCAGCGTATTTGAAAAGGCTAACCATAATAAGTTTCTGTACTATGATATTGTGGGAATAAAGACTTTCAGCCATGGTAAATTTCCCTGCTTTAATGAATGTATAATTAAAGCCTTTCTTTTATTGTTTCATCGTTATAAATAAAGGACCTTATTATTTGCTGAGAAATAAGACCATTAATTTGTACATGGACTTGTTTATTCAGCAATTTGTATATCAATTTTTTTTAAATGCTGATAAAAAATTGTTTCTTTTAATAATCTGGCAGGAAATTTGACTAATCGTGTCACTGTTTTAACTAGTTCAGTATAGTCTTCCTGAAATGAGGGGCTAGAAAATAGCTATTCAGTTCACTGTTTGTTGTTCCCGTTTTGTTCAATGGACAGATTTGTAAGCTTCTTATTTCCAGTTTCATTAATATATTAAGTCAATGTTTTGCAGGTCATAACCATTGCATTATCATGCATCAGAACAGTAAATGCAGAGCACATGCCATATCTTCTGAGATTTTTATTGCTCTCTGCCACTCAAGTAAATGTTAGAAGAATAATCTCTAGGATCCGGGAGCAATTAAAGTTTGTAGGGGTATCAAGTTCCTTTGGAGTGCAACAAAACAAACTCAAAGGGAAGTCGGTGGTCACAAACACAGAGGCATGTATTCTGGATTCCTTGCGGTCCAGTCTAAGGTTTCGAAATGTAAGTGTTTTTCTACTTGTTACTTGAAGAGTGCTTACAGATGCAATCCTCACTAATTGCTATTACCTGTAGATACTTTCTCAGGAGATTTTGAAAGAATTGGACAGCTTAGAGAAACCTGGGGATCACAAAGTCATCGACATATGGTTGCTTGTTCTCATGTACAGTAATGGTGAGTCCATGAGGAGGAGCATTGAAAAGTTATTTAAGAAGAAAATAATGGAAGGTTTCTTTCAGTATGTGATGCTGGACCAGTGCATATGTGCGAATAAGGACGTAGTACAGGTTCTCCTGCATTTTTCTGCAAATGGCATTTCTGGTTCTTAAATATTATTCTGTGCACTATCCAAGAGCTAATTTTGAGTTTTTACTTGATTCTGATCAGGATTATTTTCAGTGCTTTCTTTCTTTGTCCGAGTGCTTGCTGAAGTGCAAAGAGAAAAGGGCAAGGGACTTTGGTATTCACATGTACATACGTCTTTTTGAAGAGTTGGGTAATACTTATTCAAGACAGGAAGTAAGCTGCCTGAGAAAGTAGGTATTGTTTGTTTCTTTAGCTAATTATGCATCTCAATAATTTTGTGTTTGGAGCTTTCGTGCAGGTTCTTGGTGCCCTAATTACTCACATTGGATGTGCTGTTGATTTTGAAGTGAGTTCTGCCCTGCAGGCTATGGTTTTTCTGGCTTCTAATCACATTGACAAGTTGACTCCTCTTTCTTCTCATATAATTGGTATGCCCGCGCTTCAATACACATCAATATTACCTCACTTTATTGCTTCTCAACTAGTTCTACGTTTTAATTTGCAGGGGTTTTAGACTACTTGGAAGGATTTACTGTTGAGAACATTCATCAGGAATGTTACTGCACTTCACACTTTTATTGAGTTGATTTCTGTGCACAATATCTAAAATTCACCAGTTTTATTTTTCACATGGTTCAGGTTTATGAGATCTTCAGCCAGATGGCACTGTCAGCTCACTTTAGAAATGATGGTTTTGGATCTTGTATTGCAAATGAACTTATGATGGTAGTCCAGAAGCAGGTATCTTGGAGCATAACTTCTTTCTGAAACAGGGCATGGTACTTTGGAAAGCATACTTGTATTTTCAGCACAAATGACTTGATCTCAAGGGGCTTGAAAGTTTAGATAGAATGTCTTTGTTTATTCTTATTCCACTTTCATATTTACAGGTCAGTCATCCAGATCTGAAGTACAAAAAGATGGGGTTAATTGGAATTCTGAAGATAATTTCATGTGTTGGAGATGTAAGTGATTATATTATCTTCATTAGATATCACGCTTGAATAGTATTTGTTCATGTTACTTTGTTAGTCCTATATTGTCATTGTTTGAATTGTTATAGAGTTGAGAGGGAAGTCATGTATATATGTGACACAGAGTATAAGGAAACATTTCAAGCTCATTTCAGTCTTCTGCTGCCTGAATTTTTGAAGTTTGGCTGTGCTGGTTCCACTGTCCAAGCCTTTGTTTGTCAGCATGACATGAGTTCGTTGTTCCTTCTAAAAATGAAATCAGGCAAAAGGAAAAGAGAAGATGATGAAGGGAACTTTGCGGGTTTGGTGAAGTAGTTCTCATTAATAATTTAATAACTAGATGAGATTCATAATTTTGCTTTAACTCTTATGCATCCCCCCCCTCTCTCTCTCTCTTGCGGATAAGTATTGCTCACTTGAACTTTATTCTGTAAAAAGATGTAGCATGTCTTTGCAACAGCATTTTACTAGTGAACTTGTGAACTTGTATACTTTGAGAGTAACTGGAAAACACCAGACTTGAGCATGAACAGACAGATCAAGGATATGAGAACTGTAAGTCGTTCATATATTTTCAGGATCTGAGAACAGAGTTGCTATCATCTCTACCTTCATTCAGTAACTGGTATGTGCGCTTGTGCAGTTTTACATGCCCACGCGGAGATATTACTTCTTTCTGAGTGTTTTTGTGAATACATCTCAATTCTAACTGATAGGGAAAAATCAACATTTAGTTTTTATTCTTTTTAATAAAAAACTTTTAAAGGAGGACTAGGAAAATAATGCTAAGCATTTTTTGAGATGTTTTTTTGGCAAGATATTTGGCTTCATTTTCATTATTGAGCAATTTCTGATGTTCCAAGTTCATTATTATTTATCATGATAGGGACAGGAGGGAAGGTGTGAGGAGATTTTGAAACTCTTGGAAACATCCCTGGAATCCTGCAAACAGTTCTCCTTACCCCTAATCTTCTTTTATGATGAGCTGACTTTGATGCTAGACACTCAAAGACTTCATCCTGCCATCATGGAATGGTAAGTTTCAGAAGTGTTCGATAAATATCCTGATGTCCGTCAGCTTGCCAGAAGCTTGTCAAACTTTGACTTATCTGATTAGTATTGTGTCCTGACACAGGATTTCTCAGCATATAGGAGATTTTGAATCTTTATTCTTATCTGACCTTGAAGGTGGGAAGCTGTCCAATAACAACTCATATAATGGTCTAGAAGGTCGGTCAAAAGTATTGTGCTGCATCTTTCTTCTGATGCATACCTTCTTGCAAAGTTACTTACTGAACTTACTGGAGCTCATACCGCAGTTTATTATTTTCTTCTTATAGGGGAGTTGTGGATGAACTTGGATGGTGACATGTCTCCTGTTTGTCTAAATATCTTGCCACTGGCTTTTGATGCTTCACAGTAATGAACCATTGGATTTTTTTTTAATCTTTTGAGCCAAAAATGCTTATTGAACTTTTCTTATTGGTACTTTTTTTTTTTTATTTGCAGGTCTACTTCCTTGCAGCTTCTTCCTGCTAAGTTCCTTTTACTATCTGCTGTATGTACAAACTGCTTTGTTTAGGAAATCAGAGGAAATATATTTCTAAAAGTACAGTGATTTACTAGGCTGAAAGGCTGTCCAACCAAGGATCTCTAGATGGAATTAATGCATTACTTGGCTGCCCTTTGCACCTTCCATCATCTAAGGTGAGACCAAATCAAATGATTCCATTCGCATAAGAGTTGCTCTTTTTGTATTATGTGAGCCGATATAATTCCACTTTCCAACTTTAACTTTTTTCATGGCTTTGATGATTTATGCATCAAGAAAAAGATTAGAACATGCTAAATGAGAAGACAAATAAGACTAGGACCATATTTCTCTGTTATATGCTACTGTTGTCTTAGGTGGTGTGAATCAATTCTGATATGTGTGATATGTTTTGGAACATTATATTCCAATATCTAATTCCATTTGAAGTCTTTGATTAGGATGGAAGGAGCCGCTTGTTAACTGTATCTATTTCATGCTACAGCACTTTTCCCCTACTGGATGGCAGTCGTTAACGCTGAAGCAAAAACAGATTGCATGCTTCTCCCTTTATTACGCTATAAATTGGATGAGAGAACTGGTAAATGATTCGCTTATACATTGTTAATTTCCTGGGCAGTAGCTTGACTGTTTTCTGAATGTGACAGCTTAATGCCTTCTCGACACAAGATTGTGCAAGCCAGGCAACAAAAGAAGATATAATTTCCAAGCTGGTTACTAGACTGAGGAATCTACTGTAAGTACTCAATCTCCTATCCTTCAGCTAATGTAGAGGTCTATGGATCATGAGCATTAACTGTCTGATGCATTTTACTGCCCTATTTTTACTGGATGATGAAATCGAAGTTGAATAAATATTTTGATCTTTGGATGGGAGGAGAATGCTTATCTCTCTCTCTCTCTCTCTCATGTTTGTACACAGGCATGACCATACGGCTGCATTTAAGAGAGAAGAGAAAAAGATATAGAGATATTGGCATTACTTATGCCAATGAAATATGTTAAGGCCCATCTCGAGGCTTCAAGAAACATTTCGGAAGAAACAAAATGTCCATGCATTATTGCTCTTCTTCACAAAAGAGAGAGTTGGGAGGGGAGTAACAGAAGGTTGCAGTAGTAGTGCATCATTTATATGGTTTCTTTGACTCTCCTTTTTGCTGCTAATCTTTTGAAATCAAAGATGACAGTGCGTCATCTTTAGTTTATTGCAGCAAAACAAAATCTAGATCGTTTGTCTCTAACCTGCCTGCCTCTCTTTCACAAGTACACACACAATCACCCCGCTTCCCACCCCCACATACATACTTACACACATTAACATGGCAAGGCCTGCAAGTTGAGCCTTGGGCCTTCCCCTTGCAAGATAACAACCAGTAGACCAAACCTTAATTTGCTGAAGATGTATATTACTGTGAATTGAATCATTATTGGCTGTCTAGTGACATCCTAAACATCATGACATGATATTTATTTTTTTCCTCCTATTGTGAAAGCAGATTTCTGGAAGGCTTATTGAACCATTTTCTCAAAAACTGTCCTCTATCCTTACCTCAGTTGCATTTTGTTATTGATCATTCTGGAATATCTCCCTCAAGCAAATCAAATCATATGGAAAAGAAGAATGAGTTGAAGATAAAGGATGGAAGTTCACAACCAAACAAGAGGAAGCAGAAAAAGATCTCAAAAGCATCAACAGACACAGATGGAAAACTACGCCAGCAAACACTGTTAGATGTATTCAATAAAGCAGAATGTGCCACTAGCCAACAGACGCCTAATGAGATTTCATCTGATAAGCCAAAAAGTGGTAATATTCCAGAGTCAAGGGACCAGCAGTCGCTGATCTTTGATGATCCAGTCTGTGTAGAGGTTTGTGCAGTGACTGAAACTCTGGACCTTCAGAGATACAAATTCAGGCCCCTTCAATTACAGTGTTTTTCCATGTTGACATTTCTAAAGGTGGGCATCCTAAATCAATGTGTACATATTCTCTAGATAATTAAACATGTAAGCATAAGACAAAATTTATTTTAAGGTCTATTCTTTATCATTCTTCTATGGTTTATTTTCTAATTTGCCCAAGATGCTCACAAAAGGTTTCCTGTGAGATAATTTATGTGTTGTCCCTTGACTTGTATATAAATATTAACTTATTTGCGACACTTGTACATGCGGCATTTCAGATGCAGAATCAAGAATCTTGTTGCTGTGATCCTGAAACTGAGGTGCTATTTTACAGCAGTTCTCAATTTTTAATATTTGATTTGCGTGCTGAACAAAATTTTATGAACAATTCTTGCTTTATCTGTGGGCCAGTTACCTCTGTGCCTCTATCTTCTTTGTGATGTTCACAGCAAGTTGGATTATATTGCTTCTCCACCCAAATTAAACACCTCTACTAGATTTAATTCTGCTGTTTCTGGAAGGATAACTATGGATGTACTCCTAAGCAAGATGAGGCCACTCTTTCCCGTTCTTAAAAGACACTTGTTAGTTGCATTCTCCATCCTAAAAGAAGGTAATTAAATCATTCTTTTTTCCATATATTATTTAGAGCATTTGTATTAGTATCAGATAAATTTTTTGCAGGTAAAGGGTCATGCCAAGAACATTGGAAAACCCAATCTGCTGCATCTGGAGACCCAAATATGGTGAATATAGTCCCCTCAGCATCATCAGTTTCCACGATGGTGTTTAAAGAAGTTATGAATCTTCTCAATAAGGTGGGATTTTCACTTGCTTTTCCTCCTGTGTACACCCAAACCCAGTCAAAGTTCTGGAGGCTCTGTGATTTACCAACAGAGCAGAAGCTCACTGCCTCTTTTCCTTCTTGTGTTAACATGTTTCTTTTCACTTCCTCAGCAACGCTGATTCTGTTGTGCTAATGTAGATGCTAGGTCTTGCTGAAATTCAGAAGAGCAACTCAAATGTTTCAGATCTCCTTCAAGCCTTTCAGCCTGATAAAGCACTAGATGCTGCTGCTTTAGATGTTCAAACTTGTCCTAAGCCTGGAACAGTTGAATCTTTATGTTTAGGAGCTTGTTTATTTTTTGAAGGTGTTCTTGATGCAGGTATTCTCCTGGCTTCATTTCATGGCAATAATTTCTTTGCTGCACTTCATCCATACTGCTGATTGGATCTATTTTGTTGCAGCATGTTATTTCTCCTTCAGTCTGGCCTCAGAATCTCTTTTTACCCTGGAATCACTTGTTGCATCAGTTTCAAAACTCCTTGTCCATGAGGAAGATGGTAAAACAATGAAGCCAGGGTTTAACCAATTCATCTCTTCCCTGCATGGGAGACTTGCAACTTCTGCTTACAAACTACTGAAGCATGACTGGAATGAAGAGAATCTTGAGAATGGCTGGAGAAACAAAGTACGGACATCTATATTGGACTTGAATAAAGTTCTTTCCATTTTCTGCCTAATTTTGACTCTGCTGTATCAACAAAATGAGTTAAAATTGTTGATAAAGGTAGAAATTGTACAAAAGATATTGCGGATCTACCTGGAACGGAGTGTTTCAACTACTGATTTGGTGAATGAACTTTCCTGCTCAGTTTTGCCCAAGGTACTATAATTTTCTTCTAGCAAGTTGATTGAAATGGATGCCTGATTTAATAGGATATGTTTGTTTTTCATTTTCAAGGTTATGCCGTATGTTGTCGGATATTTTGTTTCCAACCTCAGAAAAGGCATCTGAACTTTTCTGAGCAACTTTTGAAGGTCTGTATAACTGATTGAGATGTATAAACAACTTGGTTCAGCTACTCCGACTATAGCAAATTAGAATGAACAACCTGTGTTAATCCAGATATACTGTTTGCTATTTTTTTTTTTTAATTTTGCACCAAAAGCTGTTCCCTTTGCTAGGTTTTCTCATGCCAAACAAAGGAAGATGATGATTATCATGGTTTCCCCACCCTATGTTCTTCAACATTTCTTGCTTGGTACCGGGTTTTGGTATGGAATATCACTTCCTAAGGAATTTTAAATTTTATGTTATACTTTTGTGCCTTCAAATATATGCTGAGTGACGTGTACAATGTACAGTTTGAAGTAAATGTTGGGGTTCTGAGCAGATTGGTAAGATTCAGATACTGATACTCCTGAATGTTTCAGATTATAGATGATGTAACAGGACTGTAACTGAGATTTTGATGACTGTCCTTCATTCCTTAGGTTAAGGAAGTAGTTCGATTGGGGAAACATCGGCCTGGTTTTCAACAAGAGACTGTTGAAGCACATTTGAACATCATGCAGAAGACAGTTAGTGTGGTTGTAGTGCTGGTTAACATATGCAGGACATATGATAAGGTAAGAAAACAAACTAGTGCACTTTTTTCTTGAAGTTCCTTGGAGCACCATGGAAGCTCATTTCTTTCCTCTCGCCATGCTGGTTGATTCATACATATAAATGAGCCTGTTGAAATATGCAAAAGCTTCATCATCTTCTTGGATATATGGTGATGTCATTTCTGGATGGCATTGATTATGTAATAAAGGAGGTTTGTTGTGATAAGACTGAACGTTGGGATTTTAAGTACCGTCTTATGCGAAAGTTGTTTTAACAGTAGTAACTTGTTAAATGCTGGTTAACTAGAGTTCTGTTCTTAATTGCCTGAAAGTGAATTTACAGGTATCTGTACACGCCTTGGCTGTCAAGTATGGTGGGAGATTCGTTGATGCTTTCCTCAAAGGTTGTGCAAGAATTGTTGAGGTACCCTGCCTTTTCTAGTTTACTTAACAACTGATGGCCAAAATGTTGTGCAGCTTTTGACTTCCTAGAGATTCATTTCCAAACACATGACGAAGTGATTATTCAAATGGTAAGATTCATGGCAGTAAGCTTTACATACAGTTGGTTCAAACACTGAAGACAAACTCCACTAAATAATGCATCAGGTGAAAGAGCTTCAGAAGGCTACGAGAATAATACAGACTCTATGTTCTGAAGCAAAGGTCAGCCTCTCAAATAGATCTACTTCAGGCATTGTCTTTACTTATAACAACTTAGTCAAATCCTTTAGTCTTATTTGTTCAAAGGGCATGAAACAAATAGCCATCACTGGCAAAATACCTGCTACTAAGAGATCTCTGGAGCGTTTTTTATTTCGAGTCAAGGGTCTTCTCCATGCAACTTCTAGCGGGTGCACCTTTTGGATGGGTATGTTTCGGAACTATTTGTTAATGTAGATATTTGTGTCCAAGAGGTTTCCACCTGTCACCTGTCTTACATTTGTATTTGCAATCTAATATTGTGCATCATCCAAACTGCTTGAAAAGAAAATTTCTGTCTCTTGAAAATCCTAGCTTATGTTTGTGTTCATAGGGAATCTAAAACACAAGGATTTGAAAGGTCGGGTGGTTAGTTCACAGGCATATTTAGATGATAAAAATGAAGGCAGTGATGATTATCAGCAAGAGGCTGCTGAAGTCGGTTGCTCCATTAGTGTCTCTAGCAAAGAGGGAGAGGCGGAATGAAGAGCTCATGTCATGTGTAGTTGCACTTGCACCTCTCTTTTGCGTATGCTCTTATGGTCAGATTAACTAACCACATTTGATTCGTTTTATAGATGCTTGAATGATACTAGGTTTGAAATCGATCCATAATTGTGTGATTTTTCGGTTTTGTTTACAGTTCAGGTTGGAAACTTGCAATAGAGCTTGTTTGGAACTATCTAATTCTACATTAGGTAGAAAGCTTCACTTTTAACCCGTAAGATTTCTTATTGAAATCTTCATTCTCCATTAATCTTATTTCGAGCTAATTTGTTTTAATTTAAGTCAACATAATATAAAATAATTTATTTATATTTATATATATATTTTTACTTAGAACCAATTTTATTTGAAAGTCAATATTATATAGATGTAATAATCTATTTAAAAATAAATTTTTATAATGTTTTTTTAAATTTCTATGAATTTTTTGTTTAATGTCTTTACCAAAAAAATAAAAAAATTCATAAAAAAGTAATAGTATTATAAAATTTTTACAATCAATGGATTATTTCATATAAATAATATTGACTTTTAAATAAAATTGATTTCAGGTAAAAAATATATAAATATAAAAATGAAGAGTCAATTTGTATCAATTTAAGTTAACTGATTTATTTTTATTTTTATATCTTTTTTTCTTAAAATTAATTTCATTTGAAAGTTAATATTTATGTAAATGCAATAATTCTTTTGAAAGTAAATTTTATGATATTAAATTTTTGTGAACTTTTCTTTTTTAAGGCTTTAAACTAGAAAAATTTATAAAAATTTAGTAAAATTATAGAAATTGCATTTTCAATGGATTATTATAGCTACATAATATTGACTTTTAATTGAAATTAGTTTCAGGTAAAGAAGATGTAAGAATAAAAATAAGTCATTTTGTAGTTAATTGACTTAAGTTAAAATGAACTTGGTGAAAATATTTTAGATTAAGTTGATTTAAATTAAAATGAACTGGCTTAGAGAGAATTTAATAATTATTGCTACCTTTGTTCCATTTTACTTGAAATGTTTCTTTGAGCATAGAGGTTAAGATATATGTAATTTGTTTTTTTTTTTTTTTTGTAGATAGAGTTTCAATAATGATTATAAAAAAGATTTTTTTTTTTTGGTTTTGGCTAGTAAAAGATTGAGTGAAAATTAAAAAAAAATTATTTATTGGATTTTGTTTATTGATAATTTAAATGTGGGTAAAGAATAAATTAATTATTTAAATTTTATAAAAAAAATATTTTAATCTTTTTGGGATGTCAAAAACAAAATGTTTCATCTAAATTAGGGCGAAGGAGTATTAAAATTAACCGAATAATTGAGCTGACTTTAAAAGTGCTGCAGCAAATGACTTGGTAGTGGGCCCATATTAACTAGACTAATGAAAAGCCCAATAACAGTGACTGGCATGGGTTTTCAAACTTTCCCTCGGAGTTCCCACACTCTGATTTAAGGCTAGTGGGAAGATGTCAGCTAATTGAGTTTCCTTGTGAACTCAGGGCATAGGCATAAATTGAAGAGCAAATACAGCAGAAAAGCAGCTGTCGATCAAATTTAGATTTTACGCTTTGTTTTGGAAGGACGCAAGTGAATTTGTTAATGTGTACATTTATTGAATGCTTTATGAAGATATGTTAATTTAAGGGTAGATTGTCACTTTAAGGGGTAAATTCCATTTATGGTCCATAATCTTATTATGTTGTTCTAAACGAGTCTCTAACCTTTATTTTATATTATTAAAGTCCTTAACGTCTCTATTTGTGTCTTAATCGTAATTCTTCCATCATTTTTATGGTTAACTTTGACAGAATTTTTGTGATAAATGTCAAAATTGGTCTTATATTTTTTTATTCCCACTCAAGTAACCTTCAAGTTAATAAATTTATCACTACAACCATCATCTCTCCCTCTCTTTCTTCCTCACCATCTCCAGCCACTGTTTGTCCATTGTCCATTGTCCGTTGGTCGTGTTCCTTTGTCCGTTGTTCGTCTGTCTTCAATTGTGTCATCGTCCTTCCATTCCGGGCTCGATTCATGTCGCCTCTCCGCCTTTGACCTCAATTTGCATCACCTCTCTGCTTCCGGTATTGATTCGCATTGACCTACTCAGCTTCGTCCTCAATTCATGTCCCCTCCTTGATTCACCTCCTCATCACATCGCTCCTTCATAACCCATGTCGCTGGCGCAGTCCTTGTTTGTGTTGGCCACTAGCATGTTTGGTTCTCATAACTCATCTCGCGGGATGTCGTTTTTGTTTGCGTCAGCCACTGGCATGTTTGGTTGAGAGAGAGAGAGAGGAGGTTATTTAAGTGGGAATAAAAAAAATATAAGACTAATGTTGACATTTATTACAAAAATTTTGTTAAAGTTAACCATAAAAATGACAGAAGAAATATAATTGAGACACAAATATGGAGTTTAGGGATTTTAATAAGACAAAATGAAGGTTAGGGACCCATTTAAGATAACACGATGTGAACCATAAATAAAATTTACCTTTATTTTAAGGTAGATATGTTACGTTGGTTGTTTCGAAGAGATTTTATGATCCAGTTTAGCATTTACAAACATATTGGAGGCTGAAGTAGAATGCACAATCTGATGTAAATGATTGTTGACTAAGTTTCATAAAATAAAAGTAATCTTTTTTTAAATTAATTAAAAAAATGTCAGAATAATGATAGATTATCAAATATAATACTTGACACTCACATTAAAGAATATAGATGTACGCAATGAACATGAGTGGTACCGAACACCAGATTGGTGCCTGTTGAACGATGATGAGCAACAATAAAAGGATATTTGGTAGAAGTTCTTAAAATTTCACAACCAAGTTCATTTGGCTTTAATCCAACCCGGTTAACATGTTTTTTGTTCAGGGCCAAGTTATGCTACCGGGTCACGTGTGATCCGATTTGATAGAAGCTCAAAATGACCCTTTTTCTGTAAATCGTCCCCCATCCTGCATCGCTCAGGCCGCCACTCTGGAAAGCAATAATTCCGGTGAATCGAACCACCGAAGAAGATAGAGAGAGTGGTTGGTGGAGGGAATTGATCGAGTAGAGAAGCATGTACTTCTGATACCATGGTAGCCTTTCGTCCCATCAAGGGTTCGATCTCCTGTCCGACTTCGCAAACGACCAAGTACTCGAATATCCTCATCATTCTCAGTTGCTATCGTCCCTTTCTCCTCCTCGGCGGTGGATGTTTCTGCATAGATCAGCCAGTCCCCATCTAATTAACCACCGTCTCGAGCAAACTCGCTGCCCTAATCACCTAGACGCACCACCTTTGACTGGTGCCATGTGGTCGCAGATCAGCAAGATCGCTGAGTGGATGCGTAGGGTGCAACGGAGCAAGGGCGAGATAGGGAATGTCATCTGGTGTGGCTGGCGGTGAAGCGCGCCGAGCAGCGTATGCCATTGGAACAAGTAACAGGGAGGTGCGGCGTATTGATCCCAGGGCAAAAGTCAGCTGGTATGATTGTAAATATAGTTAAGTTTAGGGGCAAATATAGTTCTTTTCATATGGACCCTACATCTTTTATTCGAAACAGATTAAAGGAATCCGTTAAATGCCCTGCCAAATAGCCTGATAAATTAAATGTAAAAAATATAATCTTGTGAGAATTATTGTTGGATATCACTTTTCAATTTTTTCCAAATAAAGTTTGACCGTATGTATGTAAAAGGAGAGATTGCAAATAAGGGTAAATTACAAAAGCTCTTTGTAGTTTGATCTTTTTTACACTTTACCTCCTTTATTTTTAAAAACTTATGTTTTACTCCATATTTTTGTTATAGTGTCCGACAATAACTTCTGAAATTCTAAATTAAACTGATAACTATATTTTAGTAATTTTAAGAATTTTGATATTTTTTTCATAGTTAACCGATTTTTGAAAAATATTGATATGCATTTATAGGAAGAAAAATGCATTTATAGAAAGAAAAAATTGGTAATTTTAAATATCAATTAACTATAAAAAAAATTATGTAGAGACCAACATTACTGAGAGATGACTGTTGTATAATACAGTTTTAAAAGTTGTTATTAGATAATATAAAAAAATTAAGGGATAAAATATAAATTTTTAAAAATAAAGGGAGTAAACTGTAGTATAGGATAAATATTAGGGGATAATTGTAACTTTTTCTTACAAATAAAAAAAGAGAGATTACAAATTTACAATCATTATTTTTTAGAATTATAAACTCACATGCAAATTGTCCAAAAAAGAAAAAATTAGATAGGCTGGACCTGACTCCGGAGACCCAAACTGAAAAGACGTACAGATTATACAACGGCTTCTGTTCAGAAAGCTAGGTTTTAGAAGCTGCTAGATTTCGTTGTGGGTGGGTCTGTCGTCCTCCACACCGATCGATCGCGGACCACACAGAAGCTTTCTTTGGTAATTCTCCAGAATACTGAACTGAAGTCAGAGCCGGCGTTGAATTCAGAGGCGGCAGCTTCCGTGTGGACGGGGAGATGTCTGGGGATGTTGTGGAAGACGAGGAACGGAGTCGTCAGCGGAAGCTTGAAGAAGCTCTTGAAGTCAAATCCCTTAGGCGTATTATCAGTGCCTACCTCAAGTGCGTACATCCACCATTCTCCTTTCCGTTGATACATTCGATTTTCCTCTTTGTTTTCAGTTTTGTGGGCTTTATTGTGAGTTTTCTTATACTGTTTAGTCTGTTGATTTTCGCTTTTATTCGTTGGAATTAAGGCATTTGATCTAATGATCGCGCTAGCTTCATTTTCCAATCATTCGCTGCCGTGGCTGGCATCCTGTGATGGCCATTTCGATGTACGGCGCCCTTTTTGTTAAACCTTGAGCCTTTTATATGAAAAATGGGAAAAAAAAAATTTACGCGTTTCATTTCTTTATGGGAAAGTATTTCAGTGTTTCATATCTTTCCATGATTTTTCACTTGTCAACGCGATCTTCAGATAATACATTGTCCATGATCTCTTATTTCTGCTGGAGCTTTCTCTCCTGATAAGTAGTGTTTTATTCAATAAATATGGCAGCACCAAAAATCAGTAGCGGAAGAATAACTCTATGGAGGCCAGAAATTTTGTATCTTTTACAGAGTTTTCATGCTGCCTAAACCCAAAAATCTAAGAATATCTAAGCATCTCTTCCTTAGAAAGGAAAAGCCCCTCTATTCTATCACAATCCTCTCCTCCAAACTAGTGAAACTTTGCAAAAGTGGTCAAGGAGATGGTTTTTCGTTTCCTTTCTCCAGTTATTTCTGCTTGATTGTTAAACGTGGTTTTCCCTAAACTATATATAAAATATAACACTTGACCAAATAATTGGCCTGCATCCTATGAGAACACCCAACATAAAGGGAAAACATTTGATTATACAATTTTTTCATCGAGTTTCCATCCTTCAAAGGTTGTGGAGTTTGTCTAAGTTAATTAAAAAATAATAAGAAGAAGGAGAAGAAGAAGCCATTATGACAGCCTGGCAAACAGAATCTTCTTAGCGATGGGTGAACAAATTATGTTTAGGGTGAACTTTGAGCTCGTCACTCATACTGAGTTCACATTAATGACATGGTAGGCTTCCTATGCAATCTGTGCTAGTGCCTAACTGCAATATCTCCTTTTCTTTCATTGAGATTCAATACAGTTACCCGGAAGCTGCTCAAGAGGATGTAAAAAGATATGAAAGATCCTACAAAAAACTTCCACCTTCCCACAGGGTATGCTTTTTTGCCTCTCCAGCATTTCCCATTAAGTCATAGTTTTGTTTGGATACTTTGTGTACCTAAAAAGGAAAAGTGAGTTTTGTTTTGTCTGTTGGTTTAGCCTAGTCTGCTGGTACTTATGTAAAATATTGTAGAGTTTTGGTTTTCATCATTTATACCTCCTTTTCATTTCAGAAGTTAAAATGTGGATGATCATGGTTTGTATTGTACATAAATTAAAGATATCATGCTATAACTCTATTCATTTCTGCTGCAGCATTAGAATTTGTTATCCTGCTGTCAAGATTCATGATTAATTTCCCTTTCTTTTATAATGTTTCTTCATTGTTTTCAGACCTTTCATATGCTAAACTATATTTACCTTCCAGGCTTTGTTATCCCATTACCCTATGAAGTTCCAGGGACTAAGAAGGTAAAGATTATCCCTTGTTCTTTAGGATATTGACTATATCATAATGTTTCGTTACTTCATATTTGCTACTTTTTCAACTAAAAATATTTTTCCTAGTCACTCTTTGTTGGTTCACTGTGACTTGCTGACTCTAGAATGTTTCTTCTTCAGTTTCTGATGTAGTATTGTGCTGGTCTGATCTGTAGGAGTGGACCCTTAAGCAATGAAAATTTTCATCATTTTCTTTATTTCCTTGGTAAAAACCTCACCACTAGTTGTTGTCTGGCCCCATTCTTACACTCTAAAATCCATGACAAAATTTCCTTCTCTCTTTCCTGTTGCATGGAATCAAAATATTTGAGCAAACAATTAGTATCTCTGAATAATGGAGGAATTTATTTGAGTTTTGAGTATATGGCATCATGTTAGTAAAAAATATTGTCCTCTGTCCTACATGATAACTGAATAAAGCTATGTAGCCTACATAGTCAATAGTGGCAACGCCCCAAGTTCATTTTCTTCACATTGGATAACAATAGACGGATTGTTAGAAAAGCATGTTCCAGCTCCTGGAGTATTTTAAGAAAGCATCTTAGTTTGGATTCTGTACTAGTGGAGGCTTATTGTTGAGATAGTCAAATTGTCACAAAAATTATCTATGGCTAGGAACATAGTAAGTAACCATAATATGTTTAACTTGCTAGATTTATTGAACCGCTTTAGTGAGAGAAAAGTCACTTATCAGTGTAGAGATCTCATTATGACAGAATCTCCAGTTCTCCAACTCTGCAGTTCCCAACTTATGATTCCCTTTCGGGTCTTGGACTGAAACTGTCAATTGGATTAACTTGCTATGGAAGTCTTGTATGTGCAAGGGTGCTCATATATTTAAAAGATCAGTAATTTGATTGATGCAACTGAGCATAGGGGAGTTGACCAGTTATTGATAGGTGCTTTTTTTTTTTACTACATTAATCTGCAAAAGTCTTGGAATTCTCATTGCTTAGCTATCAGTATGTATTCATTCTTATGACCTCTTTATCTTTGACTCAATCAAGAAAATTAACAATTTTCTATTTTAGTTTAATTTTCGTAGCTATTTTTAGGGGTATTTTAGTTTCTTAGTTTAAGAGTTATTTTAGGGTTTTGTTATCTTAGTCGATTATATGTTAAACAGGGCTTCTAATTTCAAGGAGGATTCTAAGATTCTTTTCCTATTCTATTTGGGTTTTATTTCTAGCATTAATGCCCTGGGAGAATTCCCTAAGAAGTTAGAACACCAATTCCCTTAGGATTTAATTAATTACTTCTAATAGGATTCTAGGTAGGGGCTAGTGACCAAGACTCTATAAAGAGCTCTTCGGCTACAATTGCAATATAGATTCAGAGATTTTTCTCTTCCATGCTTCTGTATTGCATCACTCTTCCTCTTGAAAAAATAAATAAGTGAATAAATAAGAAAAAAAGGAAAGAGAGAGAGGGAGATGAGTGCATGCCAAAATAATGCCAGATTAGTTGCTTCTGGTATTTCAATACCTTTTATTTTCTTTGGCTGTTCAGCACAGCATATGCAGCTTTATATCTATTTGAATGTCTCATTTTTCTGCAGGTGTATAGCTGCAAACTCATATTTCATATTTGCCATGCTTCAGGTCTGTTAGACCCTTTCTTTTTCTCCATGATTTTTCTTTTCTCTTGTTTTTCTTTATTTTTTTTTAAATAATGTTTCTTTAGTTCAGTTTCTGTCTCTTGTGAGACATAACTTGAAAAGAGTTACCATCAGGATTATATGATTCGCAAATTGCTTGCAGGCATTTGAACCTCCTCTAGATATGAGCCAGGACTTGGATCTTGAGGATTCACATCTGGAAAATGCTCATCATGGCCAACTTATGTATGAGGAGAGAATTATATGCTCTAGTCAGTCAGAATCAACGTCCACCTGCTCAAACTATGATCAAGCTTCCTCTAGGGAAGGAAGTGGTGGGATGCACAATGTTACTACTGAGGTAATTAAACAGGTTGTCTGGCAAATTTAATGCTATCATTTGCTTCCTTTGGTGAGAGATACTGCACTTGTTTGAAGAATGGTTATAAATATGGGATTTTGCACCAACTTTTTCAAAAAATAATGTGACTATTACCGAATCAATTTGTGTGCCATTCCAGATGTTTGTCATGCAAGAAATCATGTAAAAAACTATTAATACGCTTATGATATAGTCCCTTGTTTGGTATTTAGGATATTTCAGACCTTCTGTTATTCAAGAAAATAAATTAAAAAGTAAAATCTTTAAGAGTATAAACTTGTACCACACTAATGAATCACATTTTTAGTGTCCGAGATGTACTCCATTATTGAGATTGTGACATATACAATGAATTGTACAAGGTAAACAAAATCAGAAAATTGTTTTACGTTACGTACATTATAAAATGAGCTGGTAGTAGAATTTTCTGAATTTTGTATGGTTGGTATTGGAAAAGATTTTTTAGCATGGCCATGGTTGGAAGTGCCAGGCTAGCCAAGGCAGGTCTTTAGGTACACTTTATCCTCAGAAATGTGACTTTTTTTAACGACAGGAGGCTCAAGGTGAACATCTTAATGGGCCAACCATTGGGAGTTTTCGAGGTCCACAAGAAAAGGATGTAGAGGATCACAGTGGAAATGATGTCTTGCATTCTAATGGAAATGTAATGCTCTGTAGTTCCTTGCAATTTATTTATTTATTTTGTTTCTACATTGTTGACCAAGCCATTTGATTGCTTCCATCAACAAATTCAGGCGTCACCCAATGATTGGTTGGACCCTGCATTGCAGTTGAATGTTCCCTTGGTTGATGTTGATAAGGTGCGATACTTTTTATTTGCTGGCTTGCAATAACATTGGTAGGCTTAATGCGAGTTCTCAGATTCACATACTAAGAATAATGAAAAGAAGTAAAAGCATGTTGGTGGCACTATAGGGTTTGATTTTACCATTCTAATGGTGCATGATGCAGCTCTTTATGATACAGAAAATTCATCTCTGATATGATTTTATTATTGCTCAGGTGCGCTGCATAATAAGGAATATAGTAAGAGACTGGGCAGCAGAGGTATTGTTTGCATTGCTCAAATTAAACTTAGTTGCCTCTATTGATTTTTGTGATTGTAGGAAGTACATGTTGTCTTCATCTGTTCCTTTGGTATCTTTAATTACTGTTTTAGTACAGGGACAAAAAGAGCGTGATCAATGCTACAAGCCTATTCTTCAAGAACTCGTATCCTTATTTCCTAATCGCAGCAAGGAATGGTATGTATTTGGCGATTTTGGGGGTAGTATCAGAATCTGGAAAAGAAATATGCTTTCTTTTTCTGTTGAATGACTATTAAGTCATCACAAATAATATTTTTCTTTTTTTTTTTTTTTGTTGTTTGGCAGCGCTCCTGCTTGTCTAGTTCCTGGTGCTGGGCTTGGTCGACTTGCACTTGAGATTTCACGCCTTGGTACTTGCTTGATGTGGCCAGTTGCAAATTTAATGTAAATGCCATATGTTTTGTTCACATTTCCCATGCTGTCTGCAGGTTTTATCAGCCAAGGAAATGAATTTTCATACTACATGATGATATGCTCAAGTTTTATTCTTAATCAGTGAGAATCTGTAAATTTCCAATTTAATGGTGTACAGTTTTGTAATTATATTTTTTGTAGAGAATTAATAAATGAAGGTCCCAAAGTTTTATATTATAAATTTATTTGTGTTTTCACATTGCTTAGCACTCAGATGGCTGGGCAATGGACAATATATCCTTGGATCCACAGCAACTGCAATTCTATTTCTGATGATGATCAACTGAGGCCGGTTTCAATACCAGATATTCTCCCAGCAAAGTAATATTCTTGTGGCTTCTATTTAAAATAATTGTTCTAACCTTGCACCAGTTGAACTTTCTTTCTCTCTGATTTTTCTTATTAAAAAAAGAAACAAAAAAAAAAAAAACTTTTAATGCTTCAGTGGTGCTTTTGATTTTGTAACATAAGCATATTGTAGGCATCTTATGTAGATTTGGGTGCAGGTGTTGAGAACAATTCATCTTTTCCTTAAAAAGAAAGGTTCATAGCATTGTATTCTTGTGTCAAATTTGAGCTGTTCTACAGAAGGTTTTGACAGGTGCAACACATTTCTAGCAAAATTGTGTAGGATAGTGAGTTTTCAACATAAAGTCACTTGGTAATATATTGGGAGTAGCTACTTAATATTCCAAATGATCTAGATGATACCTGTCAGTGGTGTCTAGTCGCTGCACATGTTCTGGAAAGTTTCAATGGGCGCATTTTTTTGCCTGGAGTTATCATCTGCTCTATATGGTTTTTTGAATGGTTTCTTCTTGATATCTATATATTGATGAATATCACAAAAGAAAAGAAAAATATAGTCATATTTGCTGCTATAATCTTATGCCAACAGTGGTTACAAATCCTGAAGTCCTTTATCTGTTTTTGATGACGAAATTTTGAATTCAATCAATATCATTATCTTCTTGTTTCTTGCAAGCAGTGCAGGTATCACTGAAGGGTTTTCTATGTGTGGTGGGGATTTCGTTGAGGTCTATAGCGAACCATGTCAAATAGGTATGAGTTTTCTTGTATGTGTATATCTTGTATGAACATACACTTCCTCCATCCCATAATATGTGGCAATTCTCAATTTTTCTTTTTTTTTTTTTTCTTTAAGCGTCCCAAAATATGTCTCACATATTTTCACATCTTCCAGATCACCCCTCCCATTGGATGAAGATCATTAGTGATTTTTGTTGTAATTATGTTGGGTAAAAGGGTAACCATGAAAAAACATATTTAGCATGCTTATGTGGCATGGTAGCCATAATCTTACACAAAAAAACAATGAAAAGTGACATATTTGGGCTGGAGGGAGTATTTTCCCCTGTTCTCTTTTTTTGTTTTTTTTGTTAAACCTGTTGAGTGGTAGTAAGGAATTGGTAATTCCAGATGTGCAGAGATTTTGTATCGTTTTTGGTTATATAACCCTACCTTCATTTTTATTCTCAATATCATAAAATAGGACATCTAAAATTTTAGATTTTATATTTGATTCCAAGTCTTTCGCTCCCTGTAATCCAAGCAAAGAGAATAAATATCAGGCTGTGTGCAACTTTAACTCTAGCTGGTTTTCACCTGAAGTTTGCAAAGGATCTCTTCTCATTTTGTTTTACTTGTTCTGTGGTTGAAGGCAAAATATACCAGACCAGAAACTAAACTGCATTTTTATGGTGTATGGCATCATCCCTGTATTATAGGCTGTACAATGTGAACAAAAATGAGATGATTCTAACCCATAAACGGGGATGATCTTCATAATTGTTATTTTCCCTTTGATCCATGTTTTACTTGCAATCAATGTAGTTTATTGTGAAAGCGTCTCTTGTCTGCTGTCACACAGTTATGGTATGTGGATGATATGTTCGGGTAGCATATATTTACTTTATATTTGTGCTTTTAACATGCAGGAATCTGGGATGTTGTTGTAACTTGTTTTTTTATTGACACTGCACATAATATTGTCGAGTACATTGAAATCATATCAAGAATTCTGAAAGAAGGGGGTGTAAGTTCCTTGAAGATATTTCTTTTCTAGTAATGCCATTTTTGTCATCATCTGACCCACTTCAGATTTGCTTCTTAATTTTTTTGCCTGATAGGTTTGGATAAATCTTGGACCTTTATTATACCACTTCGCTGACATGTATGGGCAGGAAGATGTAAGTATGAAGAATTTTTGCATACCCTGGAGATTAACTGATTTGGTTTTGACCTCATCATTTGCGTTCTTACTATTTTCCCTCCCAGGAGATGTCTATTGAGTTGAGTCTGGAAGATGTAAAGAAGGTTGCTTTTCATTATGGGTTTGAGCTTGAGGTAATATCTTGTTTTTGGATTTGTTTTAGCTTTTTACCCTTCCAAGTGTATCTCGATCACCTCTTCTGAGTTGTTATGTTAATGAGTGCAGAAAGAGCAGACTGTTGAGACAACTTACACTACAAATCCTCGATCAATGATGCAAGTAAGTTTCACCCATCATATGTGAAACTTGTATTTTGCGAGACTACATTGATGGAATCAAAAGTGATTCATGTAGCTAAATATGTCTTTGAACTAAAGAACCGTGCATCAATTAAAATGCATGGTTGACACTATCTTTAAGCACATCGCCTGGAAAATCTTGAAATTTTTTTTTATTGGCTCACTGCTTTTATTTTATTACATCACGGCCATAGGTGCATAAAACCCTGTTGGAGCTAAATTCTGTCCTTTATCTGCAGAACCGTTATTTCACTGCTTTCTGGACAATGAGGAAGAAAACACCAATTATGGAGCACATCTCGCCCTAGATGTCGGTCTTCTCTCAGTCAACCTAACGCTTGTTGCTTTCTTCTTATCCATAGGTTTGTTCTAACTCCTTGTTTATTCGGCTCGTGTTAAGTATAATATCCCTGAACAATGTCTAATAGAGCGACATGGAAATTTTTTTTCCTGGGTTGAATAATGGACATGTAATGATGGAGATGTTAGGCATTTCGTCGGTAAAGGTGGATTTAGCAGACCATGGTATTCGATCACATGCTCAGGGTTTACAGAAGCTTTGCTGAGCAAATTAATTGGCGTGCTATTTCCCTCTTTTTTTTTTTTTGGTTGGGTATATTGATTTATTGTGGGCTTGGACAACCACGGATGCTTCTCTCTTTCCTCTGTTTAGTCAACATATATCCATGGAGGATTTTTTCTTTCCCGTCTGGACATAGCTGCCCTGTAGCCTTAACCTATTTGTTCGTTCTGTTCCCGTAATCCCATCAAATTTTTGATGTCTCAAAATTTGTTATTCGTCATATTTATATGTCCGGCTAATGTTCTAACTCATTATGTAAAGCACATGAATGTTACTTGTATTTCTGTTAATCACTAGAACTTAGAAGGCACTCTTGGTAAAAGATATGGAATGTGTTCATGAAGATTCATAATTTTGGAAGTCACACACGAAAAGAGAAAAGGCGGCAAACATTATGAAATGGGTGGGGTATACAAGTATTTTCTGCCTTGTATTGTTCCTATGGCCCCGATTTACGGATTTGCCATAGCAAGCCGGATTCGGTAAAACCAAAACCAACCCAGTCAAACTAGTCATGGACCATAGGATAGAGGCCCAACCCTCCGTTGTGTTTATGTACGTTATAGATGATTTTCTGGCCTAACAGGCGCAGTTGGCTATTCATGCCCGATAAGGCCCAACTCTATTTACTTATGGGCTAAAAATTGGTCGAGACAATTGTACAGGCTTGTGCTTTACCGTTTTGCTCTCACATCAATCATCAATTGGTTATGGCCCACAGACAGTCGCTGCCGTGGTTGAATCTTTGGACTTATTACCACTAGTTCATATCCGCTTAGCAGAGCACCAAACCCCTTGCGTATGCAGGAGTTGTTGCTCGCACGTGACATGACTGACGATCAAAGATTTCCCACCTGCAAGCTGCGAGATCTAACACCAGCACAATTGAAATATAAGAACAATGGCCATGGCTTTGCAGGCCCTACAATTGCAATCGTCAAATGTCTTAGAATCTGATGGTTAACTTCAAAATACACCTACGCAAAAACAAATACTCCATCTCAAGGGAAAACAACAGACAACACAATAAATTCATCTAGCGTCAACTTCCAGACATCAGCCACCTTTTCAATTATTACAACTTCGTTCATTAGTCTTCCAACACATCATCAGATTCCACAAGAAACTTATGAAACAGATGAAAAGGAGCTTCAGCTTCCAGTTTGTGTAACCATCTGTACATTCTAACCTGCTATTCTTCCACCTGCCTTCCATGTCAGGAGTCTCACCAAGAGCACCAAAATAAAGCTCCCCGGAAGATTAACTTCCAGACAAACTCCCAATGCAACTTCATAATACACATTTATGTGGGGACTGTTGTTAAGTCACCATTCTTGGGCGTTCCCATACGATCATGCAAGAGATGAGAAAAGGGATAGCGCAGGAAGGGAATATGATGGGAATCGGGGAAGGCATACAAGAAAAGTAACTAATAACAGTAACATTTACGACAGCTAAATACCCTTGCAGCAAATGAAAATATGTGCCACAATCTCATGCGAGTACAATGCCCAGAGGACCTTCCCGATTCCCCTGACCCTGAACTAGCTCCTCACTGATTCAGAGTTTATTTGGCTAGTGTTTTCACCATGAGCACTAGATTCATTTGTGGACACTGACCTGTGAGAGAAATCCATTAAAAGCTTTCGCTGGGAATCATTTGTGTGAGGAAAGCTTGCTCGTAGAAGCTCCAAAGGCATTTCCCGCCTTATAGCCTCTGGTCCAATAACATCCGCAGCAGAGTGAGACTGGTTGTATACTGACTGCATTATCGTGTCATACTTACTCAAGCAATACTTTGTAAGAAGAGTAAAGAACTCATCAAATGAAGCCCTCCAGAGTGCATAGTTTGGCATGCTATAATTTCCAGAAGGATGATTTAGCAGTTGAGTTGCCCTCTCCAGAACAGATTTCAAAACCACTGAGGCACCATCTCCAGCAGAGCTTCCAATAGGGCGTAACGGTGGCTGCTCTGATGAGCAAACAACTGCAACCAAACAAGCACTAAGGGCTCGGAGATCCATGCCACTGACACACATCGAAACAGTTTTTGCCAGATTAATGGTGGTCTCAGCAGCTTCCATATCAGAGGGGAGACCACCAAACAAATACCTCAAATGCCGGAAGACGGCCATGCAGACTATTCGAATCAGATCACTACCAGGCAGAAGAAGTTGAAGGAACTTGGATATTAGCTTGCGGCCCTTGGGCAGTGAGACCAGCCTTATGAACACTATGTCATCTTTTGCAGACAGGCCAACCGTATGTCCGGTTTTTCCAAGAGGGTCCCCAAGCTGAAGCGCCGCCGCCAACCCATCAAGGAGTACCTGCCGCCTCCGCCTAAGCTGAGCCCCTCCATCTTGGGGTTGACTAAATTGTAAGAGCCTGTCAATATCATCAATGTCGAGAAGAAGAGAAAAACCATCTTCGGTGGTGATCCTAGCTGCAAGCATTGGTTCCTGCTCCAACGGCCTCTCAGTGACCTGCTCGGAAATACCATCACCAGAACTTGATGGAGATTCCACTTCAAGGAGGGGTCGAGGCCTACGGATGGAAGAAAGAACCTTCCCAGGTGAATCAATGTGTAGAAGTGAATGGTGATCTGCACTATTATGACGGGAACGAGAAGGGAATTCCTTCAGGTGAGATGGGCAGAAATGGCTTTTTACCCTTGAACCAGAAGATCTTTTGGCAAGACGGGCTTGGTGATAATAATCATCTACATACGGATCATTGCTATGCGTGGCAGCATGCTGCATTTTAAGGATACTCTCTATCTCCTCAGCTGTCATATATTTGGACCTGAACTGCACCAACCCACTTTCACTTTTTTGGCTGCTAGTTTCTGAACACTGCTGAGAAAAGCCCCGACTCTGCCTGCTTCTTTGCGATGTTTTACTTCTCTGATCTCTATCAACTCCAAGCATCATTTTGTGTGGCCTGTGGGTATATAATTGGGACTGCAGTGCAACTAACTGAGCCAAGGATGGTTGAACTGGAAGGTGTAATCTGGGTTGTTGAAACTGCTGATGTACCGACATTAACTGGGGGGAAATCAAGCCATTTTGATGAGGTATTTGTTGCTGCAACATACTGTGCAAGAGACCAGAATGATCCCCATGTAACAAGCCAGCTTGGTTAGTCCAGTGACTTTGTGACCTGCTGCTAAAAGAGAGGCCACCAGATGTCAACTGGCTCACATTTCCACCATAAGGAAATCCATGAGACAGACCAGCCAGGTGAAGATCAGTGTTTGATAATGGAGAGAGGTTCAGGGAGAAAGGCAATTGTGATCCGCCGGGAAGAGCTGGAATCTTCAGCTGGCTAGGTGAAGGCAGCTGAGACCTGCTACCGGGAGGAGGGAAAGACGTAAAGTTCGATTTTGCCGAAGGAAGTGGTTCACTTGCAAAATGATGCTGCTGAAGTTGCTGCAGTGGGTATGAGGAAGTTCTGTACAAAGGCTTTGATTCAGAAAGATGAGCAGAAGATGCTTGTGGCTGCGAGGACCATCTCTTGCCTTCCTGAGAATCTTCCAACTCAAACATATTCTGATCCAACCAGCTGCTAAATTCTCCGTCCTGAGCCCAGTCAGTGGCAGATGAACCTGCATAATTTGATTTTTATGAATGAGAGACTGAAAAGATGGCGCAATATATACATGGACCTCAAAGTGCTGTGGCACCACCTAATCTGATGAACTCAAACGTGCAAGATCTCACAGAAAGGTCATATATTTTCTAAAGCAAGAAACAAAAAGACCACATACTTTCTAAAGCAAGAACCAAAAATGAAGCTAAACAAAAGGAACTGAATAAGCAGCAAGCCTGTTTACCCTAACTTCAAGGCTTGAAAACTGAGCCTCTCAGAGAGAAGGAAGGGGGGGTGTTTGGAGGGAGTGTGTGTGTTGGCAAAGACCGGAAAATACTGGTGAGTGGCAAAATGCCAGGCCAGTCAAAGTGGAGCCTCGAGAGTTCAACTAAGGTTTGCAGAAAGAGGAACTGGGGACATAAAAGGAACCTCAGACCTAGAAACTCAGGAAACAGGCCAAACCCATATAACCAGTTTTCCTTGAATGTATCTGAGTGATATATTACAACCAAGGGGGGAAGAGGATCTTTTTAATGCATAGCCAAGCCAGATTCAAGAAAACTGGCCAAGGCAGCTATTTCTCTGCTGAATTGAGCTATCTAGCCTGCAGGGAATGTGGCAAGATTGGTGCCAGCCATGATGATATCCATTAGTCCCAACAAAAGAAACAGCAACTATTTGCAAAAAGAAATATCTTTACGCATAAAGAAGAGCACTGAAACCAATAAACCCAAAGATCGTTGCAGGCATCAAGTTATCACCATGAATAACACAAAATACTTTACAGTGTTACTCACTTTCCCTTGAGAAAGATCCAGATCGATCACCAATGACTCCTGGATTCTTTGGCCCTGTGACAACTCTATTCAACTGTGGAATGAAAACAGCATTAAATTCATAATCTGATTAATAGAACAGAGACAAAGTATTGAGTAGGAAAAGCAAGGCAGATTTTTCATTGAACATGCCATAACATTTTTCACCAGTACAGTAATATAATCGGCTGTTAACCCCCACATCCCCCACCCTTGCAGCAAGGAACCATCATCAACATGGCTGAGTTAGCGTTGGTGGAGGAAGAATGGAGCACAGGGGTTTCTAGTTTTATCCCATCTCATGGTACTAAGAGATGAACAAACTTATACCCATTAGCATCAAACTAAATGCCATGCCATTGATCTATAAGAAGCCGCTTATAAGCTACATTCTAAAACAAATACAAGACTGTTTTGCCTCCAGTGAAGTATATGTGGAAAAGCAGCACCAAGAGCTTAAAAATCTAGTACTGAAACCATGAGGCTTCAATTATGGCTTGTAGACAGTTTAGCTTAGTCACAAGGTGTCAAACTGACATGTACAGCAACATGCTCTTTATCCAAAGAGAGTATAAAGAACAACAAATAAAACAGAAACGTCTGAAAGCAAAACCCATAATGACTAAAAAGGAAAATACATTTCTCATGCAATATCAATATTGTTACGGACATGATTGTATGTATCACACTGATCTCTACATTTAACAAAGGCTTATCCAAGTTTTAATTCGAGCCAACAATCTCTCGGCTTAGACCAAACACATGAGATAACATAGCTCTAGTCTCATACTGTCTATTTTTTAGATCTCATATTTTAACAATTAACAACTCATGCTACTGCCTTCTTTTTCAATCACCTACCTAATCCTAGATCATGTCAACATGAACCCAATACCTCCCAGCATTTTATAGAAAAATTTTGGGAAAGGATGAACCTTTTCAACCAACCTTACATTTAGTGATCATTGAAAACATTCTGCATAGATTAAGATTTACCTATTTCACTTGAAGTCAAATACTTGAAAAACATTCTCATAGCTGAGAGAGAGAGAGAGAGAGAGGCTGACCTTTGCAAAAGTACTAGTCAAGTCATCAACGTCAGATAAAGATCCTACACCTAAACCCTGACAATCAAACAACAGACAAAGTTAGCAACCATAATACCTCAATAAAAGAAGGAAATGTCACCACGACCACATAAGTTCGTGGTACATTGGCACATAAAGTTACAAAATTGGCTCTAAATATACTACACCTTCAGACCTAGCCTTCAACAAATATAACATCTTAGGAATTTGAACATTTTAATTTATCATAGGTGTATTTAGAAGCCACATGATCAACAAATTACCAACAGTTCAAGGCCTAAATTTCAACAAATACAACACCTCAGAATCCTGTTAGCAAGAAACACTTCACTGCAACCATCTTACAAACATAAAAACAAACATCAAAGAAGAGACAGATAAAAGCCATTCGCCAATGTCTTAACAAAGAAATGTTAACTACGATCTATTAGTTCTAGCCATATATCCAGAAGCAGGTCAGTTCAGAAAGAAGCTGCTCACCATCAGGAACTATCCAGTACTCAATTCCATAGATCAGCATCACTTGACCCAATGGTTAGATATGATCTGGTACAAAATTACATGGAGGAAAAAGAACCTACGCATTTTTATGCATAACTTTTCTATTGTTTTCATGATCCTTTTGTCTGTCCTAGGTATGGATGGCTTCCATATTTTGAAATAGGGCATTCACTGAAAATCAATGACAGCAAAACAGTATGGACATGCTTAAAAGAAAGAAAAAGTACCTCCCCTCGGTCAAACAAATGATATTCATCATCATCAACGGACCCAAATACAGGGGAATCCTCTTCGTACTCCTCCAGCCCACCAAGTTCCATCTCTCCCACGACATTATGACCAAAAAACTCATATTGGGAGGCATCAAACAGCGCGTTATCTGCAAGGAAGAATTAGCTAATCAACGAACAAAAATAAACAGCTATAAGAGCAGATCCAAAATACCAATTACTCAATGCTGAACACTCCAGAATAAAATCCCAAATTTCACATGAAGCTAAACACAATAACCAAAAGACTTCCACAACAGCACAAAATCCATAACTCCATCCAACTTCCACTTCACATCACTTCCTAGTCAAACTCCAATCCCCAGGCACCAAAAAACCACCACGCTCGAACCAATCTCCCAGCTCAACGAAACTAACAAATCAGAAACTAAAGAAAGATACAAAGCAGAGATCCGAATTCCGCGAGTCAAATCTTCCATCCTCGATGCAGAACAAGAATCAACAGGCACGCTAGCTGATTCAAACGAATCAAGAAAGAGAAAAACAAACCTGAGGACGCGTGAGAGAGGTTGCCGAAGGCTTTTCCTTCGGATCTATCCATACATACAGAAAGAAAAGAAGGAAGAAACTAGAACCTTCGAACAGCTGGAACTAATTTGAAGGCAAAAGAAAAGGAACAGAAGAAAACAACAAGAGGAAGATTGAGAAAATTTAAGGTGCGAGCATGGCGTGCAGAACCCTATATAGCTGGAGGCGAGCTAGGGTTTCTGGAAATGGAAAATTTAGCAGAGGATCTGTTAGGGGAACGGAACCCCTCTCGCAGAGAGAGGGAGAGGAGAGGAAATTAGATGGTAACAGCTGCGTCAATGAAAGAAGCAACCTTTTCTCTGTTTTTTCTTTTCTATTTTTTTCTTCAATTCTTTTATTGTTATTGTTATTATTTCTTTTTCCTGAGTGCACGCTAAAAGGAACATGCTTGTTAGTTGTTACTTATTGCTTAGGCTTTGTTTGTTTTTTTTTTTAAGAAATTTTGTATCTAATATATTTTAATTTTTTTGAATTATAAAAATATGTATTTAGTAAAATCTAAAACAACTCAGCAAAAATGATATTTTTTCAATTCTAAAATGTGTTCCAAAAATTTATGCTTTTGTTTCTGATTACCAAAAAAAAATGTGTTCCAAAAATGACGAAAAACAATATTTTCATACTTCCTTTTTTTTTTTCAAAATTTCACTTAATGTTCAAAAACATAAAATATAAATAGTTAAAAAGAATATTTTATTTTTTTAAGAAAATTAAAAATGAATACAAGAAAAGTTATCAAGGCACATTTATTATCAGCAATAGTTAGAGTAACTTTGACTGAGAATTTTTAAAATCAGCATTTGTGATTATTTTTTATATAATGATTATTTGCTTAAACTGTATACCAGTTATAACTCTATATTTTAAGAAATTTAAAAAAATATTTAAATAATTTTTACCTGTTTAGGCCGTGAGGAAATTTTTAAAAATAACATTGATTTCGTATAAAAAATAATAATTGCAACAACTATTTTTCAAAATGAAAAGAGAACTCACTGCAGAGCCCCCACCTCCGCTCTCCAACTCCTGAATCCCCATACTTCGGTCCTTTATGTTCTAAAAGTGTCTCATTTTTGTCATTTTCCTGACAAATTGCCGTAGGACTTGCATAAAAAGTGATTCCATTACTGGTTTAGCTCATAATTAATTAGTCATTTTCATGTCACCTGGACTTTAGAGAAATCTGAAAAAACTAATAAACAGAAAAAAAATACTCTCCCAGTCCGTAACCAACCTCACATAAGTTGTCAACTCGTTGTTTTATTTGAGTTTAACTCAATTTTTTTATATTGATTGTTTGTAAAAATTTTCACAAAATAATACTTCGAGAACTTCAAGATTTTAGTTGACTATTGTATATAAATTCACATATTTATTACTTCCTCTACAGAAAAAAAAAAGATTTATCAAGTAAAAATAAGGAAAGCGTTCTCAAACATCCTGAAAATATACAGCTATTACACTATTCGTCTTCTATCAAGTCTTATAGTTTGAAAGTAGATTTTTGGATATCATAGCATATCAGCTAGTACATTTTGATATTGTGCAAATCTCATCTCAATCTCATATCGTTCTTTGTACAAGTACACTTGAAAGTATGTAATTATTGCACTATTCATATAATTCGTCCCCTGTCAAAGTCTTATTGTTGAAGAGCAGACTTTTGAATATTGTACTATATCGGCCAATACATCTTAATACCTTCCAAATCTTACCTATGAAATGCGCCCTAATTGAGGCTGGTGAGACTCAAACCCTCTACGTGAAGAATAGGAGTAGATGTTACAACCACTACGCCATTTGCAGTTTTTGTTATATTATGAGGTATCGAAGACCCGTGCGTTGTGGCAATCATATAATGTCACAATATTAAATAAAATAATAATAATAAAGTAATAAAAATAATTTGGGGATCAAGAGAGAAAATGTAAAAACTTTAGGCATTAAGAGTTTAACAATTGACTTAGGAAAAGTTAAGGAAAAAAAAATTCTTATTTCACTAAAAAAATAAATAAACCATGGTGACCAATATTTTAGTTTAGAAAATAAAACATAAAAAAAAAGAACCAAAAGATTAAACAAAAACACTATAATTTATTAAACTCAGGGTCTAATATCAGAAATGCAAATAATATAGGGACTGGAAATATGTTTCACAAAAAAAAAAAGTGAAAGTAGGAGAATAGCGAGATCGACCCTCGAAAAGATATTTTCATTCGAAAATTTCACCAACCTTCCAAAAGAAGCAACCCAGCCGAACATAAAAAAAGAAAAAAAGGAAAGGACAGACAATAGAACGGGTCACAACCCAGTTCAACACCGAAGGGCAAAAGCAGAAAGAAACTATAGTTTACTGTAGATAAAACGGTGGTTAGAATATAAAGAGTTTTTTTAGGCGCACTTTATAGCAAATATTTTTTTAATATAAATTTTGACATTAAAACAAATGCCAATAATAAATAATTAAAAAATTCTCATTCATAAATGGATGTTAATCAATTAAATTTTGCTTCATTTTAATTTTGGGTTGGGTTTTCTTTATGTTATGTTCTTATTATTAAAATGATTAATTGTGATCAAAACATAATTCTATAAAACATAACACTACATGTGCTTCGAAATGATAAATATTTTTTGTCATAAAAAAATAATTCACTAAAAAGTTTCATCTCTCACTAATTTAAATTTTAATTTTTAATATCAATAAGAAATTTATTTAGTGAAATTCACTCAAAAGCTTTAGAGTTTAATAAAGTAATTTGATCCATCGATCCATAATTGTTAAAATTGAAAATGAATATGAAACATAACATTGTACATGTTTTGAAATGATGGATAAAATTTTTCATTAAAAATTAATTCACTAAAAAATTTTATCTCCTATTAACTGAAATTTCAATTTTTAATATTCTTTATAAATTTATTTAGAAAAATCCATCTTCAATTTATTTATCTTTTTTTAACCTTTATTAAGTCAATTATTAAAACCTTAATGTCAAAAGTTATTTCTTCAAGCTAAAGAAATAAACCATGATTACCAAGATTTTGCTTTAGAAGACAATAAATAAAAAAATAACAAAAAAATTAGAGATAAAGAGAACAAATTATGCTCACCAATGTCTTTCCTTAGAAAATAGTACATAAAACAACAACAAAAAAAAGCTTGGGATGAAGAGAGCAAATAGAAGAGGTAGATTAATAGTTATAAAATTTGGGGACCAAAATATAACACTGATGTAAATTCGAGCCTAAAATGGAAGCATTAGAAAGTTAGGGACTGAAACCGTGTTTTCACCGAAACAGCACATGAAACAGATTGAAAGCGTAAAATTGCAACAGAGATTCTCAGGAAATTTAGTGCCTTAAAAAAGAGGATTAAACTCTAAAAAAAAGCAAATCGTATAAAAAAATAACAAAAAAAATGACAAACACAAAAAAAAAAAAAAAACTGATAATGAGCAAAATAGTAAAGACACTATTTTTTACTGTTCATTTGAACAGTAGCCGAACACGGCTTTTAGTATATAGTATAATAGGTAACTAAAATTTTTATCATTAATTTGCTTTGAATTTTGAAACCCCAGCCACTCTTCGCCTTAAGTCGTACAACCAAGCTCCCGTCCAACTTTCAATTCTGTATCATTCACGACTGCTAAAAAAATTTCGAATTTATACTTTTGCTAAAAATTAACTACTTTTTTAACCAATTAAAAATTACTAAATTTTGTAGGATATCAATTATAAATAATTAAATTTTTTTCATATATGTTAACTGTTTCATTCCTCTTATTTTTCTGTATTTTTTTATAATTCACCTTAATGTCCTTTTCTCGAAAGGAACTCTACTATGTTTTTTTTATTTGTTTAATTAATGGATAAAAATGTTAAAATGATGATTGCTTATGCTTTTCAATTCTTTTATTTATTTTATTTTGATAACTTGTTATGTCTTATGTATAACTTAAGCTTTGGAGTTGAATATTGAAATTTTCAATATGTTGATATGTTACATTCATAATTTGATATATATTTGGTACCAGTACATCCGAAACAATAGAATATGGTACCAGTACTGTATTATATCGTACAGTTGAAAAAAATGTATATAGTCCTGTATGAAATTTAAAACCTTGTTGGAGAGTGACAAAAAGCTAACTTAGTGGGATGAATAGCGCATCATAAGACATACTTCCAGAATGCATGATGCAACATAAAGTATACTTTCAGGATAAATGATGCAACATAATGCATACTCTCTAATTGCAAGAGTTGACAAAAAGACTTATGATACAACAATTGTATATCTCCAGGATGAATGGTACAATAATTTGTATTTTTATGATGAATGTACAACATAGAACATACTTTCAGAATGTTTTGTGATATTTACTCCAAACATATTTAAGATTTAAAAATTTTAAAAAATATATATTTTTGTGAGATGGATTGAGTATTTTTCTATATATAGTCCACCACCATCAAGAGTCATAATGAGGGTGAAATTCAGTTTTTATTTTTAAAATTTTTTTTTTAAATCTTTACGGTAAGAAAAAAAAATGTTAACCATATACATTCTAGTGCCACAATGACATTTTCCACTAGTTTTAATGAAATCCATTTGAGGATATGACTGAAAATCAGACACAGCCATTGAGGACCAAAATGGGACTTTCTAAAGGTTGGTGCATGAAACAGAACAATATTTATAGTTGTGGATGATATGCACAATCTACCAAATTCGTTTGTTTCTTCTTCAAAGTAAAAATACGGCTACATAAATAGAGATGTTAACAATGGCCGAGAGTCCTTCACTCACCTTTTGACCCCTCTCATGTACGAAAAACAAAAAGAAAGAAAGAGAGAAAGAGAAGGCAGAGATGTCAGTGGAAAAGATTTAAGATAGATTTATCAAAATTCCTAATTTTGTATACCCTTTACAAGTAAATTGATTCAAGTAGTAACCACCTGCTCTCTATTGGTAGTACCTGCCAACTTATTTGATATCGAAATAGTGTTAATAAGTTTTATGGGTAAATTAACAACACCCAATTTGTTTTAATTTAAGTCAATTGACTATAAAATGACTTATTTTTATTTTTGTATTTTTTTACTGAAAACTAATTTTAATTAAAAGCTAATATTATGTAGCTACAATAATCCATTGAAAATATAATTTTTATAATTTTACTAATTTTTTTTATAAATTTTTCTAGTTTAAAGCCTTAAAAAAAATTTCATAAAAATTTAATAATATCATAAAAATTTACTTTCAAATGAATTATTACATCTACATAACATTGACTTTCAAATGAAATTGGTTTCAAACAAAAAAGATATAAAAGTAAAAATAAGTCAATTGACTTAAGTTAAAACAAATAGGCTCTAAGATTATACCTTTATGAGATATATAGTTTTGTCAAATTTACAATTTAATACCTAATATATTTTTGTCCTTGAATAAGCCCCAAATTTGGACATGTTAACTAGGGTTGAGCAAAATTTTGGTTCTACCTGAAATAATCAAATAATCAAAAAAATAATTTCAATTTTTGGTTATCATTTTTATGTGTAATATTCAGTTTCGGTTATAACAAAAATCAACATACAAGTTCGGTTAAATTTCTAGCTTACTTTAATTAAAATTTGGTTAACCGAATAAACCAATTTTTGTGTACTAATACTTATGCGTTGGGATTTGAAATGAATTATATATCTGATGGATGTTTGCTATGTGAATGTATGTGATGTTTGGATCCGGAATGGATTATGGATGTTTACTATATGATTAAAATGTGTGTTTAGACAGGTCTACGTGATAGATATTTGAGGTTTAAAATGTATATGTATATAATTCGGTTATCTTAATTGAAAACCAAGAAATTGAAATTTTTTTTAGTTATTTCAATTTTCCCCTACAATTTAGTTTATTCATTCATTAGTACATACACAAGATTGAATATTGAACAAATTCAGCTATTTAGTTTTAGTTAAAACTGAAAAAGCCAATTGATCACTACTCGTGGTAACTATAGGTTTGACCAAATCATGAATGATTTTTCATAATTTTTTCTTGATTCTTTCAATTTTGTTTCCAAGCATAATTATTATTTTAAAGGTACTGCTATGATAAAAAAAATCCTCCCAGCATAGTTATTCTTTGAAATTGATTTTTCTTTTTATGAACAAGAGGTGCAAATAATTTTTGTAAAAATAATTTTACAATATTGGAGCTTTATGCCCCATCTTGTATATGGAGCTTGGCCTAAATACCTATTGCTCCCCTAAAATATGGTGACTTGGACAGTTTGCCCCTTGAACTATCAGGTGGATCAACTCAAACCATAAACTTTGGAAAATTGGTTAATGTAGTCTTTCAACTCACTTATACACCCACGCTTCTGCGCGTGATAAAAATGTCATTAAAAAGACAAACGGAGCCTCTTTATCTCATTTGTTCCCAACACCACCTCTATCTTCCCTCTACCCACCTAGGTTTTGATTGGATTTTCCCGATATCGTGGAGACCCAATAGCGGATTGATATCGAAGTCCTAATTATAGACTTAATTGGAAACCTAATAGCATATTGACATTGGCGGAATCGGAGATGCCACAATTTTCTGCCGCCATTAACGAATGAAGCACACGAAGAAGAGGAGAGGGCCTAGAAGTTGAGCATGTTTTTTGTCTCAATGATTCGTTTGATTCATTTGGATGCTCTTCATTGAACCTGACAACTCGCACGATTCATCCATCTCGAAGTGATGCAACGCACTGTCAAAGAAGCGGTAGTGGCTTTAGGCAAAGGTGAGGTTGAATGATGGCGAGGGAGTAAGCTGTTTCAACTGTAAATGAGGCTGTTTTGGTGTTGGATGTAGGGGAAGAGGAAGGTGAAAGAGAAGCTAGAGAGGTTGTGAAGGGCCGATGATCGGGCGGAGAAAGGGGCAGTGGTGGTGATGGCTGCTCTGTTAAAAATGGATGACATGAGGATTAGGCTAAGTTAAGGGACTAAAGTAACCGATTCATCAAAGTTCCGGGTTTGAATTGATTCACTCATCAAAGTTTAGGGTTCGAGTTGATCCATTTTATAGTTTACGAGGCGAACTGTCCGAGTCATCATAGTTTAAGAAGGCAATAGGTATTTAGGCCTATGGAGCTCCGGTTACGACTTCCTACTCATTAGTAGTATAGGGTTATGTTAAGGTTATTGGAATCGATAATAGCGTAGTCCTTGGTGTTAATTTCTCTCATCATGTTAGAGCTCGGCTGGGTAGGATAGCAGAGCCATTCCCCCATTTTTTTCATAATAATTACTTTTTTTTTGTAATATTAATATTCTATTACGATTTTCAAAATTTTAATTAAGAAGAAAAGCCAATAAAGAAAGAAAAAAATTTATCAATCAAAAGAAAAAAAAGGAGAGAGAGGGCTTCTAATCCTTGTTGTGAATGCCTTTAACTACCTTATTTATTTTGTTTTCCCATCTTTTGCCATTAATGTACCATGAAGCTCGTTATTCTAGTTTAATTCTTAGAGATAGCAAAGCTCTTTTTCTTGTAGACTAATCCTAGAATCTTGGGTTTGAGAGATTTGCAGATTCTTGTTAGCAAAATCTAGGTAGATTTTTGAATTGGTTAATCTAGATTTTGGTGGTTTGATTGGTTGGAATATCCCCTTCATAGTGGGACATTATTGTATCGGCTAAAGTTGGACACATTGTACCTAGATTTATGTGGTTTTTTGCCTTTTGATTCTTGAGTAGTTTCATGTTGCCTTTCCTTGGAACTATTGGAAGTAATAATACTCAAAGTTTGGGTGATAGTCTAGTTTGATATTTTTGTGTGTAATTCATTGCTTGATTTTTTGGTGTGTTTGATCTAGTTTGATTCTTCATAAGTGTTTCCTTGCTCAGTTTTTTTGTACCTTTTCTTTATTTTTATTTGTACAGAGCATTGTGATACCATGGATAAAAGCTTTGCTTTCTCCTACATCGCCCAGGAAGATAAAAGATTACCTTGATCTTGATTAGGATCCAGTGCTGCAAGAGAAATTTACTATTTTGGTGGGAAGATTATTCATAGATAAGATGGTTAATCCTATGTCATTGTCTCTATCCATATGAGATCATGAAAAAGATTTAGGGTCAAACAAGTTATATTCCTCGGTAAGAAATTTTTCTAGGCTCATATGGAGATGGAAAGTTTTGTGGATAAGGTTATCAGGTTTAGCCCATTGAACATTGCAGGATGTTGCATTTGTTTAGAACTATGGCAGTCAGGGAAAATTCTTAAAGAAATTGAACTAAACAAACTTTAGATTTGGATTTAGGTTCATGTTTTTTCATTAGGATATATGAATGACAACACTACTAAAAATATAGGTACAAGGGTTGGCATTATGATATAAGTTAAAATGTTGAGCTATATAGGGGATTTTTTAAGGTTAAGGTGGAACTGTCAGTGGGCAAGCCTTTACTGGTAGGGTTTGGGATACAAAAAGACAAAGAAGCAAAAAAATGGGTGGGACTTAAGTATAAAATGATAGGGGACTTGTATTATCACATTGCATAATAGGGCACCAGGGTGATGGTTGCAAATTTGTAACTGGCATTGCCTTGCTTAGCGCAGGACAACCAAAATATAGGCCCAGGGTAAGAGTTACAACATTTGAAGATATGTCTATTCTTGGCAATATGTCCTTCAAGCATGATTCAGTATTTTCAAAAGCAGGAGCAGTAGTTACTTCCACCTAAAGTAAGAATTAGTATGCCTCTACTCCATTATAAATCATTCACAATCCATGCCCAAAACACAGTCATCCTATACCTACCAAGCAGCTGACCCTAACAAAGCCCCTAACTACAATCCATAATCTTAATCAGGCCCTATTCAGCCATCCTATGTCAATAGTACTAATCTTGCCTTGTTCCAATAGTCTCTTAGTAACCATCAACTACCTTACATAATAGAATTACCCCTCTAAAATTGAAACCTCACCACACTCCCAACCTTGAGTTGACCAATTTATGAAGATGAGGGGTAAGCCTTTAAAACAGAACCATCAATGGTCCAATAACTTAACCAAGTATAACAGTTAAGAGGTGTGGTAAATTCCTTGGAAAAGCCATTCGAGAGCCATGACATACTTGAGCTATAATTGTCAAAGGCTGGGGTCCACCCTAATAATTCAAATCCTTTAAAGGCTTATGATGAAGCACAGCCAATTATATTTTCTTACAGAAACCAGGAATAATGATGAGGTCGTTGCTAAATAGAAAAGGAATTGTAAGTTCATTAATGCTTGTACAGTTGAACTTGTGTTTGTCTAGAGGATTAGGTACTATAGTGGACTAATAATGTTGAAATGGATGTTTTGGGAACATCTAGGAACATTTTAGATCTAAGGGTCACAAATCAGTCTTCAAATCAAGTAATAAGAATCACCTAGGTATATGCTTTTCCTAGATTTAATGAAAAATTAAAAAACTGGCATGATTTGAGAAAGATAGCAGAAGAGGTAAACAATGAGTCTTGGTTATATATAAGGGATTTCAATGATATCTTTAATTAGGAGGAAAAATAAGTGGTAATTATAAGGTTCCAAACAAAATCTTTGTTTTTCATATGCTGCTACTAGATACTGGCTACAAGATGTAGGGTTTAAAGGTCAGCAGTTCACTTGGCATAGTAATATAGATAATGGCCTATAATAGAAACAATAGATAGAGCTCTAGTAAATTTAGATTGGAGAGATCAATTTCCTATTGTTTAATTGTTCCATCATCCTGAAGTTGGCTCAGTTCATATTCCAATTATTCTTGATACAGTTATGATAGATAAAAAAAAAGCAATAAAGTGTTCAAATTTGAATATACACGGACTAGGAAAGAAGGATGTAGACAAGCATTATGAAAGCATGGACAGCAATTCAGGATCAACATCATAGGACTGAATTAGTAAAGAAAATAGGAAAGAAAGACAGATCTCTAATAGTATTGGAGAATTATGGTTTAGAGATGGGTTTTTTTTTTTTTTTTGCACTAGAGGAATAAGTTGAGTTGGTTAAATGAGATGATAAGAATACAACCTTCTTTCACCAATCCATTATTTAGAGGAGAGCTATGAACAAAATCCTAAGATTGAAAGATAACCAGGCCCAATTGATTGAATATGCAATGGTAGAGATAGTATATTGGCCATAGGGGCCATGGCCTCCCTAAATTTCACTAAAACCTTTATCATTTGATGTATATTATACTATATACTAAAAGCCGTTTCGTGTTACTGTTTGAATGAACATCAAATTACATTGTCTTTCCACTTTTACCCTTTGGTTTTGGGCTGAGTTGTGGCCTGCTCTTTCATTTTTTTTTTTTAAGTGATTGCTTCTTTTAAGAGTTTGGTTAGATGTTTTAAAGATAATAGTTTTTCGAGAGCTTGCCTTGCTAGTATCCCACTTTCATTTTGCTTCATTTTTTTTTTGTAAAATGCGTTTCCAATTCCAATATCAAACCTTGAGTTTGATCAGTTTAATGTTTTGGACCCTAAACTTAGTAACTACTTAATTATAGTGTTTTTGTTTGATCTCTAGGTTTTTTTTATGGTGTGTTGTTTTCTAAACTAAAACATTGGCCACCATGGTTTATTTTTTTTTTATTTTTAGTGAAATAGAGCTTTTTTTTTCCTTAACTTTTCCTAAGTTAATTGTTAAACTCTTAATGCATAAGGTTTTTATATTTTCTCTAAACTATTTTTATTACTTTTCTTCATTATTATTTTGCTTTGTGACAATATGTGACTGTCGCAACGCGTAGGCCTCTTGAACCTCATTTGGTTAAATCATGATATAAACTCTCAATTTTGATGCTATTTTCATTTAGATTCCTAAAGATAGAAGGTAACTAATCTAATCAAATACTAGAAACAACAAAAAAGTAAAATAAAAAATGGCAAATATGGCACATATTTTATGTTAAGGAGACAAATTGCCAACTATAGTAATTTTTAGGCAAATATATCATTGGTGTTTTTCAAATAAGCAAATAACCCATTAACATAATATATTGGGGCAAATTAGACATTAAAATGTGTTAATTATAAGGATTTCTCCTTGATGTAAGTTGACCTTCAAAGATTTCAATTTGGTTTTAATTTTCCTTTTTTTTTATCTTGAATTTAAAATTTTTTGATTAAAGCATAACTAAAAAAATTAATATATTAAAATTAATTAAGCATTACTTGGATGTTCTTAGTCAATAATTAGGGCGATAAATGAAAAGGCTTTTGTTCCCTAAGTATAATTTAAGTTGATGGTATTAGTTTTGGCACACATTTTCAGTTTTAACATTAATATCTTTGAGTATAGTTTTTTGCTTATCTCTTAATTATTTTTTTCTTGTTGAAGAAAAAAAATGGCTTCATGTTGGCCCTTCAATGAAAAAATCTTAGCTCTGCCATAGTGAATATGAAGATGCAATTTAGAATATGTTCATTTTCTATGACACAAACTTTTCTCAAATTGTAGAAACAAGAATATGTTTAAAGCTCTGTAAGTTTTTTTTAATGAAATACATAACTTATATTAAAAAAATCAACTCAAATGACAACTAGGATGAGAATGACAACTCCCTAGAAATTCTACCTAAAAAACAAAAACCCTGTCTTGCAAAAGAATGGGCTGCCTCGTTAGTTGACCTACGAGTGAAAGAAAATGAACAACAATCAAAAGTCTTAGCCAAGAATCTAGCTTCATCTAAAAGAACACTAAAATAAAACAAGAAAGGAGAAACACCCTTGTGAAGCTTTAAGATAAGCCATATCGAGTCGGGCTCTAAGATTACCAACTTCACCTTATGTCTCTTAGCCTTCTTTAAGCTCTATAGAATGGCTAAAATTTTTAAATAAAGTGCACCACTGCCATTATACTCCTAACCATACGAAATAACGAACTACTCTTCACCCCTTTCATTACAGCATATAGCATAAATTGAACCTTTTTTTTTTGCCTTAGACATAGGGGCATCAACATTTATCTGTAGCAATGACTGTCTTGGCGGACTCCACCTTACCATTACATTGCTGCTTGCATCCTAGTTACCCTTCTGTTGCCTTATGAAGCTTAACCATCTCTTTGCCCAATCTTTTATGGCTTGAGCTATATGAGTGGGAGATCGGCAAATGAAGTTATGAACCACTTTATTTTGGTTAAACCAAATAAACCACCCACACATTATAATAGTAAGCACCCTCATTTCACCCTATGCCATGCACATCAAAATATCTTCCCTCCATGATTCAATGTTAAGGTTTGGCTCCTAGTCTGAATCAAAATCTTGTCAGGAAAGTTATAAATGAATAGATTAATAAGGCAACTTTTCAAATAAGGGCCTTAAGGCACTTAACCCTGATTGTTTCATTGGTATCTTATATCAATCTTACTAAGAAGATGTGAAAGAAAGCATTGTCAGATTAGTTAAATCTTTCTTCATCCCAATTATTATCAAGCCATTTATTAATGAAACTTTTATTGTTCCTATCCCCAAACTTACATCTCTAGAAATAGTGTTTCATTATAGACCTATAAGTCTTTGTAATTTTTTCTATAAAATCATACCCAGGATCCTAGCTAACAGATTAAAGCCTTACCTACATACTCTTATTTATCCATGTCAAATACTTTTACTAAGGGTAAATTAATTCAAGAAATTATTTTGATTGCTCATTTGGCCTTCCATCACTTGAAAATCAATGAGAAAAGGTTGGTAGGTGAGTTGGTTTTAAAGATTCATATAAGTGAGACTTATGATAAGGTGGAATTAGAGTTTGTGGTACAATTGCTAGAAAAGATGAGATTCTCTGATATTTAGATAAATTGGGTGATAAACTTATTATTTTTGTCTCTTATAAACTGATGCTTATTGGCAAGCCATTTACAGGGTTTACTTTTTCTAGAGGCATGAAGTAATGTGATCTTTTATCCCCATATCTTTTTATTTTGATTACTAATATTTTATCCTATATGGTGTCTTCTACTATAGTGGTGGTCAGATTGAAAGAATCCATTTAGCCATGACTTACACTACCTCAACTTATATTTTTTTTTTTTGCAGATAATTCTTTATTTTTCATTAAAGTAACTCTTAAGAATTATCAAGGCCTTCAGATGTTATTAAACAGGTTTTGTAAAGCTTTTAGGCAAGCTATCAATTTTGATAAATCAAGCCATCAATTTAGTAGCAACACTCATATCAATATTGAAAATGAGATAAGTCAATTGCTCCACATGCTCAAAATCGATGACCCTAAGAAGCATTTGGGAGTTCCACCTATGTAGGGTAGGTCAAGGGTTTAGCTTTTGTAAAAATGGGATAAATAAAAAGCTACAGGATTGGAAGAAGAAACTGCTTTTACATGCTGGTATAAAAGTTATGATTAAGTTAATGACATGCTCCATGGTTGTCTACTATATGCAACGCTTTAAGTTTCCAAAAACCTGGTGCATTAAGATGAATGCCAAAATTAAAAACTTTTGATAGGGTTACTTAGAGATGGAAACAAAATTCAATGGAGGAGTTAGGACACATGGGCTTAGTTTAAGCAGGATTGGGTTTGGGTTTCAAAGATTTGGAGTCCTTTAATAAAGGACTTCTTGCAAATATGCCTTGGTCCGTCCTGAAGCAGCTTGGGAAGCTTTGGATTCATATTTTGAAGAGATTGTATTTTCCTCAAACTAGTTTTCATAAGGTAGAAAAGAGATCAAGGCCATTGTGGGGGTGGAGTAGCCTTTTGGCAGGTATGGATATTATTAAGGATAAAATGCAAGAGCTCCAAAAAGAATATAAGGAGATCTGTGGCTTCCAAGTATATTATATCATTGCTTGAATGTTTCTTAAATATGCACCTAACCATATCTTGAGCATGAAGTCAACCAAATTATTGACCACAATTCTTATGCATGAAAGTTAATTGATATGAAGTAATGGCTTATTGAATAATGGAAGAGAGCTATTTTGGAGCTCTTAATATAAAATGTTCAGAATTATGATAGATTAGTATGGTCATGGATTAAATTAGGTAAGCTGCCTATCAAAATAGCTTACGTAGTTCAGTGAGCAAGCATGAGGCTGAGGATGCAGACCTTAACTTTTTATCTTTTAGGCCTAAGACTGTGAAGGATTTTGTGGAAAATAAAATGCTGTTTAAAGGTTCTAAATTTATTGTGGAGATTTTTTTCAAAATACATTAACTATAAATTTAAGTTTGTTTAAAAGAAGCTGCAAGAGTAATCCATTATGTCATTTCTATGGAATTCTTGAAACTAATGAACATGCTATACTATTATGTGACTAGTCTATGGGGGCTTGGTTTGGCTCATTGGATTATGCAGTAACTAGAGACTTAATTACAATGTTTACAAATTGGTTTATGAAGATATTGACTATTGTCAGTGGTCAGTTTACTAAGTTTTTTCTATCCAAGGTAGGCTATACATGTTGGTACATTTGGAAAGGTAGGAATCATGCCATATTTTCAGATAAAATGATTGGATCCTGTGAATGTCTTAAAGTAAATCATGATGGCTATCCAAGAATTTTGGTCATTTGGGAAAGAACCTGAAATAGTAATTACTCATCATTTGGGCAAGGCTTTTTGGGACAAACATCAAATAGGGTTTGTTAAGCTAAATACTGATGCAGCTTGGTATTCTGCTATTACAAGAGCAGGTACTGGCATGATCCTTAAGAATGATGGAGGAGATTTGTTCCTAACTATTGGAAACTGTAGAAATGAATCTAATGCCATTACTATTATTGAACTTTTGGCTATTAGGGAGAAAATCTAGAAGGTAGCAGAGCTGCATATGGAGCATTTGATCATTGAGACTAATAGTAAAATTGTAATCACTATAGTTCATGAAAAATATATGGAATTGACTGCTTGACTAAGAATAGAAGATCAATGATGTTGTAAGAGATTTTGGCTCGTGTATATTTCAAATTGTCCCTAAGAGCTAATAGTTAAGCGAACTATATAACAAAGGTATATAAAAGGGATGTGAAATCCATGGAGTAGACAACTTGTCCCTTATCTTCCTGCTCTTCTCTTATTCTTTATGATGGTTTGCACAAACCTCATTGAACTTGGTTGAATGAATTTCACTTTCTTTTGGCAAATAAATAAATAAAGTAGTCCTTGGTGTTTTACCATCCTAATTTTAAAGGCTAATAGGCTTTATATCTACATGAAGTGGACTAGGCCTTAGATCTAAATCTTGCCAAATATGTAAAATATCAATTTCACACTATTAAAATGTATGGATTTCATACTTCTCTTAGAAAATAATTGTGTGTATTCCATTTTCATTTATTCACTTACGTTGCTAATGGAATAAGGTACAGCTTTTCTTTTTCTTTTTTAAATTTATTCATGAACATCTAATTATTAATGAATTACTAGCTAGTTCAATTTGTTTTTGAAATTGGGAATTAAAAATATCCTCTTGAGATTTTGATGAGAGTATAGTTTACCACTTTTTGTCAAAAGCCTACACTCAACTCCGTGAAATAATGAAAAAATAGTTTACATTTAAATATAATAAAACTAGATAAATTAATCTGTTAACTAACTGTCAAGTTGCTACTAAATGATTTGAATTCATGAAGAGACGAACATTTTACAAATTTAATTATAATTTGATAGGTTGTTGTCAGACACTAGAAGAAAAGATCATGTTTATAGGCAAAGTGCAAGAGTTTCTAAAATAAGGGTAAATGTAAAGCAAAAATGAATAAAGATGATTTCTCCCTGTGATCTACTTCATGCTAAATTGAGAGTTTAAGAGGGAAAAAAAGAAAGATGATTTCTCTTTATCTAATCCAACCAAAACATATAGAATAAGAATAAAAGATTGAATTATTGTTTAGCAAATTTTCATTAGTTAATTAATTGGTTCCCACCAAGGCACCAAGTGTCTTCCTTTTCGTCATAATCCATTTCCCTCCCAATAATTGCATGGAAAACTCTTTCACACCACATAACCAAATCATCAATGATTCAGTACTTTTATCATATATAAATAAAAGCAGACTACCGATTTCAAACATCTCAAAATCACAAAAGAAAACATGCCGATAAGAATTGATAAGCTTATATTTATTATATTTATTTCTCTCATATTTAATATGTTTTAATATGTTTTGAACCTTAAATATATATTTTGAGTATGTTCTGAAGCTTAGAGCATATATGGACTCAATTGATTGAAAGTGGATTTGATTTGCCATTTTACAAGTTTTAGTTTGGTTGTGCTCTTTCAGGATGTTGACAGATTGGTGATGTTCCGGTAGAAAAATCATATCTTGAGCTACAGAGATCGGAATGAAGTGATTCTTGATTCATTGGAAAGCTAACATCTGGAGCTACAAATCACATTCAGACCATGAAACCCAGTTTGCACGTTAAGAGGGTGAAATTCGGCTTCAAAATTGCGATTTACGAGTCACCGCTGGTTCAAAAGCAGCTATAGTATTTTGGGCATATCTTTGGCTGTAGATGTCCGTTTTATGTGATTCAGGTGTCGTTTCGAAGATAAGAAAGAGATATACAACTTTTATGCTTTGAGTTTTGAGAAATAATGGCTGAATCAAGGTCGAATATCAGCTTGAAGTTGCTATTGCTGTTCTGGAGCATTGCTTGGCTGACAACTTTGAAACCTTATAGTTATTTTGAATCTTTTTATTTGTTTGGGGTACTTTTGTAATAATATAGAAATTTTAGGGAGTTTTTATGAGTTTAGCCATAGGTTAGGTTTCTTTGGTTTTTAAAAGCTGCCGCACATGAGGAGCTGGCCGTTTTTTTATTTCTAGTTTTAGTTTCTTTGATTCTTCTTTGTTTTTCTTTCGATGATGGCCGAGTAATTTTCTAGTTCAGTTCTAGGGACGATTTCCATCGCCAACACCGGTTGTGAGGATTAATTTTTCTTGCTTAAACTTTCTTTAAATTCAAGTATTTACTTTTTTGTTGTTCAGATTTATTGCAATTAATTTTCCTGTTCTCGCTTGTTGAATTGGTTCTGCAATTGCAAATCTGCTTGATTTTCTTTCAACCGCTTAGGTGAAGAATTCAATTAGAAGCAAGTGAATTGATTGGAGATTGCTTTTATTTCTGGTTAGTTCATACGAAGAAGTAAGACAGGTTAAATTGTTCAAGCTTTTGGATTGTTGCCTGGAATAAACTTTTTGGTTCATTGATCTTAATGCTGATTTTGAGATAATTAGAAATTGCTTTTCAATATCTGGTTACTCAAAATTAAGAAATTAATCTGAAGCTTTTTCTGGTTAATTTTACTGCTGAATTCTTAAGGTTCTTTTTAGCTTTAAAGAGAGTCCTGTTTATTTACTTGGATTGAAGAAATATTTTCTTTCGATGATCAACTGCATGATTAGAATGGATAATCAACCTTGAACTGAGCAGTTTTAGTATTAGTTAATTTCATTTTAATTCTACCGTTAATTTATTTCAGCATTCATTTCAAGAAAACTCCTAATCTTTTATTTCAGTTTTCTAACAGAAAGCTTTCAGTAAAAAAATTTCCTTTGGGATTCGACCTGGTTTTCACTGCTAGACTACAAATTTATTTATTCTAAGTTGTTAGGGTTACCAAAATTATTTTTTGTGGTTTCGACGACCGACCAAGAATATACTTTATTATAGGTGTAGCCCTAGATTTTTTTCTTTTTCCAACTAAAGAACCAAAGTATAATCTTATTTCTTAAATGCCACATCTGAGCTTTCTAACCTCTATCATGTCCAAGATATTATGACTAAAAAAATTCATAATTTTTAACCTAGCAACAACCTCTCTTCCTCCCCATAGTTTTTTCTTCTTTGTTCTTTGTGTATCCAACTAGGATCAGATACAAGTTTAGATCTAGTTAGTTGATATTTCACCGTTATTTCACTAGATTATTGTCAATAGCTTTTATTGTTTTCTTCCTCCTACACAGAATTTTTTTACCATCATCAAACAGGAACATAATCTGATTCATCCTATGCTTTACAAACAGACAAATATGATTGATCATTTTTTAAATTGGTGGCTATGAGAAGAATTATGATCAAGCGGAGTGTATAAAGCCGCTAAGATATAGATGATAAGACACTTATGAATAATAAATCGGGATCATTGTATATTGTTTCTTGTATTTTATCTTGTCCTTTATTTGATTTTTTTCTCAATTACTTATGAGTTATTTGTATGAAGATTATCCTAATTTACCTGAAAGGTTTGGTTCAATTTAATTCTCTTTTTTTCATTTGGTGTTGTAGGAATGCGTAACATTTTACTGATCATTTTGGCCTCATTTGGCATTGACGTTACCTATTGATATTAGAATTTTACAAAAACAATATACAGATAATTTTTAGTTTCAGTAGTTTCATCTCCATCATTAATAAATTATCCAAAATGCTAGGGCTAATCACAAGAACTATTTTCAAATAGGGCATTTATATATCTATATTATTTTTTAGTATCCTATGTTATTGGTTTGTAAGATGGGACCATAAGAAGTGCATGATGAACTAGTCCCAAATCATTATATCTAGGGAGTTGTTGCTCGAGCTTTCACTGTTATAACACTTTTAACCTTTTACATACTTAACTTCAAAAATAGAGATAAGATATTCGTAAGTCCTAAAGTTTTTATGTTTTGGTAACTTAGTCCTAAAACTCTTGTCAAAGTAGTCCTAAAATTATGAAATCGTTAACTTTGTTAGTCACAATTTGAATGTCTTGCTAGGTGGCAAACGGAAAAATTGAGGTGACTCATAACTACCGTTAAATGCTGAAGTGTTGACTCTTTTTATTTGATTGATAACTTTGAGGATTAAATTGCTCAAAATGACAAACAAGAGTAATTAAAACACTTATTCCCCCATTTCCAGAACAAAAAACACAAAGTGTTTGGAGTTGCATCAATCATTCCCGGGTGTGCTTAAACCGAAAGGGCAACCGAGGGCAAAAGTAACAACGAAGAAAATGAGAAACGGAAGGGCTGCATGGAACACCAGGATTTTCAGCGCCTTTTTTAGCTCTTCCTTGTTGGCCGGTCTCGCAACTATCATGTAACCTAGTTGGGGTTTGTACATCACAGCTAAAATGAAATAGGCAGTACTAGAACATCATGATTTTCAGTTTAGTTTCCTTGGAGGCTTATTGATTTCTCAGAGACTCTAGCTTTCAATCTGTCGTACCCTATGAAGCAAAAGGTGGCAACTGCATCATCCATGAACAGTGGCGGAGTTACGTTATGCTGGGGGGGCTGTTGCCCCCCGGGAATTTTGAAAAAATGTAAATATGGGGTATTAATTTGATGATTTTGTCAAAAGTTAAGGATTATATGTGCATTTTGCCCCCCAAAAATTGTGGAAAAATATAAAGATGGGGGGGCAATAAGGTAGGCTATGAAGAAAGTAGGGACCCAGTGAGTAGTTATTTCCTTTACATTAAGGGGATATTCTAACATAGCCTAAATGCACTATTAGTCCTCAAACGTTTCCATCGTATGATTTGCTCATTGATCTTTGAATTAGTGTGAATTAGTCCCAATTTACAGCTTTACCTAACCGCGACGTCGTCTCTCTCCTCCGGGCTCCGCCGACTCTCCTTCGGGCTTACCCTCTGAACTAAAAATCCTGGATCCGCCACTGTCCATGAAGACTTTATCCACCCACAATTGGGAAAACAGTAAAATTTTTAGTAAATGACACGGCAAATAGAATTCATACTATGAATACCCAACCCTTTCCTAGGTTTACTGCCAAATCCATGGCTCACAAAATCATAAAAGACAAATGTCTGGAAGAATAAGAACAGAGGATCGGTCGTAAATTCATCATCAGCTGCTGAAGATTCCTATTTTTCAGTTTCTAGCCAACGATTGGACAAGCAAGTTGATTGACCAACAGCTTACTCAGTAAACAATGAAATCACAAAACAAAAACTTGTAACCAAGCTTTTCCTTTTTTGAAATCCCAATCATTAGCATTCCAAAAGGAGTGAAATAAAGCCACTAAACAGAGACAGGGGACTGCGGCCGATTTCGGTTAAGAGACAGGAGATCCAAGGCAAAGGAATTCGATAGGAAGACGGGATGGAGACAGGAGATCTAGCTGATTTAGGGGAAGAGAAAGCCACGCTTGGAGTAGGAGAGATTTTCTTGAGTGACTTCGACGGCGTTAGTACCACTCTGATCTTTGACGGCGCGGGAGTGGACGGGAGCCAAGCCCTGCGACACCCCTCAATCAAACTCGCCAAGGACACATCAGATTTAATCGAAACTTGAGCGTGGCAGAATCAATCTCCATCACCCTTCACGAGATGATGGGTCAGGCAAGTATAAGGCGAAAGAGTGAGAGAATTCAGGGAGAACATTTTTTATTTTGAAAGTGGGGAAATAGGTTTTTTAGTCACTCTTATTTTTCATTTTGAACAATTCAACCCCAAATTTATAAATCAGGTAAAAAAAATCAACAAGTCAGCATTTAACAATAATTATGGGTCACCTCAACTTTTCTGTCTGCCACTTAGCAATACATTCAAATTAGGATTAAAAAATTAAGCTACTGATTTTATAGTTTTCAGACTATTTTGGCAACTTGATGAATTTTAGTACCAAGTTAGCAAAATGTGAAAAATTTTAGGATATCCCTTAAAAAGTATAACAGTTTTATGCTTTCACTCCGGCACATACTTTACGTCACCTGGCCCAGCAGTGAAGAAGATGGGGCTAGCCCTGGCCAATAGCCATGCACATGTGGTGTAATGGTAGTACCTGCAACTCCTAACCCAATTCCTCTGTCCCCTTTCTCCCCGATCCCTTCGTGTCCCCTACCTTCTTCTTTGGTCACGTGTCCAACTTAACGAGGACTAACGCTGAAATGCAGATGGAGGCTGATGGAAACCGAGCAGCCCCAACTCCTATTGGACCAACACTAAAAACTACTAGTTCGAGAAACAATGCTTTCTGTTATACCTGATTTTTTTTTTCTAGTACTGCTTATATTTGCACTTGTTCTCCTTGTTTTCTCAGTTTTTGCCTTCCTTGGGTATTCAATTTGATTGTTTGCCTATTGACAGTTGCGTCTGTTTTGTAGCGCTAGCTGATTATGTGATTTTTTCTATTCAACTCTTAACAATACTCAAAACCCATTTTTTCCAAGCTTCAATAAAGGTGCAACTTTTCTCTGTTTTAATTTCTTTATTTGTTAGGATTCATAACCATAAAGAAAGGATGAAAAAGGCACAATCCTAACCTATTTATTTCAAACTTCAGTAAAGGTCCAAGTTGTAAAATCATTCAATATCGTCAGCTTGCAAAATAGACAAAGGAAGCCTCACAAGGTGGCTTTGAGCCGTGTTGTCTTAAGCCTATATCAGCAGAAGAAAATCCATCTTCCTAGGTAAAACAGGGGCAACATTTTGGCAGCCTGGAGGAAGAGCTTCATTTTTTGTTTTTTTTAAGGGTTGGTTTAACAAGAGGAAGGCTAGTCTGTTTCTTTTCATCCCCGTCTACACTGCAGTGTTTGTTCTAGGTCCCGTTTAGTATTAATGTCAGCAATTAATTTTAATATTTTAGAAAAACTATCCAATAATAGTTTTTAATTTTTAGTTTCAACACTTTTATCTTAAATATTATTAAGTTATCTAAAACTCTAACGTTAATCGTTAATCGTAAAAGTTGTTCATAAATAAAACCTTAATTGAGTTGAACATGTGGTCAAAGAAGAGGGCAGGGAACACGAAGGAAGAAGGTTGACAGAGGAATAGCTAACGTATGCCAGGTCCGGCCTCATGCGAATTAGCCTCCTTGAAGACCGAGTCAGGTCGAGTCTAGTATTCTTTGGTCTTCTTCTCCTCCATCATTTCTCGCATTCCCCGGAATTTTTATACTCGTATTTTGTTTAGACCGTACGTTTTCAGTTATCGTTCTCCGTACTCTTTGCTCTTTTTGCAATTGCCAGGCCACTCTCCACTTGGCTTTCACTACTTCAACGTTCTCTCATATTACTATTCTGCTTCCATCCATATCCCTCTCTCTCCCATCTCCTTCTCCTTCGCCTTCTCCTTCTCCTTCTTCAAGGTAGTAGTATTCCCTTCTCATTAATTAAGCCTTTGGCTGTTATTTTTTTGTTTATTTTTGTGTGACATAACGGTATTTATGGAAAAGTGTTGTAATTAATATAGTTCCCTAAACGTACGTTTCTGAAATCAAGTTGTTAGAGAAGAAAAGTCCATGATTTTAGAATTCCATAGGAAAATGAATAATATTTATGATAATTAATGCGAGTTTTGGTTGGAGACACCGAGATAGAATACGATATTAACAATATCAAGATAAATACAGACTGGGCAATGTAATGTTTTTGTGTGCAACTGCAATTGCTTGCTCTAGGATTAATCTGTACTTGCTCTGATCGGTCAACAGTTGCTCATTCGTTAGACAAACAGAAGATTTAAGTGCCAGCCATTGACGACCTGATCATCAGAATCTACGTCTCTGTCCCTGAGGTATAACTAGCCACCTGTTTGGTCACGATCAGATCAGAATTACAATAACCTGGTGGTGAGTTTCGTTTCGTTTTTTTCTGTTTCTCTCGATAAGACATGGTATCCGAATTTCTGCTCTTTTTTCGTGTCGGACAGGGCACTATATTTTCTTTTCAATTGCCTAAGTTTGTGTCATATTTCCCAAAAATTACTATGAATGGCAGCCTTTTTTCTGGGAATTTAAGGGACGTTCTTATTTTTGAATGTGCTTGATGTATTCTCAGGCTCAGTTCATGGATGCAAAACCAAAGGGCAATGTTACTGGAAGAATTGTTTTGGGTGCTGTGCTCACCACTCTCTGCATCATCATGCTCAAGCAGTCACCTGGATTCGACCCCAATTCCAAACTAGTATGTTCACAATCTGTGTTGATGATATTTTTAGCAAAGGACTGATCAACAGTTCCATTAACCTTATTGCTTCGTAGGTCTCTTTGTTATCTGATCGAAAGTTTTCCCAAATAATACCCAAGATTAAACCATGTTTGAAAAAAGATGTTTGTTGACAAGCATAAATTTTGTTGGTCTTGCTTTCGCATTTTTTTTCATCTAAGTGAACTGCCACCTTGCTTCATGCTCAGTTCTCTCGGCATGAACTGGGGGTAACGCATGTCTTGGTGACCGGAGGAGCTGGCTATATAGGTTCTCATGCTGCACTTGCACTGTTGAAAGATTCATACCGGGTGACTATAGTGGTAGGTTCTGAGTTGCTTTGCTTCAAAGCCGCCACACACTGAGCTCCCAAGAGTTTTTTCATTGAAATCTTGCTCTCACTGTTTGCTAGGACAATCTTTCTCGGGGCAACTTGGGTGCTGTTAAGATTCTGCGCAAGCTTTTCCCTGAGCCTGGGCGGCTCCAGTTCATATATGCTGACCTTGGGGATGCCAAAGCTGTATCCAAATGATGCAAACCAAGTGATAGGAATTGATTCAGTTCTCTGTTTCTACTTGACTTGCACAAAAAATTTGGTACTTTCCTTGATCAATAATTTCAGGTCAACAACATTTTCAGGCAAAATGCGTTTGATGCTGTGATGCATTTTGCAGCTGTTGCTTATGTTGGTGAAAGTACACTTGAACCTTTGAGGTACTCTTTCTTCACCTTTTTAAGGTGTACAATTTTAACAAATGTTAAAGCTTACACTCTGAGGATTACGTGTCTCCCTCTAAATATTAAGAAGCTCAGTTCTCTTTACCTTTTAAGAGTGCCATATTATCGTGATGTCTGTAGGTACTACCATAATATCACAGCAAACACTTTGTTGCTCTTAGAGGCAATGGCAGCACATAACGTGGACACACTGATCTACTCTAGCACTTGCGCAACATATGGGGAGCCTTCAAAGATGCCAATAACAGAAAATACCCCTCAAGTGAGATTCCAAATCGGTCGAACATATTGTTCCTGACCTAAAATCATGATTGATCCTCGGATCTTTTATAATAAGGCTATTGTTTGGCTCAGTCAATTTCACATCTGAAAATATTATAAGCACCCGAGGGTTGAAAAGAAGTGCTCCTTGTAACTTTTCATTTAGAATTTGATTTTTATACACCCATGTGCCTTCTGTCATTGTGCCGTGCCCTGCAGTTCCCGA